>CM060974.1:63497584-63837584 GCA_030765045.1 Tenodera sinensis | reverse complement strand
TGCCTAACGTGCCTAACCTGCCTTGCCTGCCTTGCCTGCCCTGCCTGCCCTGCCTGCCCTGCCCGCCCTGCCCGCCCTGCCCGCCCTGCCCGCCCTGGCCTGCCCGCCCTGCCCTGCCCTGCCCGCCCTGCCCTGCCCTGCCCTGCCCTGCCCGCCCTGCCCTGCCCTGCCCGCCCTGCCCTGCCCTGCCCGCCCTGCCCTGCCCGCCCTGCCCTGCCCTGCCCGCCCTGCCCTGCCCTGCCCGCCCTGCCCGCCCTGCCCTGCCCTGCCCGCCCTGCCCGCCCTGCCCGCCCTGCCCTGGCCTGCCCGCCCTGCCCTGCCCGCCCCGCCCTGCCCTGCCCGCCCCGCCCCGCCCGCCCCGCCCCGGCCCGCCCCGGCCCGCCCCGGCCCGCCCCGGCCCGCCCTACCTACCTACCTACCGACCGACCGACCGACCGACCGACCGACCGACCGACCGACCGACCGACCGACCGACCGACCGACCGACCGACCGACCGACCGACCGACCGACCTACCGACCTACCTACCTACCTACCTACCTACCTACCTACCTACCTACCTACCTACCTATCTATCTATCTATCTTTCTTTCTATGTATCTATCTATTCAGCATCAACTGCACACCAACACTAACCGTCAGAATGCTAACCAGCAAGATGCCACAGACAGTAGCCTTCACACCTCCATGCTCCACAAAACTGCCTCACTGCGGAAAATCCAAGAAACCCTTCAGACTCACTGACCGAGTTACTTCATGGAGGGCAGTGCTCGAGGGTATCAACACACCACCCATAACCTGCAAGACGCAGTACATGAAGACAACTGTAGTTATCATGACCACTTCATCAAGCACCTGATGAAAGGGGTCACCTATATCAACAACTCTTGTATATATAAGCTTCATAAGTCCCTAGAACTCATCCTCCAAGGACACACCAAAGCATTAGAAGCTAGACTCAGCAAGCTTGAAGACCTGCTAACATTCACCAGACCTAGGCTGTCTTCCACAGCTACATTTGTCCTCAAATAGCAGGTTGGTGTCAGGGCATCGGCCAGGACACTTGACGTGCCCACACCTAATTCTTTTATTAGGCACTCAGAGTTTTCCAGTTGCTTTGGCAGTACCAGACACACCTTACCCCAAAATGGAATTGTCAACAGAGAATTACTTTATGTAGTTAATTAAAAAAAAAGTGACAAGAAAAAGGTCAACGTGATCTTGAAGGTGCTGTGACAGAGTATAGCCCAAAGAAGCCCAACATATGGAGGCAAAAATCAACATTCGTCATAGCCAAGTTGCCGCCCTCCCTCTAAGACTCAAATGCCAACTATTAAGTGTGTTTACATTAGAATGTTCACAAACAATTATTTTAACACTTTGAATGTTGTTGTTAGCTAATGCTGGATTTCTGACAATGAAGTCATTAATCCTCTTGCTCTCCAGTATTTTTCAATATAAATACTGAAGAGACTTAGCAGTAATAGCAGTAATAGTAACTGCTTTTTAGAGAGCACCATATTTTTATGTCAGAGGATATGGTCGGTGAATTTACTTTGAAATTCTCCCGGTCAGGTCGGTGAGACCTGTAAACCAACGACAGGTGTGGTCCTCCAGACATTCTGGGGGTTGTGAGAGAGCGATGTGACCGCCAAAACATTTTGAATGTAAACGGGCCCTAATGACCTAATTGTCGATGAGCCCTTAAACAAAACTCACTCACTCACTTGAATGTAAAGTATAAGAAAGTTCTGCATAATCTATTTATAAATCCATGGAAGTTTCCTCAGGGAACTCTATGTTGTTAAAATTATATATGTTACCTACCAAGTTTTGCTTTTATTGTGATTCATTTTAAACTTTAAACCACTCTTTGTTCATTTCGCTCATCTTCTAAAGTACTGTTGAGTCTTACAAATCCAGTTAGTGTACATCTGACGTGTTTATCACATTGTTTTGTGCCTCTCTCCTAAAGTGTGTGAGGATTTTTAGAGAGACAAAGATATATTCATACAATTTAACCCTGTAGTGGTCACTAAGGACCTGGAAGTCCCTTAGCTTTTATTTAACGTTCTACTTTTCGAACAAACACACGTAATTGCCTAGTCTAATATTACACCTTACTTGTTGGAGCGACAACCCTATCTGTTTAAGTTCTTTAGCTTTGGAGAATGATTAATCTGCAGTTATGTGTCACAGAGGTCAACCAAACTATATGCCTATTCTCATTAGATACTACTGCTGCCGCCACCACCACCACCATCATTGCCCACCTCTCTAGCGTGATGATTAGCGTATCTGCCTCACATTCAAGAGGTCATGAGTTCGAATATCACTGAGAGTAAGTTATGCATGTAAGGTTTTTCCCAAGATTTTCCCTTATCCTGTGAAGACAAATGTTGGGTAACTTATAGCTCTATACACCTCGGGCTCATTTGAGCATCATTAACCCACTTCAACCACTCACTGTCCTGCATGACACTATGTTGGAGGATGTTAACAAAAGATCGATGCCATTGTCATCATCATCATTACTATTAGCATTACTATTATTATTGTTATTTTTGACAGTAAATTTCAAGTAACAAGTTGTATAACTGAACGTTGCAGTGTATTATTTTTCCATGTAGTGCAGTACAAATTATAATGTATAGTGTACTCATACTACGTTTTATTTATCTTGGATAAATCTAATAAGTTAATGCTAATAAAAAAACATGTATATTTAAGGTAGGTGAAGCTAAACATGGAAATGAACAAGAAATACAATTAAAAAGATACAAGCATATAAGTATAAAAAGATAACAAGGGCCTACTCGGACCCACACAACTAACAGTTTTCTATCAGAGAATGCGCCTAATGGAGGGTCAAAGGATTTTCACTTCAATTTCAATGGAGTTGTAATCAAAACCACATGACAAGTGATTGGCTGGTGCACAAACTAAAACTTGGTTTAATAAACTGGAAAAATGGTTCAATTAATTACAGTAAGCAACTCCCAGAAACTTAAAACCTGGCAACAGTATGCAGAAAACATGTTTGCAATAGTACCAAAGAAACACATCAGAGCTGCACAAAAGCTGTTAAGTTTGCATGATAAAACCAAAAATATTATCTCAGAAGCAGAAATAGATGGACAACTTCCATGTTTAAACTTCAGATAAAAAATGTTGTTAGCTAATGCTGGATTTCTGACAATGAAGTCACTAATCCTCTTGCTCTCCAATATTTTTCACTGATGGATGGGGCACTAGAAGTGGCCGGGCATATTTGAAGGGGGTTTCGATCCATTTCCTCTTGCAGATCACATAGAGGACAGAGTGGTGAAGAATCTATCCCAATTCTGTTTTGCCAGACAATCATGGCCTGTAATCAACCTGAAGGTTGCAACTGCTGTTTTTCGAGGATACTCAGGAATTACTGTTTCAATGTTTGGTAGTTCCCATCTTTTATTCTTTTATTTTTCATAGTAATATTTTGCAATAATTTTTTTGGAATTCAGAGTTGACTAATCTTTTAGCTGCATAAAATGGTCGATTAACTATAGATTTTTGTACACCGCTGGTACCCTTTTTTGCAAGAAAATCAGCTTTCTCATTACCACTCAGTCCACAGTGAGCTGGTATCCATTGGAAGAGTAGGTGTTCTTGAAGTGCTGTTAGATGGGTAAGGATTTTCCAACATTCTATAATTGTTTGGTTTTTTGGTGACAACTTGGAAGTAATTGCTATAATTGCTGCCCTGGAATCTGAGAGAATAACTGCTTGCTGAAAATGTGAAATTCTGTACAAAAGATTTTGTAGGGCCATTCGAATTGCTTCAATTTCTCCATCAAAGCTAGTAGATCCATAACTTAAAGATTTGTAATAGGAAAAGAGGTGACATGTGACTCCAGCACCTGTTCCATCTTGGTTTGATATAAATGATCTATCAGTATAAAAATGGTGCCATTCCTGTTCTGGAAATCTAGTTTGGGTTGTCTGTAATGCCAATAATTTTAGAACATTAGTTGGAGTATCACTTTTCTTAACCTCTTCTGTCAGGTGTAAATAATATGATGTCTAATGTTTGTGTCGGATTGACTTTAGATATGAAGTTTTCCTTTGAATTAGGAATGTATACATTGTTGTTGATGTCTTGAATTTTGGAAAGAAAGCTCTCCTGAGTCTTTAGTGTATGTGTAAAATTTCTCTTGTGCCATGTATTGAATGGGAGTCTGATCAGCTTTTCGTGTTGAATAAGAGCTGCTTTTTCTATTTCATATTCATTGGGGCATTGGTTGGTTAGTATTTCCATAGCTGCTATTGGTGTGGTTTTGATAGCACCTGTAATTAATCTCAGACTTTGGTTTTGAAAGATTTGAATTTTTTTGTGTTTGCTGTTACAAGAACTTCGCTGCAGTAAGTAATTAATGGCTTTATATACACATTGTATGTTGTGTTAAGAGTTGCTCTGGAACACCCCCACTTCATTCCTGTTAGACGTTTTAACAGTGAAAGACACCTCTCTGCTCTTTGTATTACATTTTCTATTTGTTTGGTCCATGTAAGTTTAGTATCAAATGTAACTCCTAAATACTTTGCTTCCTTTGTTTCTGGTAATTGTTGACCCTCAAAATTTAGTTTTATTTTTAGTTGCTTTTTTCTTAGTGAAAAGATTTGGTAGTTTGATTTTGTTGTATTAGCAGTCATTAAATTTTCTTTGGTCCACCTTTGTAATTTGGTTAAGGATTGTTGCATGGTTTTTTCTAGTTCTGTACTTTTGCTTTTTGGTTTTGAAGTCCACATTACCAAGTCATCAGCAAATAGTGCACACTTCACACCTGATTCTTGTATTTGTTGTGGCAGATCGTTAATAAATATATTAATAAGTGTTGTGCTGAGTACTGCGCCTTCTGGTAAGCCACGGTGTACTTGTTTGTATTTAGATATGTTTCTTCCATATCTGGTTGCAATAAAACATTGTGTTAAGAAATGACATAGCCACGAAAACATTGGACATTGGACCTCTCAAAGGTGTAAATCGTGATTAGGCTGCAAATGGGTTTCTTGTAGAGATGATTTAAGGTGAGCGCTTTGAAATTAAATGGTGTATGTCCAGATGGTGTGCCTGGAAACAATTAACATTCCACTGGAGTATTTTCTTGGTACAAAAGAAATGGACTGTCATGACTTTCCTTTTTACTTTGGCTGACTTTGAACCAATGATAGTGACAGTCTCTTCCTCTTGTGACTCCTCTGACATGTGGAACTTGGAAGATCTCCTGCGGCTCACTGAGGGAGACAGGGACTTCTTTGAAGATATGGGACTGCGTACCTTATGTTTAAGTAGGGAAATATGTTCTGTTGACAGGATTGCTAGAGCTAATGGACAGCTTGAGAGCTACTGTCTGAATGGCTGAAGACGTATTCACTGGAACAGGTGTGGCACAACACAATGGAGAGGCACTGAATGACAAGTCAGTCTGTGTCAAAGCATTGGCAACGGGGACGTGTTGTATGCCAATGGTATTTAAACTATGGTGGACTGCTAATGAATAACTATGATGGTAGCTGGTTTGAGTTGTTCAAACTCTGGGAATGGACCACCGAGATAGATATGATCCCTGCTGGTGAGATAGGAGTTAATAAACCTAAAATGTTAAGAACTATTAATCATAATAACCCTATATCAAGGGGATGATGAAAAGTAACAACCAAAGCAGCTGCTCGTGGCACATCTAATAGTGGTAGAGGGGGTGAAATGCCAGTGGGTGGCTTGGGACCCTGGGCACGTCAAACCCTTACCTACAGTCCTAGGTCCCTGAAAGAATCTGATGAACAGACGTAGATAAGGAGATTAAGGCATTTGTTTGAAATGTCAGTGATTTTCTTACATATTGCAGAGTAATTATAATTGATTAAAGTGCTTCTTATGTAAACTTAACTCATTCCAGTTATGTTTTCTATATAATTCTCCCATCAGCGTATACAATGTATACATTCTGTAACACAGTTTAAAGTGAGAACTAAGTGGCGAAGAATAAGCAGTTACATACAAGAATCACAAGATATTCAACAAAGATGGAGTATAAAAATATCTATGTGATTATGAATAGCATACAATATTTGAAAGTGCTAAATGAACCGTGACTCACAGTCAAATAATTTAACATGTATCTGATTAGCCATGGTAATGTGTGTGTGATATTAACATTTAATAATATAATCACTCTGCACTCACTGAAACTGCTTCACATCAAGACTGCCTATGATGTTATGCATTGCAAACCGTCTGTCGACCCATGCAGTTCTCAGCATGATGACGCATCACACACACACACGCGCGCGCGTGCACTAACAGCCATTCCATATGAACTAACCATTCCTCTCTATCTCTGGAAGCTGTTCCACAAGCTTTCATACAGGGATTGATGTAGGGTGGATGCTCCTCAAAACTTACAAGCAAGTTGATAGCACACACATTATAGGAATCCCGTGTTCCGGTGTACTGATTGCTATCAGTCACATATTCACAAGGCAGCCCGATCTTGGTTCACTTTGATGTGGACTGCCCTCACACTTTCATTTTTTTGATTCTTTAAATGCTTCAGCTGCTGTGGTATCCCACAACATATTTTACAAGCACCGGAAAATTAAAAATTTCACTCATACAAATCATACCCTGAAAAGCTGCATTTTCATATGGTAAGATCCTGTTGGTCTATCAGTTGGGCAACTTTCATAAACTTTATTCAGAGTGAATAAAATTCACAGTTCATTATGATCATAGTACTGTTCTAAGAATAGCAGGGAATATGGCAATGTGTCTAGTCATAGTTACTTATATAACTTGATCAAATAACTGTGTTATACTCATTATGTTCAGTGAACAGTTCCATATCTAGCACTAACAGGAAATATGACAATGTGTCTGGTGATAGTTACTTATATAACTTGATCAAATAATAGTATTATACTCATTATGTTCAGTGAGCAGTTTCGTATCTAACAGACATAAGGTGTATGGGGAATGTTACTTATACAACTTAATCAAGCAGCTCCACTGTAATCAATACATATGACAAACATGTCTGTACATAACACTAAAATGGACCATGAGGAACATTTAATGAAAATAGGTAGTCTTTTGTCAAGAGAATCAACCAAATGACTTACCTTGGTGGTTTTGTGGAATAAAAGTCTTCATGTGTTTCATTCTGTAACATAATAATTCACTTGTAAAACACATGATTTGCTTTAACCCTATGACTGATAACTTCAAAAACAGGAGCAGAAGCAAAACAAACATTTTTGGTATAATCTACAGAGAAGAAATTACTTTACTCAAAAACAATCCAATCAAGATAAATAACATTTTTCCATTAAAACAGAAAGCCTTCTACAAAGTAAGGCATACATCTGTGAAATTTTAATTATTCTTTTTTCATAAATACTTAAAACTAAATATTATATTCATTGCCCTTAAGTAGAAGTATTAGAAAAAGTGATGTATTCATAATATGCAAATTATAAATTCTGTTTTGAATTCTACCTCATTTTTAGAGTATGACATTGGAAGCATCCCAAACAGAATGCCCCTTGGATGACGTCATGTCTCTAAGGAAACAGAGAGTAACTTTAAGAGATGCTAGTTGTAAACTGTTAGAGTAGCTAAACAAGTTTTAAGTGTAAAAGTGATAATTCTTATAAGTGAGATTACAATAATTGTAAAAGTAAAGAAAATACAAGTAACTGAAAGGGAATAGTTATAAGTGGTGACAAAAGTGGGATGAAAACCATAACATTAAAAGAAGATGGAAGAAATTATGATACAAAAGTTAGTCAAGATAACAGGGCTGGAGACCAAATGGGAATCCGGAATGATAAATACGAAAATGGAGATGGCTGAGATGAGGAAAGAGCTTTCTGCAAATGGCTGGCATGAAGAAAGCGATAAAAGACTTTGGCCAAAGCGTTAACACCACAAAGGGTGTGGGCAAATGTGTTAGTACCATGGAAGGCAGACTCAGCAACAGCACAATGTAAGCAAATGCCAGGATTGGAGAAAATTCTCAACAGAAGTACTAAGAGTTCAAAGGTCAAGATACCAGGATACAACACATCTGCACAGGTGGAACCATCCAGGTATGACAGCACGTCAAACCTTGAACCCATTTGCAGACAATTCTATGCTGCTGCTAACTGATGCTCCACAGAAGAGGAAGGTACACCACAGATAGCTAGCCTCCAGGGACCGGCGTCAAAAGTACTGATCACAATTCCCATGTCAGCAGCTTCCTGATACCTCTGCAAGGCTCTTTAAAACCAATTCAGAAACCACCATCTGGGTGCAGCCCATCACAGCAAGCTCAAGTGAAGGCTGCAACAACCAAGGGAGATGCTGCAGGAGTTTGCCCTGAAAATTCAGGAACCAGTAACTAAGGCTCTGGTGAACCTCCCAACCAGAAAACTGTATCAGGAAGCTATCTATTCCATCGACAGTGTGTGCAATGCTGAGATATGCAACACTTAATGCTCCACAAGCATGAGACCAGCCACAGTGATCATGGAGGTGGCCAAGGTAACAACTGTCGGTTCATGTCGGATGGGAAAACAGCCCCAGGACCTAGACAATCTTCCAAACCAGTATTGGAAGTGTGGTTGGACAGGACATCCAGTGACGGATTGTCCACACCTGACCAACAAATTAATGGAAAACAAATACATACAGGCATACAGAAGAGACATGTTGAAGCTCTCGTCGCCAACCCCTAGAGGGATGCTGCGCAGTTTGTGAAGTATAATGAACAACATTATCATTGCAGCTGGATGGGTCCATGGGAGGTAGTACAAATATTGGACACAGGTGCAGTCCTGACTGTGGTATGACCTAAAGCGGTGGTCTTGCCATTGGGATGACACCTTGCCCATGGAGGTCTTATTGGAGTTGACCTTGGAGTAGAGTGTTACCTTGTGTGGGTGTATGCCGGAAGGATGACTGAGATGGTGGTCCTGGGTTTGGATGTCCTTAGGAGTCACAAGGCGGCAATTGATGTAGACAGGAGGATCCTGCGGGTCAGAGGCATTGCAAGTAACTTTCAGAGTTAAGAGAGGCCAGTTGTAAAAGATTGAGTAGCAGAACAATACTGATAATTTGTGAACTCAGACTAATTATAAAAGGAAAACAGAACTAATTGAAAGGGAATATAGTTGCAATAGATTACATCCATTGTTTTTATTATTAGTTAATCAAATAAAATTCTAAATGACACACAATTATTTGAACACTAACAGTAAAATTCAAATCACCTGTGGTGGATGAAATTATGTGAATCTTCTGCAGTAATTACCTTTCATATTTACTATGTACATTAGAGTGGTGTGTACCTGAGGGAAATGGTGGGTGCGGTTACCTCGGATTTGGGATATATATGGAGCACTATGAGACAAATCATAAAAGATGAACTGGAATCATTAACTCACAGCAAAACTCAGTACTTATGGCAGAAAGAACATTAAATGGTGATCTGGAAACAAATTACAGCACCTCCATGTAGCATTATAAAACGTCTGGTATAATGGTTCAGACATTGATAAGTGAATTTGAATGATCTCAATCAATTTCATGAATTGAACTGTCACAATGACAGGCACCTTTAGTGTATGTGCATAACAATAACTATAAAATGTTACATTTGAATGGAATTGCTTTATGTAAAGGAAGAGATGACAAGCTAAGCATGAGAAGTTGTATGACTATACCTTTGTCTGTAAAAATCCTCACACACTTTAAGAGAGCGGCACAAAAGTATGTGATAAACATGTCAGGTGTACACTAACTGGATATGTGAGACTCCAGTGCACTTCAGAAGGTGAGTGAAATGAAGAAAGGATGCTTTAAAGTTTAAAATGAGGAACAATAAAAATAGAATTTGGTAGGCAACATATATCATTTTAACAATACAGAGCTCCCACAGGAAACGTCCAAGATCTTATAAATAGATTAGAGAGAACCATCTCAAACATTTACATTCAAAATTTTAAAATAATAGTTTGTGGACATCTTGCAGTAAATACACTTAATGGTTGTAAAACGAAGACTAACCTCACCTCCCTGCCACACACATTTAACTTGGAAATGTGTGATTAATTTTGGATCACAATTCATTTGAACGCTGCGACAGTCATAGAGAATATTTTTCTAGACTCAGAAAATATTCCACATTATTTATTTAACTCCTATTGTAAATGACATGTCAGATCATTTTGATAACCTATTTTGGGTAAGAAATGCACTGATAATTGGAAGAGTAAATTACAACAAGAATCAATCAAGATGAGAAATTAAAATTCCTATGGAAGAATGAAGAGTAGACTTATGTCTATGTCAATACTGAAGTATACAACCAATTTGATGGTTTATCAAACTGATGCCATTACCATTTGAAGTTATCTTCTCTAGGAAAAATTAAAGTCATTGCAGGTAACAATGGTCAAATCTTAGACAACTTAACTATGAGGAAGTACTGTGGAAATAAAAAAAAAATAATGTTCCAGTATATAACCAATTTATGACCCAAACATTACAGTACACTACAGTGCATGTTGTAAAATACTTAGAAGAGCAATGAATGAAGCAAAAAGAAGATATTACTCACTCGCTATTGATGAATGTAGTAGTAAAATTAAAGCAATGAAGAACCCTGAACATCCCATGTTGCTTTCAAGCACTAAGGTTTGTCCAAGATTTAAAATAGTTAAATAACATACTATACAAGCAAGTATCAGTACAAAATATATATTTTAAGTAGCTTTATATTATAAAATATATTTTAGCAGTTAATGTTGTGCAGTATTTATAAGAAAAAGGAGCAAAAGTGATGTGCCTTTTTGCACAACTTACCTGAATATCATAAATAATACATGTATCAGTTTCTATCTTAACCTTCTTCACAATGTGTTTGGTAAAAAGTTTTCCCTCATTGTGTGAACATGTGGCAGCTTCTTCAAGTTCTGGTTTGATATCACTGTTACTTGTAACAGTTTCTATCTTAACCTTCTTCACAGGGTCTTTGATAAAAAGGTCTGTCTCGTTCTCTGAACAAAAGTCTTAGAAAGATTCCTCTTTGACTTCTTCTTTAATATCCATTTTACTATAGTTACTGTATTTAAACAGTTCTGTTCTTAAACTTCAGTAGCAAGTCTGTGGAAAAACAAACCCATTATTAGCAACGTCCATGAGTTTGCTTCCAGATAATTGAAACTACATTAAATTTCCCTCGGGGGAAGCTGTAACCTGTAGAAGGGGGCGTTCCCGGGTTGCAGATAGGGAAAAGCCTCCCAGATATGGGTGGTAAGAGGGGAATGAAATACCTCCCATGGACTAACAGGTTGTAGTTTTCCTTTGGTTTGCCAAGGGCTGGAGGAAGAAAACCTCAAACAAAAATAACCTTTGTGCCAGCCTGTCATGGCATCAAATGGTGTACGCAGATGCAGATTGGCAAGTGATGGAGGATCCATTTATATAGTCCAACCAGCTCGGTCTGACAGTCCCATTGACCAAAGATAGGTATGGTCCTCCACGGCTGCTGGGGATTATGAGTGAGTAGTGTGGCTGCCTTGCTGCTCATAATAAACAGTCATTACACTGCCAAATCTAGCTCCATGAAAGTCAGCAGTAGAAGCCTTCTGAATCCTGACAAACCGTGGCTGCTTGGCGAGTCACCTGTATCAACTTGGTATCCTGACTTCTCCATCATGCCTGTGATGATTATGCCAACATGGATGAAGATCACCTGAAATCCTATACTGCACTTCTCTCTGTGAAGTGTTGTTCAAAAATATTGGAAAGCCAGACTGCTAATGGCTTCATTGCCAGATGCAAGGCATTGGACAACATTTCAACAGACAGCATAAAGTAGTACAAGGTAATGATAGTAATTTTATGTAATATGTTCAGAATCATATTTTTAAATTTCAAATATCCATATCTTCCTTATATATTTTAATCTGAATCTGATGTGCATTATTATAGCAAACAGGATTAAAATGACATTATTCTAAAAGAAAGTTAATAACTTTGCACACAGAAGAGTTTAAAATGAGGATCAGAAAGTTAAAATGGCTATTTTATTGATTTTATCCTATTCTTAGGCATTAGAAGGGGAGTGAAATAACAGGTGTGATTGCTTCATAAAAGAAAAGAGAGTAGGTAAAACCATATAAATGTAGTTCCTTGCAGTTCATGTCAATCATAGAAATTTATAGGAATTTATGTTACAGGGCGAGTAGAGAACGACATGTGAATGTGCTATGTAAAACAAATACGACTGAAGAAAACAATGCAAATGCAATACATTCCATTTGTACTTCAATCATCAAAATTGTATGAATTGTATTTTTGCAACTAACCCACATCTCACAGTGATATCTCCTCACTTATTGGAAACACTCATTACCACATTGTAGATGATCCTGGATGTGATCATAATCCAATAGTTAGGACAATCAAACTAAGGAACCAGCAACCCAAAAATGTTTAAAGAAAACAATTACTACTGGAATTATACGAAAACCAAATGGAAAATATTTACTAAAGAACTAGATGAAACACTTCTAAATTTTGATTTTAAAGAAAATAGCTCTACTGATACATTATGAACAATTCAATAACCAGGTCTTAATAACTGCAAAACACAATATCCCAAGAGGAAAAGTACGATGTTATGCCCCATTTGAGCTGAGAAACTTTCACAAATGAAAGAAAAATCAGACACTGCTAGACTCAATGTGGAATCTACAATGAACCCCAAAGATGTTCAAGAATGGAGAAAACTTTACACAAACATGAAGAGTGACACCATTACAGCAAAAAGGGAATCTTACAAGTTTCTAGAAACCATTCATTTCAGAAAAGACAGCAGCCCATCGAATTATTAGGTCATTAAATAACAAAACCTCTACATAAAAGAAAAGACCTATCATACTCAAGGATGAAATGCAGATGACAAGAAAATATCAGAAACCGTTAATCAAACACACATATGTAGAATACCTACTACCAAAGAAAGAAAAAGGCTTAATCAATTAAAAATAAAAAAGGAAATAGAAACATTTAAAATAGCCCATTAACACAAAATCTTTCATTCAACTTTTGATATGCAAGAACCCCAAAGAGCTATCTCACAACCTACATTACATAAAAGTACAGGATCTGATCAATTTACAGGAGCAATATTGAAAGATTTTGGACCAAAAGCATAAAATATACTATGAAAGATATCTAATTTTATATGGAATTCAACTCTGCCAACAATCTGGAGGAAAGGTGACACAATTCCAATACTCAAGTCAAGTAAACCTGCAGGACAATTTGATAGTTACAGGCCAATTTCTCTTACTAGCACTATAGCAAAGTTGATGGAACACATGTGATGTACTCATCTTTCATGGTATCTTAATCAAAAAATGTAATCTCTCACACACAAGTGCTCACTTTAACCCAAGAGGCTTTAGGGAGAAAAGAATCTGTCCTAGTAGTCTTCGTTGATCTCAAAAGTGTTTAAGACTCAGTCCCTCATTGAAAACTACTCCATAAAATGGCTAAGTTGGGAATTAATGATAAAATGTTGAAATGGTTTCATAACTTCTAATCTCAGAGATTTAATGCAACTAAGTATGAAAACAAATTATCAAAATTTAACCTATTGGTATCACTTGATGACCAGGGCTTGCATGTGTCCTTTTGGCATATGAATCATATGGCGAGCTCAGCTCGCTAGTCTGCATTGCTCCTTGTAATTTTACACAGTCTATGTTTCTTCTGATAGAGGTCATTTGTGTACGTCTGGAATGAAATACTAACATGGCATTTGTAGTTCTGATCAGCATCACATAACCTACTGTGTTTCAGTCAAGGAAAATCAATTTTATCTTAGCATTATTTCACTCACCATGTGGCCATGAAAGAAATCTGCGTGGATGGCCAGGAGGGTTTGAGAAAACTGATACAAAATATATTAGAGAGTGACAGTGAAAGCTGTGATTTTACTGAGTACAAAACAGAGTCTCAAGAAGGTTCTGGTGAGTGATAATGAATCTAGTATAGAAAGCAGTAAAGAAAACAATTATGAAGCACATAATGACATACCAGGCTCTTCAAAACAAATTTGCATTATGACACAGTAAAAACTGACAGCAACCGTATTTTCTACCCTTTTACTGCAAATACTGGTATTTGCAAAAACTTACTGAACAAGCATGTATAAGAGATACCCTTATTGGTCTTCTATTAATACCAGCAGTTTTATGTTTAATCCCTTCACAAAGAACAATTCTATGAAATTTAATTACTAACATGCTTCATGAAGAATATAAATTACTGCACATTCAAATTTTCAGGACACAAGGAACATTTGTTTCACAAAATATGTGGTGATGTGAATGCTTACACAACAAGACAGTTGAACAATCCTAATGGAAAAGTGTTGAAAGATCAAAAATGGTTTAACACTACAGTAGATTAAGTCAGGGCCTATATTGCTTTAGTTACTTTGATACTGTAGGTGTGAAAATCATGTATTCAATTGTAGTTGGGCAAAAACAATGTGACACACCAATTTTTTGTGAAACAATGAGCAGGGAGAGTTTCAAACTGATTTACCATTTCTTCCACACACAACAGCAATATTAGATCAAGAGTATTGGTGAGTTTATGCTGTTAATATTCTACATGCATATGTTCAGCAAAAAATATTTAATGGTTGATTTTAAATGATTTTTTAAGCATCAAATTGTTGCCGCCCTTAACAGCTAGGGGATTTAAATCTGATTTCTTGGTCAGTTGCCAAAGCATTTAAATATGACATGATTGGGTTAAACAAACTCATACAGGATTGCTCCAATGCTCAGATTCAAGTACTACTTTAATATTTTATAAATGATTCACCTTAAGAGTTGAACAAAAACACAAACATAAGAAGTCCACTGTATGCTGATGACTGAGACATGTGGATTCCTGCAAGTAATAAGAAAATAAATAACTTATCAATTTCCATGAATCAAGCACTGGAAGAACTTTCTGAGTGGTGTATATAGAATGAAATGACTGTAAATATGCCAAAAACAGGCTTCCAAATGTTTACTCATCACCACACTTAACCAAGTCTTTCACTTCCCTTTAATGTAAACAATATTACAGAAACAGAAAGTTACTTAGCAGTTAAACATTTATATAAATTATTATGGATTCTAAATTATCAAATACTCTGCAGAAAAAGCTACAAAGAGACATTCCTTGCTCAAAAGACTTGCTGACAGCAAATGAGCAAGTGCATTAAAATACCCTACATACTACACTCTAAACTTAGATGAAACCTGTCCTTTATGGTAGCAAAGCTACAATTACAGCTAACCAAACAAAACTCTACCAATTAGAAGTAATACAAAATCAGCCCCTGAGACTTATCACAGAGGGAGGGAAGGGTAAAATCAACACCTTTAAAAGCTCCTCAAGTGGCTGCAAAAAATTACACTACAATATGAAAAAGGAAAGCAAAGGTCTACAAATGTATGAAAAACTATCTCGACTATCTCACAGTATGTAGTGCAATATTTACAACCCCCACCTACAAGTAAAAGTTTATTAACCCAATTAAGAACCTGCAATAAAAATAAAACCCATCTACAGGGAAATAAATGCAAAAACTACCTCTCCCCATATAGGCAACCAATCACTGATCACAAACAAAACCTGTTGGAATACCTACACCCAAAAAAGATATGTAGATAATAATAGTGAGAAAATGCCTGCTTTAGAAACAGCACATTACCCAGCAGGTGAATGTCTTCACATTTATACAGATAGATCCCTAACTGATAGAAAAAGACAAGCATACTGCAAGTTTTTTACTTTCTTGATTTGCCTAGGTCCTCTGTGACCTCATTATGATGGAGAATTAGAAGGCATTAGAAGTTCCTTGATCCCATTGTTGTGTCATATAAATGACACAAGCATACTAAAAGTTTTTTACTTTCTTGATTTGCCTAGGACCTCTGTGAACTCATTATGATGGAGAATTAGAAGGCATTAGAAGTTCCTTGATTCCATTGTTCTGTCATATAAATATCTTCCAAAAAGCTGTAATTTCAAGTGGTTCAAAATCAATCATTGAGGCAATAGCCTCCCCATTCCCAAAGAGATTCTACACTCACTTCAAACTTTACAAAACTGAAAAGAAAGAAATTTGTTTCCAATGGGTCCACGCCCACTGTGCCATTATTTGAAATGAAAAAGCTGGCCTGCTGGCTGAGGAAGGAACAAATATAAAACTAATTAATTCAATAAAAATGTCTTAAAATATATCAAAATCATATATAGATTCAGAAATCCATACACACTGGCAACATAATTATCATGCAAAAATTACAAATAAATCACTGAAAATATTCTTGGAAAATACTAACGTCATAGCAGAATATCCAAGAAGCTCAGCAGTTGCCCTTTTTTGCTTAATAACTGCCCACCTGTTCAAGATCAACATCTTCAATTCTCCAAGATACACACTGTGCAATACCTATGGACAATAATGAATAGAGACCACCTACTCCAATGTATTTCAATGTCAAAAATTAATGCAAGTGTTCCAGTTCAACTATGTAGATATTATTGGAAAGCCCATAGAAAAATGGAGAAAATCCAGTTAGAAGAACATTAGCAGCAGGACAAGTAGCGGGCATGTAAATACAATGCATAGATGAGGAGTACAGAAAACAATGTGATTGCACAGTAAAATGCATCATAAAAATATCCATGAAAAAAGATTGAGATCTACCAATTTTCATTCTGATCAGTCAATCCTATACAAGATGCTCTCGGGCTTCGAGCCAGGTGTAGTGATGAAAAGACATCAACATTTCGGGAGAGATGTACACTCCCGAAACGTCTATGTCTTTTCATCACTACACCTGGCTCGAAGCCCGAGAGCATCTAGAATATGTTCGTCGCCAGGAAAGCTTCACATCATATTTTATTTCAGTCAATCCTAGATTGTATGAATTGTACATTGAACAGAAAGAAGAACATGTGAAGGTGTTACATCAAAGACACATGAGTAGAGGAAACCATGTACTTCTAATACGCTTTATTTCTATTTCAATCATAAAAACTGCATGAACTGTATGCTGAAGGGCAAGTAGAGAAGGACATGTGAATGTGTTATGTAAGAGAAAAAGTAAGTAGAGGAAACCATGTGAATGTAGTACAATCCATACAAAAACATGCAAGTTTTCATGGAGATCAGTCAACTGGTGTTAGCGTTTATTAACTTCATAATAGTAACATCCATTTCAAATGCATAGATCATATGAAATGTTTGTTGTTCAAGTACAGAAGCACATATAATTGTGCTCATAAAAGAAAGCTGAGTTGAGAAAATGGTAGTGCAGTGGCTGAGCAGAGTATTTGCCTACCACCCAGGTGGACTGGATTGAATTCCAGGGACCTGAATGTGGTATTTGTGGTGGATGAACCGGCGCCAGAGCAGGTTTTCTCTGGGGTTGCTGGTTTCCACGCCCACTCATTAAAGCAATTGCTCCATTATCACTTTTCCAGTCATCAATTTCACCTGCATTTCATATCATCCTCTTCCTCATTCTTGTACCTGGTGATTGGCTGGCCACTCGCTTCCAGGTCTTCACTTTGTCCGGTCCGCAGGTTCCTGTGCTCCCCAACAGGCGTCTGATCCTAGGCACTGATTTGTAAGTCATAGGGGGTATAAGTCCAACATAATGCAGGGGTAATCAGGTAAAGAAAGAGTTGAGAAAATTTTGTGAATATGTTGTTAGCTAATGCTGGATTTCTGACAATGAAGTCATTAATCCTCTTCCTCTCCAATATTTTTCACTGATGATATTGAAGAGAGCAATAGCAGTAATAGTAACCGCTTTTTAGAGAGCACGATATTTTTATATTTTGGCGGTCACATCGCTCTCTCACAACCCCCAGAATGTCTGGAGGAGCACACCTGTCGTCGGTTTACGGGTCTCACCGACCTGACCGGGAGAATTATCAAAATAAGTTCACCGACCATATCCTCTGATTACCAATCAGAGGATGTATTACATGCCATGACAGGTCAGCATGTTAGGGGTTAAGATTTTATAGAGAAATGGAGAGGTTGGAAAAATGAAGACTCCCTAGCCCTCAGGAACCCTAATAGCATCAGAGTCGGAAGAGAACAAGAGTTGACCAAGGAAAGGTCAGATAGAAAAGTTACAGTGAGCAGCAAAACACCAGTCTGCTCAGCTTGGGTACCTTGTGGTCGCCATTCACATATCCCCTAGATGGAGACCTCTTGAGTAAACTCAATAAATATTCATTCATATATATAAAAGACATCCAAAAGCATAAAGTTTTAAAGGAGGAACTTCAAAAATATTGTACAATTGGTTCTGTTTATTCAATAGATGAATTTTTAAATAATGAATTACAAATAATTGATATACGAGGGCCGTTCAGAATGTAACCTACGATCGGTCACAGTGAGGGTAGTGGGGGGAGTAGCGACGCCATCTGTGCATTCACGCACTCAGCAGGTCAGTCGGCATCAAGCCGTGGTCGAGTGAACGTCGTACCTGCGCTAGTTTAGTGTTTGTGGCCGTTTGAAATATGTGCTGCAATAGAAAACCCCGCCAAATGTGAAGTGCGTGCTGTTATAAGGTTTTTTTACAGCCAAAGGATATTCTGCAGCAGCTATTCATCGTGAGCTTTGTGCCATGTACGGACCAAGAGCTGTGAGTGAAGGAGTGGTCCGTGAATGGGTACGTTTATTTAAAAGTGGACGAGAAAACGTTCATAATGAAGAGAAGAATGGTAGACCATCATTGGTGACGGACGAACTCGTTCAGACAGTTGATGCAAAAGTTCGTGAAAACCGACGTTTCAAAATGTCGGAGTTGTCAACAGATTTCTAAGACTCTCTTGTACGAGATAGTGACAGCAAGATTGGGTTACCGTAAGTTCTGTTCACGATGGGTGCCCAAAATTCTTATCGACCACCACAAAACTCAAAGAATGGCCTCTGCATTAGACTTTCTGTCACGTTATGAGGACGAAGGTGAACCATTGTTATACAGAATCGTGATCGGGGACGAAACCTGGATTAAGTACGTGAGCCCTGAGACAAAAGAACAATCAAAGATGTGGGCACATTCAAATTCGCCTACCAAACCAATAAAAGCCCGGCAAGATTTTTCTGCCCGAAAATTGATGGCAACGGTGCTTTGGGATGCAAAAGGGGTGTTGGTTGAATTCATGGAACGTGGGACGACCATTAATCAAGACGTGTACTGTGAAACACTAAAAAAATTACGACGGGCTATACAGAATAAACGCCGTGGTATGCTGACGTCCGGTATCGTTTTTTTGCACGATAACGCCCGTCCTCACTCTACTCGCAGAACAACAGCCCTTCTTGAGTCCTTCAAGTGGGACGTTGTCAACCATCCACCTTATAGCCCAGATCTGGCGCCAAGCGATTATCACCTCTTCATGCATATGAAGAAATGGCTCGGGTCCCAGCGGTTTGATGACGACGAAGAGCTCAAAGATGTGGTCACAGGCTGGCTCCAGGCACAAGCGGGCGATTTTTATGCAGAAGGAATTTCAAAGCTTGTGAACAGATACGATAAGTGCCTCAAGCGTTATGGAGACTACGTAGAAAAATAGTGCAAAGATGTAGTTGTAAGATGTATATATTAAAATATTTTTATTTAACTTGGTGAATTTTTTGCAATCAACCGGAGGTTACTTTCTGAACGGCCCTCGTATAACCAAATGTGCAAATTATACTTTTGGTGAAGTTAGGACTTTAATTGGTGAAAATCCTAGCCCTTGCCATTTTGTTCTTTATCTGTTGCCTGTTACATATGATCCTGTAACAAAGATCTCATTGCGCTAACCCGACCCATGATAAAAAACCACTACAAACCTATGAGAAAATTAGTAATCATTGCAGGAGATCTTTCATAATGATTTCCATCAAGCCATAGCCAATAATGACCCAAACACAAATTTGTAGATTTTTCTGGAAGAGACCATCAGTCTGTGTAATGAGTTGTAAGGACTTGATTGGCCTATCCTGGGCACAGTGTTTACCATACACAGCAGACATGCAATAACTGCGTCTTCACTGCCAGAGCAATAATTTTGTGAATATAACGGATTACATTTGTATTTCAATCATATACAAAAGTGTATGAATTATATGTTGAAGGGTGAGTAGAGAAACAAGTATGATTGTGTTATGCATAAGTGAGTATTGAAAACCATGTGAATGTAGCACAATGCAATTCTATTTCAATCGTAGAATAGTGAGTGAATTGAATATTGGACAGCAGGTAGAGAAGGAAATGTGAGTGTATTGGATAAAAGAAACCCGAATAGAGAAAAGCATGTGAATGTAATATGTTACATAGTAAACTGGACAGCATATGGAACCTTATGAAAGAACACTTACATGTACCAATTTTCACGCAGATCGGTCAACTGGTGTTAAGAGTTTATCAATTTCATACATACCAACATCCATTTTATATGTATAGACTGTATGACTGGTAAATTGAAGAGCAAGTGGAGAAGAACATGTGAATATATTATATAACAGAAAAACGAATGGAGAAAACCATGTGAATGTAATGCGTTGCATTTGTATTTCAACCATCAGAAAATTGTATCGACTATATGATGAAGGGTGAGTAGAGCAAACTGTGTGAAGGTAATATGTTGCCATTCTATTTCAATCATAGAAAATTGTATCATCTCTGTGTTGAAGGATGAGTAGTGAAGGACACATGGATGTCTTAAGTAAAAGAAAAGCAAGCAGAGAAAACCATGAAAATGTAACACATTATATGGTAAACTGGATAACATAAAAACATTTTTCCATGCCTAAATGCATAAATCTGCCGAAGTTTGGTGATCAGTCAAGTGATATACAAGATTAGCAGTTACATACATAGGCACTCATGCATTTTTATATACATATATATAGATAATCCATAAAATTCACTAGATGATTACCAAGAGCACAGTACAGTTTAATTCCCACAAAACACTGTGTTCCTCAAACATTGTTTGCTACATTTCGTGAGAAATTTCCAAAGATTTCACAGAAACAAGGGAAAGCAAAATTAGTGTTACAACAGTGTTTCACTGAAGATTTTTCTTTAAGTTTAATGTAAATTACCCATGTTGCTAATAATGGAATGCAAAGGTAGTGCTGTTTTGTACCTACATTAAAATTTTACATGTAATGTTTAAGATTAGTCATAGAGTTCCATTACTCAATATTTCCGAAGATTGATGAAGAAACAGCAAAGTCAGTGTTATACTTGTTTCATATCTGAATCATTAACAAAAATAATAGATACAAATATATTGGGTTCTGCATTTGGATTAAAATCACATGGGACACTTAAGATAGGACATTTGACTTCCATCGCCCCCAACTTTTTAAGTTATGCAGAAACAATAATTAACATTGATATCACTATACTTATTTCCTTAAATGAATTACTTATATTCTTAATGGTTATATACATAGTGTTATGCTTGCATTAAAACATTAACAAACTAAAATCTATGTTATGCCTAGTTCCTTCATCTTCAATCGCTAGATAGATTGCTATTCACTCTCTTTTTCAATCAAATTTTGCAGTTCTGTGAGTTTGAAGGTAAGTAGAAAATATTTACCACTAATGGAATAATTCACGCCAGAATGCATAACTGGAAATTGTGCAACAAATTCGGTATTCAAAAGGCTCAAACCTGTTTACTGGCGCTATTTTAGACATTTTTCTTTCCACAAAGTTACCTACCTGACATTGCAGATCTGCAGCAAGATCATCCCTTCCTCTGCTTTCGTTAGATTTTGTTGAAATTTAAACCATTTTTGTACTACTGTATTTAAGTTACTTATGTTCTAATTGCATATTTGCTTAAAACACTTCCATCCATTTTCCTGGATATTCAACACTATATTGCACAGATTTATTGCAAAAGTATTAACAATACACCTTTAGGAACAATCATTTACACTCATTATACGGTATTTATAGATACGTGTGTCTGTAATATCCACTTATTTGACGCATGGTGCACAATTTTCAGCAACGAAAGACATGGTGGGAACGCAGTGTATTTACTATCTAACCAAGTTCAAAAAAAGGTTTTTGGGGTGCTTCTAGGAGTTCAAGGAGGCAATATTATGTTCTAAAACAACATTAATGTACTCAGGTTGTTTATGCACGTGCCCAAAATTCGCTAACATAAGTATTTGTGAAGAGAATGGGATTTTAGCAAATACGCATTTGTACATTGTGGTCCAATAAACGATCTTATAGTGGTTACGCTTTATCAAATCAAGTAGTAACAAGTAGGTACCTAATAAAAATAAACCAAGAAAGTACATACGTAACAGTATAGTTTCACAGATTCAATATGAGAAACGTCATTATGTATCGGTCTACAGCGTCTACATTCCCATTTAGTTATTACACAGCAACCAAAGTTCAGTATCACAGGAAACGTAATTAAATCAGATGAATGTATAACACTTAATGTACTTACAGAAATGAAGAACTATGTTCTAACACGGTCCCTCAGCACAAACCACTCTTATTTTGAAATAGAATACAAATAAAACACCAGCACAAATGCTTCGATGTTCTGTAACAAATATGCCAGCTCACGTAACGTAAGGTCGGCAACCTATGAGAAATGAAAGTAGTGGCACTACAACATGCGTTTGAATTAGATTAAATTAGATTATAAAGCACTCTGTATGTTCCACGACCTTAGAGTATGGCTGCGAATACTTAACTTTACCCATAGAAATGTGAAGCATGTCTCGTTGCAATGCTCCCAATCTTATTTCTCATGGGTTGGCTGCCCCATGTTACGCGGTCCTTCATACTTTTCCTGTTATTTTTCTTGTATTTCCAAACAAGTGGATTGTGCTGAGGGACGGTGTTGGAGCATATTTCTTTATTAATGTAAGTAAAATTAAGTGTTATGCTTGCATCTCATGTAATCGTAAGATTCCTGTGTTATTTAACTTTGGGTAATGTGTGAAAAGTAAACGGTAATGTCCAATTTTTTATAAGCTGTTTTACAGACCGAACCATTTAATTACATTTCTAATATTGATTCCGTGAAACCATACTGTTACATGTCTATTTTCTTGGTTTATTCTTATTAGATACCTTTCAGTGTTACTACTTAATTTGATAAAACGTACCCACTTTAAGATCATTTATTGAACCACAGGTTGCAATTGCGTATTTGCTAAAATCGCATTTTGTTCACAAATACTAACGATAGTTAATGTTGGGTTCTTGCATAAGTAACCTGAGTACATTAATATTGTTTTAGAACATGATATTGCCTCGCTGATTACCTAGAACCATCCAAAGAACCATTTTTCGAACCCGGTTGGATAGGAGATGTACTGCGTTCCCACCATGTCTTCCATTTCTAAAAATTGTGCACCTTGCGTCAATTAAGTGGATATTACCGGCACTTACAATATAAATGCCATATTGTGAGTGTAAATTGTTATTCGTAATGGCGTATTCTTAACACTAGTGCAATATAGTGTTAAATGTGGACGAGAATCAATATGTATTTTAGAAAATGTGCCATGTTAACTTACGTAACATGAATACAATAGTACAAAAATGATTTAAACTTAAACAAAATCTTTCGAAAGCAGAGTTGCGGGTAAGCTTACTGCAGACGTGCACCTATAATGACGGGTTCCGCGCAACGTCAGGCAGGAAACATTGTGGAAAGAAGAACCGCTAAAATATCGCCAGTGAACAAGTTTTGGTCTTTTGAATACCGACATATGTTGCATCATTTTCAGTTATGTATTCTGGTGCGAATTATTCAGCTATTGGTAAATGTTTGATACCTCGAAGCTCACACTGTGCTTGGTCAGTAGATGGTATTCTGTGGCTGTTTGTAAGCTAGAGCTGCCAACATTGTTTTTAAATTAACGTCATATCGTTACTTCGTCATATCGGACGAATGAATGAAATGAAATGGGTGAAATGATGCTCAAATGAGCCCGAGGTCCATGGAGCTTAAGTTCGCCTTCTCAGGGTAGGGAAAACCTCGGAAAGAAACCTTACCCGGATAACTGACCCTAAGCGAGGTTCGAACTCGCGACCTCTTGAACGTGAGGCAGACACTCTAACCATCACGCTACCGAGGCGGGCACTGCCAACATTTCAAGGAAAAAGAAAGCTAGGGGAATCTAGCGATGGAAGATGAAGGATGTAGGCATAGCACTAATCTTGGTTTTTTGCACATTAATGAAGTATACCACTATGTAATTATTAAGAATATGAGGAATTCACCTATGGAAGGAAGTATAATAATGATTTCTGTTTACCATTGTTTCTGTGTAAAACTTTAAAAAGTTGTGAGTGATGGAAGTCAAATGACCTGTCTTAAGTGTTCCACGTAGTTTTATCATAAGCACAAAACACAATACATTTGTATTTCACTATTATCATCATTAATAATTTCGATATGAAACAAGTACAACATGGGAAGTGCATCTTTCTTCTTCTGAAGATAGGGTTGGAATACTTGGAGCACTGATTTATTGTAATACATATTGATGTATGAGAAGGTGTTTGCCAGTTGTATGTTCTTCTGGTGCAGATCGTCAGCTGTGACAGTGCTTGCCAATTCGATGGAATGTTTACTCATAGGTACTAGAAACTTTTCTCATTTCACCCATTTTGTTCATTCATCATTTGATTACCTTATTCATTACATCTGAGGACATTAATATGCCAAAAAAAAAAGAAAGAAAAGAAAAAAGCTCCAAATCAGTCTTTGATTTTTTATGCCCCAGTTGATGTATATTGCATCATGCTGCTAGATTAGCATTTGAGTTCATTCATGATTATAGTTTGCCTAGGATTAGGCAATATCACCTTTGGATATATGTAGAAGCATATTAATTGCTCCAGCGAGTGGTCTGTATTATTTATAGAAGTTCCTCATTTTGCAGAGGATTCACCCTGCCACTGTTGTAGATAAAATGTATTGTGCTTCCTGTATTTCATCTAGCAGGAACCATGAAATTGCAGACATGCAACAGGTGTATTTGATTTGTTACCGTGTGATATATTATGAATTACAGCAAATACTTTTTATTTTCTTCACCCATGAAATATCTCTGTACTCTGCTGATGGAATTTTCAGGTAGGTACTCTGCATGTCATTGTATTACTGTATGTAAGAATGCACTGCACATGATAAGATAAGCTATAGGTTGCTCGTTCAGTGTTTTAGTGAATGGTGCCTATTTGCTAATATGACAGCGCTTCCTATCATGTCATATGGGATGTGGACTGTCCTGCCCCTGAAATATTCTTTCAGCTTCAATAAGAAACTTATTCAAAGAATTTTGTTATGAAACAATCCTGTGCTTAGGAATTCATATTTTTGCAAGGCATAACCTTTATGTTGAAAGCGTAGCCCATGGTTGTGGTCTGTGAGCCCCAAACTGTAGTCGAGGATGTATTTTGTCCAAAGTGTCATGAAGCACCTGGAAAGCAAAACTAAGCATAATGAAACACTGATTGTCCTTCCATAGTATCTAAATTTGGTGTACATGCTCTATTTAACAACTAATTGAAAATTACATGTTAAAACAGTAGCAAAAATATTTACAGGCAAGCAGAAAATTTCTAGTCAAGGTTCTTATATGTCAATCAATTTTATATGTCTTGTCATCATTGAAGTCATATTTGTCCTCACAAATTATGCATTGTTCATAGATACTAAATGCTTTGCAACAATATCACCTCTTTTCGCCAGAATGTTTGGCCCATCATTGGTTTTTCTGTATCTAAACCTAGATTTCAATATTGTGTACTTCAATGACAGAGCCTTTGCAAGCAATTTTCTCCTTTTCATGCATAAGTTTTTGTGTGACTGGAAGTCCCTCTTGTCACAAAAGGAATAATTTGTTTCCCACAAAAAGTCTTTACTGCAGTGTTATGAATGTGTAACATGCTTCTCTATATGCTGTCTTTTCTGGGAGATGGAAAGCAGCAGAAGATTTTGTTTCTGTACATTGTACTGTATGCAAACTTTATATGCCTAAAGCTTTCGCAGACAATTCTTATGGCTGCGGCAAGGTTCTTTTCATGCTGTTCATGTGTGGAAAGGTTTTGCAAGAAAGAATATACACTGTAAGTTATATTACTGCTTTGGTGATCACACTTCATGTTCATGTATAATTGGTTGGCTTTCATTGCTCATACCTTGTGCACTAAGTGATAGTTTTAATAAACAGCCAATAAAAACATTAAACTAAGCACGAATAAAATAACACAATCAGTATAGGTAATTAAGCAAAAGGAACGGGAATTTACACAGTTAACATGAGATCCTTTTTTCCTGTGGCTTAGCTCATGCTGTATCTATTATGTTTTGAGCCACATACCGACACAACAAATAGGAGTCACAAGGAAGTTCGACAGAGATGTTACAGGTTGCTCAGCAGCAGCTACTGTCAAAAGGAGTTCCATGCACACTCATATCTCTGCAACTACTTAATTAAGGAAGCTAGTTTTTAGACTGCAGGCTTCAAAATAAAATCATTAGCGGGTTGTTCTCGTTCCTGTATTGCAACTAAATTTTGTGGATGCAAATGATAATTATACCACCGGCTTTACACATAATTTCACACCATGCTTAATTATACAATACCTCAGGGCGTAGGAAGTCTCTTATTGGGTGCTCTGTTGACCAGCTCCTCCTGTCAGCTGCCTGAGCACATGTGCAGTTCTAACAAAATGGTGTTTATTTACATTGTGTGATTGACATCATACATAAGAAAGTGTGTTACAACGTTCCCAAGTTCTCAAACAGATAATATATGCTTTCCATTATTGTGTTATATGCATTTTCAGTATTTAAACCATGCTTGTTGTGCATGTACTGTATACAACAAGTATCAATGTCACAGTTATTTAGTTCCAGGTATATGTTCTTGTGTGATTGATGATTACTGCTTGATTTATGTCGTAATACACATGTAGAGTAAGATTGGGTATTTACTAAAACACTTCCCATTGTGTATTGTGACCATATAGCGTTATATAGCGCTCATTTATTGCAGAACGCCTAATGATATACTGTACAAATAAAGTGTATTATAATCTTATAATATTCACACATAAAATACTATAACAGAATGAAAGCAAACATTTGCAGTAATAAATAGAAAATACAAGCATCTTCAGTTTTTTTAGGTAACAAAGAGCTTGCCTTTACAGTAATAGCCATCACATAGACTATGTATGGTCATTATTGATGACAGTGACCAGAATAAGAGACAGATGCCTCAACACGTTACACCATTCTGTTAGATAAATATTAACTGACAAATACCTAAATTGACATGACCATAAAACAGATCAGTGCTGCCGACCTTCACCACCATTGTAACACAGCCACTTGTGAGACAGATTTACCATTATAGGGTTCAACAAAATATGTGTGCACTGCACAAGACAAAGCAGTCTGGTGTTTAAGAAACTTGATGCACTAATTGTGTGTCACATTATGTTCTCTTATCTGACACTTGAAAGTATCAAGATTATTTGTTTATAAAACACATGGTAGTAATTGAATAGTGGGCCATGTATAATTGAGTATATGCTGCATCTGCTATCTAGTTTGTTTATGCTACTTGTTCTTTGACTCACAACAGCAAAGGTGTCAATTTGAGACTAAAAACACTGAACACAGTAAGCTGCAAACAATTGCCAAGAGATTGAGGACTCTGAGCAACAATAAATAGCCTTAATTCAGGGTCATAAGCGACAAAGTTTAGTTACGGCATTGGGAGCCCTGTGGATAAAATTAGTAAAATATCCCCATTTGTAATCGTCATTTTAACCTCTTGTGTGTCCAAGATTGTAAAATAACTTTTAGAGCAATATAATTTAAAGCATGCTTTACTACATTGATACACCTTAGATTCAGGTTAACATAACTGGAAGGAAGTTATGGATCTTTGTTAAAAATGTTACGCTTAACATATTACACCAAAGTACCATCATTACTTTGTACTACATTATGTTGCCTGTTGAAGTGTAATGTAGTTTCAATTATCTGGAAGCAAACTCATGGATGTTGCTAATAATGTGTTTCTTTTCCCACAGACTTGCTATTGAAGTTTGAACAGAACTGTTCAAGTATGCAACTATAGTAAAATGGATATCAAAGAACAATCTTGTTTCCCAAACTTTTGTTCAGAGAATGAGAGAGATATCAAAGACCTTGTAAAGAAAGTTAAAATTGAAACTACTACAAGTGGCAGTTGTATCAAACCAGAACTTGAAGATTCCTCATATTCACAGAAAGACGAGCAGCATCTAATGAGATTTAACAAAACAATAAACAAAAGTGAAATTGAATCCAAAATAGATATTAAAGAAGAACAATGGTGGCTGGAAAGAGAAGATTCATGTATTAATGATATTAAGGTAAAATTGCATGACATTTGTTTTTTGTTTTTTTCTTTTTTCTTTTCTTGTCTTGTTAACTGTGCAACACTAAAATATGTAAATATATGGAGTTTATTTTGTCTCAAGAATAAAGGAAATAGGTATATTAAAATGGGACAGAATAACAAGAATCCAGTCCAGTTAGTTTTCTATCAATTTATTTATCTTTTAAAATTTTACCACAAATACACTGTATTCTTGTTAACATAGACTACAGTCCTTCAGCTATCACAGCTCATTACTATTCTTTGCATAGCCTTGCCAATGGCTTTCACTGTCTTTCTTCACTTCCTCTGTCTCTCATTCCAATTAGAATATAACCATCATTTATGATGCTTGTTGTATCTTCTTATGACTTACTGCGGAATGACATACATACATAGCTGTGTTGCATTCACTGACACTCACCGACTCACGTGCAGAACTCTACTCTAAAACTCACTGGCAACTTTCAGTTTCAGTTTATTTATTGGAGAATATTGTCTGGTGCTGGTACAATGGGCCCGGCTGACAGACCTAAATTTACATTAATCTTACATTTATTGACCACAAGGCACCCAAGCCTAGCAGAACATTACTTCCACTTACTGGTGTTTTGCTCCTCACTGTAACTTTTCTATCTGACCTTACCTTGGTCATCTCTTGTTCTCTTCCGACCCCGATGCTATTAGGGTTCCCGAGGGCTAGGGAGTCTTTATTTTTCCAACCTCTCTATTTCCCTATAAAATCTTAACCCCAACATGCTGACCTGTCATGGCATGTAATACGTCCTGTGATTGGTGATCAGAGGATGTGGTTGGTGAATTTATTTTGATAACTCTCCCGGTCAGGTCGGTGAGACCCGTAAACCAACGACAGGTGTGGTCCTCCAGACATTCTTGGGGTTGTGAGAGAGCGATGTGTCTACCAAAACATAAAAATATGGTGCTCTCTAAAAAGCGGTTACTATTACTGCTATTGCTATCTCCAATATCATCAGTGAAAAATATTGGAGAATAAGAGGATTAATGACTTCATTGTCAGATATCCAACATTAGCCAACAACAACAACATTTATGACTATTTACAAAAAATATGTTGTTGTTAGCTAATGCTGGATTTCTGACAATGAAGTCATTAATCCTCCTGCTCTCTTATATTTTTCACTTCATAAATATTGAAGAGACTTAGCAGTAAATGTAACCGCTTTTTAGAGAGCACCATATTTTTATGTTTTGGCGGTCACATCGCTCTCTCACAACCCCCAGAATGTCTGGAAGACCACAACTGTCGTTGGTTTATGGGTCTCACCAACCTGAGCGGGAGAATTAATCAAAATAAATTCACCGACCATATCCTCTGATTACCAATCAGAGGACGTATTACATGCCATGACAGGTCAGCATGTTAGGGGTTAAGGTTTTATAGAGAAATGGAGAGGTTGGAAAAATAAAGACTCCCTAGCCCTCAGGAACTCTAATAGCATCGGGGTCAGAAGAGAACAAGAGATGACCAAGGTAAGGTCAGATAGAAAAGTTACAGTGAGGAGCAAAACACCAGTAAGTGGAAGTAATGTTCTGCTCAGCTTGGGTACCTTGCGGTTGCCATTCACATATCCCCTAGACGGAGACCCCTGAGTAATGTTCTTTATCTAGATGTACCATTTTCTTTAGTTTGTGTTATTTATAATGTCTAGGTAAATGCTTGCTGCTAAGAATTTGAGTTCTCCAAATGTGAATTCCATCACAACATGTAGGGATCCTCATTTATTCTGCAATTATCAATAATTCAGTTAAAAATTGCTTTGTAGAACATTAAGTACATTCCCACTTCCGCGTTTCCATGTTGAATTCAATACGTATTGAGTACATTCCCACTTCCGCGTTTCCATGTTGAATTCAATACGTATTGAGTACATTCCCACTTCCGCGTTTCCATGTTGAATTCAATACGTATTGAGTACATTCCCACTTCCGCGTTTCCATGTTGAAATATATATATAGCGGCTTTCTCAAAAACCCTTGCAGTGACCAGCTTTGGGTCACCGAGAACAGTTTCTCTTGGTATTGTTTTTGTTGTTCACCTTAAAGTGTTTTTGTTTTGTCTTTTTCCTCTTTGAAGAACTGGCAACTGTTCTTCTTAGGCCTCCTTACATATTGCCACAGCCGAATGGTTACACCATTTGCCTCTCACCAGAGCGGCCCAGGTTCAATCTGGGCAACTGTATGTGGCATTTGTGGCAAAGTGGCGCTGGGGTGGGTTTCCTCCGGTTTCCCCGCCATCTCATTCCACCAATACTCCATCTTCATTCCATCTATCAGTGTCACCACCTGCAGTGCTGTATGTAGTAAAAGTGGGCATTAAACACTGCAAAAACTATACTAGGGATGATGTCACACAGGCCTTCCTCGACTTCTACACACACGTGCACTGGAAATGATTCAGGTAGAAGTTTCATGAATATTCTGAAACCTCCAGTTGTTTCTACCACTTTGATTGTTACAGTCACATATACACAGTGGTTACATGAGATGGCACAGCCCTAAACATCTATGCCCACTCATCGGTCTGGCATGTGGCGTGAAACAGCTCGGCTCCATCCATCTTCCTTTGAAGGCCAAGCCTCGTGCCATACTGCTCCCTGCTGATCACTGGTTGTCCCCACCAGAACCATCATAGTTGGCCAGATAATCTCGATATAGCATCAGCATCTTCTCTCAAGGCAGCCCCTAGGTGTACTTTGCTCCTGATGGGGCCAGCCACAACCTACTTTGTGGTCACCCTGCTGACCTTCAGGAGCTCCCTGGTGCTCCCTCAGAACGCTCCTGCTGACATTGACCATCGTCTCGTGGCTCCTGAGGGCATCCAGTCCCACTATCATCTCTTCAGTCATCCTTGCAACAAATCACTCATAGACCCATACTACATTGCCCCAAGGTCAGCTCCAGCCAGGCTTCCTCCACAGGCAAGGTGTAACCAATGCAGCCACTAGCTCCTAGAGTCAATCCAGTTTCCTCGTTGCCATATCCTCCACCACATCTACTTGAATCACTGTCACTGCTGCACTCTCTGTCCACTATTGCTCGGCACAGCTTCCCCTGTATACTGTCACCAACGATGATATCCTCCATTCTTCTCTTCATGGCATACAGTGTCACCTGATTAGATGACTCCAATGGTTCTTCTATGTCCTACCCAAGTCCGTTCTTGTTACTTGCTTACTCGTGGGCCTCTCTGCTGGCGTACTACATGACAAGTCCTGGTTGGCTATATCCCTGACACATTCTGCCAGGGGAACCTCTATGATGTCTGTGAGTTGCCCTTGTCTTGGTCTTATATACTTCCATTCTACGAGATGAGCACAACCGTCACCTCAACCTCTAGACGCTCCCATGCTCCATTAGACATATAAAAGTTAAATGCTTTTTTGAAACAGTCAACTTTGAGAAGTTTTTGTTCAAAAATACTAACATTCTCAGACTTTTGGGTACAAGTCTACTTCTTTTTCTGTCACATATGTGTCCTGTTGTGCTAAATGGTCTTTCAGAGAAACCTCTTGCAGGTGGAATACACAAATATTTGGCAGCTAATTTTTTTAGTTTTGGGAAATTTTGAATTTGTTTTCCAGTAATGGTCTTTCAGAGAAAACTGTTGCAGGTAGAATACACAAATATTTAGCAGCTAATTTTTTTAGTTTTGGAAATTTTGAATTTGTTTTCCAGTAATCCAGTGCACTAGAAAGAGGAGGTCATAAATTCTCATTGAGATATGCAGTGATTTCTTCTTGGGAACTGTTAACTGACAGTGAATCTGACACACAATTATTTTCTTGCGTACTATTACTGTACAGGCACCCATTCCTGGCAATTTCTGAAGCTTTTCAGTAGGTGATATCTTATGGAAAATAAAGCAAAAGCGGTGAACAGATAGATTTTTATGAGTATGTCAGTATTACGTGACTATCCCTATGTAGGTATCTGAATATCTGAAAAAAATAATAAATAAATTTTACCTGATCATTTTTGGATGCAGGACATCCCTCTTGGTTAGCGAGCTCCACCAATCGGTCTGTAGCACAACTGCCCCTCCGAAGGAGTGTCGTGGCGGAGGGGCTCAGTACATGAACCAGACGGCCTACTAAGTGTCATTTTGACTACTGGTAGGCAAGAGGTGAGGGGAAGCTAAGAACATTCCAAACGGGTAGATGAGGCTCGGTAGTCTTGGTCGACGACTCATCTAGGATAACAGGACTCCGAAATCAAACTCCCCCAGGCGCTCCTATTACGGTAGGTACGGATTTGGAGTACCCGGGGCCCCGAGCCATACTCTCGATTGGGTTCCTCCAAGAGGTGAGAGGGCACATGCCAAACGCCCAATCAACTTTAGCCCACTTTTGTGTTTGACCTCGCACCTGTTACCTCCCTGTACACAGTCTGATGGATAACCTACGCGTGGGTTGTAGGAGGATGGGGTGACGCAAGGGGTGACTGGGTAATCGCGTAAATCCCAGCCCCTGGTTATCATGTAGGATTTGTGTGCGCATCCGCTGATAAAGGTCAGTCCCGGGGAGGGGCCATTGCATGAGCTGATGCACTCCTGAAGGCTATTGGGTCCCTCTGTCTATACATTGGGAGGTGAGACCCTAGGGTGAGGAAGGTCCAGGCCAGGACTCTCACCTAAGCCGGGGTGGCGCCCAGGAAGTGAGCATGCCTAGGGAGACATTTGCAATGGTGGAGGATATAATCGCAATGAGTACATTCAAAACTCAAAAAAAACAAACATTGTAAAGTAAGTGAAAAGGAAGTAGCAGAGTTGAGTGGTCCTCGCTACTTAGTTATTACACGAAATGAGGAATGTAAAACATTTAGGTCGGTGAATCCATTCGCTATACAGAAGAGTCTCGATAAGATAGCTGGCCCCGTGAAGAACTGCACGAGATCTCGGAACGGCACGTTGTTGGTTGAATCCATTTCAGCATATACTAAAAGTGTCTAAAAGATTTATTAGAGTGAGTAAATAGCAGCAAAATGGGGTGAAACGTCTTAAAAATGTATAAAAATGGTTAACTACCTCTGAAAATTGTCTGAAAGGTTCTTAAATATGTTGTAAAAGCAGCATGAATATACTAAAAGCATCTAAAAGATCTAACAGAGGGTGCAAAATGGGGTGAAACGTCTCAAAAATGTATGAAAATGACTGAATAACTCTGAAAATTGTCTGAAAGGTTGTTAAATATATTGTAAAAGTAGCATGAATATACTAAAAGTGCTTAGAAAGAACTATCAGAGGACTCAAAATAGTATCAAAATGTTTTGGAATAGAATAAATAATAATAAGGGGATCTAGGCTAGGTACCTTAGGTTTATCTAGGCCAGGCTAGATTAGGTTAGGCTAGACGAGTAGAAGTATGGGACTTAGGTTAAATTATCAAAGACCGGAGTAAATAGTGGGAGCTGGGCTAGGTTAGGTTAGGTTAGATGAGTAGAAGTATGGCGTTTAGGTTAGGTTATTTTTTATGAAAGACTGAGTAAAAGGAGTAGGAGTTCGCTTAGCTTAGGTTAGACGAGTAGAAGTATGGGGTTAGGTTAGGTTAGGCCAGTGAGGCAATGTGGGGTGAGGTATCATGTTGGGGTAATATATTCAATCAAATCAGAAAGCTGTTGTGTTAGGTGGCATACATCAATATAATGAATGACATACTCAGGCACCATACGCTCATAAGCATACATACACTGCTATAGGCCTTAAAAGTCATCCCTAGAGATTCCTTCAAACACCTACAACATCCTGCTTCCCCTACGACCTTACCTAGTAATCCTTAAATTACGCATGGCGGCCATCTTGCCCCTAAAATAGTGTGCCAGCCTTCCCTCAACACCGCTACTCATGGTTTTCTCTACTCGCTTTTCTTATATGCAACACATTCACATATCCTTCTCTACTCGTCCTTCAATTCATATTTCAGTTGTATTGTATATCAAGCATATAGAAAATTGTATGAATTATATGTCGAAGGACTAGTAGAGAAACAAGTTCAATTGTTGGGTGTTGAGGGAAGGCTGGCACACTATTTTAAGGGCAAGATGGCCGCCATGCGTAATCTAAGGATTACTAGGTATTTTAACCTAAACTAAGCCCCATACTTCTACATGGCTAACCTAACCTCTAACCTAACCTAGGCCCCACCCTTTTTTACTTTGAACTTTCATAATTTAACATAACCTAAGCCCCATACTTCTACTCGTCTATCCCATCCTAACCTAATTTAACCTAACCTAAGCCCCATACTTCTACATGGTGGTGTTGAGGGAAGGCAGGCGCACTTTTCTATGGGCAAGATGGCCGCCATGCGTAATCTAAGCATTACTAGGTAAGGTGGTAGGAAAAGCAGGACGTTGTAGATGTTTGAATGAATCTCTTAGGGATAACTTTTAAAGCCTATAGCAGTGTATGTATGTTTCTGAGCGTTCATGGTAGCTGAGTATGTCGTTCACTATATTGATGTATGCCACCTAACACAAGAGCTTTCTGATTTAATTGAATATATTACCCCAACATAATGTTACCTCGCCCTATATAGCCACGCTAACCTAACCTAACCTAAGCCCCATACTTCTACTCGTCTAACCTATTTTAACCTAGCCTAAGCCCCATAATTCTACGTGGCTAACCTAACCTCTAACCTAACCTAGCTCCCACCCTTTTTTACTTTGAACTTTCATAATTTAACATAACCTAAGCCCCATACTTCTACTCGTCTATCCCATCCTAACCTAAGCCCCATACTTCTACATGGCTAACCTAACCTCTAACCTAACCTAGCTCCCACTCTTTTTTACTTGGAACTTTCATAATTTAACCTAACCTAAGCCCCCATACTTCTCGCCTAACCTATCTTAACCTAACCTAAGCCCCATACTTCTGCATGGCTAACCTAACCTAACTTAACCCAGCTCCCACTATTTACTCCGGTCTTTGATAATTTAACCTAAGTCCCATACTTCTACTCGTCTAGCCTAACCTAATCTAACCTAGCCTTAGCCCCATACTTCTACTCGTCTAACCTATTCTAACCTAATCTAACCTCACCTAAGCCCCATAATTCTACTCATCTAACCTATCCTAACCTAATCTAGCCTAATCTAAGCCCCATACTTCTACTCATCTAACCTATCCTAACCTAACCTAGCCTAAGGCCCATACTTCTACTCGTCTAGCCTAACCTAATCTAACCTAGCCTTAGCCCCATACTTCTACTCGTCTAACCTAATCTAACCTCACCTAAGCCCCATACTTCTACTCATCTAACCTATCCTAACCTAATCTAGCCTAACCTAAGCCCCATACTTCTACTCATCTAACCTATCCTAACCTAACCTAGCCTAAGGCCCATACTTCTACTCGTCTAACCTATCCTAACTTAATCTAACCTAGCCTAAGCCCCATACTTCTACTCGTCTAACCTATCCTAACTTAATCTAACCTAGCCTAAGCCCCATACTTCTACTCGTCTAACCCATCCTAACCTAACCTAGCTCCCACTCTTTTTTACTTTGAACTTTCATAATTGAACATAACCTAAGCCCCATACCCCGTCCAACCTATCCTAACCTAACCTAGCTCCCACTCTTTTTTACTTTGAACTTTCATAATTTAACATAACCTAAGCCTCATACTTCTAGTCGTGTAACCTACCCTAATGCTACTTAACCTAAGTGAGCATAAATCTTCCTATTTGTTAAGATATTTTAACCTGAATCAACCCACCCTATTTCATTCCTAGTTAACTTAGGCGTTCTATTCTTCTATAACCTATTCTAACCTATTATGACCTTCACACCGTACCATTTCAGTCTTAGATATCCCGCTTTCTTTTGCAGAGTTTTTTTTCCCCCAGTAACTTTAGATAGCTACTCCGAAGGTATTTGACACTCGGACATGCGAACCCTAAGTATTTGCCATACTTTTTATGAACTGTTAATGCTTTTTGTGAGTTTAGTTGCTATTTTAGCCAGTTCTGCTATATTTTGGGGATTTTTCACGCATTTTTGAAGGTTTGTCCCGATTGTCAGGTATTCTCATGTCTTTAGTATGTTTTAATGCTTTCAAGGGGTATATGTCATTCAGAATCCCAGGCTTGCATACTTATAGGAATTTCATAAACATTTTGATACTATTTTGAGGCTTCTGATACTTCTTTTTAAGCACTTTTAGTATATTCATGCTGCTTTTACAACATACTTAAGAACCTTTCAGAAAATTTTCAGAGGTACTTAACCATTTTTATACATTTTTAAGACGTTTTACCTCATTTTGCTGCTATTTGCTCCCTCTAATAAATCTTTTTAGAAACTTTTAGTATATTCATGCTGCTTTTACAACATATTTAAGAACTTTTCAGGCAATTTTCAGAGTTATTCAGTAATTTTCATACATTTTTAAGACGTTTCACCCCATTTTGCTGCTATTTGCTCCCTCTAATAAATCTTTTAGACACTTCTAGTATATTCGTGCTGCTTTTACAACATATTTAAGAACCTTTCAGACAATTTTCAGAGGTACTTAGCAATTTTTGTACATTTTTAAGACGTTTCACCCCATTTTGCTGCTTATTGCTCCCTCTAATAAACCTTTTAGACACTTTTGGTGTATTCATGCTGCTTTTACAACATATTTAAGAACTTGTCAGACAATTTTCAGTTATTCATTAATTTTCATACATTTTTTAAGACGTTTCACCCCATTTTGCTGCTATTTGCTGCCTCTAGTAAATCTTTTAGACACTTCTAGTATAGTCATGCTGCTTTTACAACATATTTAAGAACCTTTCAGACAATTTTCAGAGGTAATTAACCATTTTTATACATTTTTAAAACGTTTCACCCCATTTTGCTGCTATTTGCTCCCTCTAATAGATCTTTTAGACACTTTTAGCATATTCTTGCTGCTTTTACAACATATTTAGGAACCTTTCAGACAATTTTCAGAGTGATTCAGTCATTTTCATACATTTTTGAGACTTGTCACCCCATTTTGCTGCAATTTGGCACCCTCTGTTAGATCTTTTAGCTTCTTTTAGTATATTCAGGGCGCTTTTGGAACATATTTAAGAACTTTTCAGCCAATTTTGAAGATAATGTAGGCTATTTGGTGATTTTCCAGAGGTTTTATGGTATTTTGAGGTTGTTTTAGACCGTTTAACAGATATTTTACTTGCTTTTAAGTACTTTCAAGGGTAATGGGTGAATTTTGTTAACTGCTCCAGTATGCTATACATGCTAACTTCATTTTTAACGATTCTTTTGCGTAGTTCAGTAAGTTCTAACGGTAACACACGAAACGCTGCTTACATTCGTTCTAAGACGGAATATAATCTAACCTGGTCCACCACCACTGTCGCCGCCGCCGCCATAGCTGCAATCACCACCATAGCCCTCACCAGTACCACCATCCTCATTATCACTTTCACATTACCATCACCACCGCCTCCATAACCTACACGAACACCACCACCGCCCGCCTCGATAGCGTGATGGTTAGCGTGTCTGCCTCACGTTCAAGAGTTCGCGAGTTCGAATCTCGCTTAGGGTAAGTTATCGGGCTAAGGTTTTTTTCCGAGGGTTTCCCTACCCTGAGAAGACGAATGGCGGGTAACTTAAAGCTCCATGGAGGCTCATTTGAGCATCATTTCACCCATTTCATTTCATTCATTCGTCCGACATGACACAATGATGGAGGAGTTAATTAAAAAAAAACCACCACCACCACCGCCATCCATACCATCATCAGCATCGTTAACATCATCAGCATAACCACCACCATTACCATCATCACCATCGTTACCATCTCTACCATAACCATCACCATTACCTCCATCCTCACCGTCGCCACCATCGTTACCATCATACTCGTTAGCATCATCACCATCACAGCCATAATCATCACCAACACAAGCATCACCAATCCCGCCATTATAAACAACTGCTCTATCTCGTAGTCTGACCAAGCTAACCTAACCTAACTTAACCTAAGCTAAGCTCCATACTTCTACTCGTCTAACCTAATTTCTAAGCCCTTCTACTCTTTTCACTTTGGACTTTCACATTTTAACCTAACCTTATTGTTATCCTCCTCTGCTTGTCTATCCCATCCTGACATAAGGCGTCCTGATTTTCTTCTTTGCGGATATAACCTCGGGGTATTTATTCGTTTCTTGTAAAGGAATTCCAACGAATTTAGGATTTAGAAGATAATCAGACTCACCGGCATGCAATTTTCAGGATTTTTAAAATCTTTTCGGAGCATTCTATAGCTATTTTAAGTGTTTTAAGACACTTTTTGGGATATTGATAGCGCTTTTACACCAGTTGTAAGTACATTTTTTGAAACGTTTCACTACAATTTCAATGCTATTTTGGTCCCTCCGATAGATCTTTTAGTCACTTTTAGTATATTCCTGGTACTGTTGCAACATATTTAAGAACTTTTCAGGCAATTTCGAGGATTATTTAGACTCATCTAACATAACCAACCATCACCGTTACCAACGCAGCCTTATCCTGCACCGCCATCATATTCTGCGACTACGGTATATAGTACGTTTGACATTTTCTCCATATCTAACCTGAGCTAACCCTTCGTTTCCTCCGGAGTATTATTTAAAGCCTACATTCAACCTTGTTTTTTCCTATCCTCTCTCCTTATAGAGCTTTAAACTTCTTCTAGAAGATGTTCTAACCTTTGATGTTGAATTACTCACTATACCTATTTTACCCTCTCACAAAATTTTATTCAGTTGTATGAACCTTTCGTTTAGTTCTACATTTATGAAGGTAACAGCTGAACACACCTAGTAGTTTTTCTAACGCTAACCCTCACCTAACATGATCTAACCTGTCTCTTTTAAGATATTATTTTGCGGCTTTATCCAACATTATTGTTTTCTCTAGTCCTCCCTCCTTATAGAGCTTTAAACTAATACTAAAAGATGTTCTAACCTGTTTCTTTTAAGGTGAAGGTATCGCATCCTCTGACATATGAATCCTAAGTATTTTCTAAACACTGCACACTATTTTAATGTTATTTTAGGAGTTTTCTAGGTATTTTAGCCATTTTTGAGATTTTGTGGAAGTTTTCAGGAATTTTTTAAGCTTCGTCGTGATTTTTCTATGTTTTCACCTCGTTAGTGTGTATTAATGCTTTTAATGGGCATGTGAACCCTTTTTAGCGACTTGTCATCCGTTCACGGTCACAGTTCATCCTTTTGTAAATGTATGAGGATAGTTTGTAGAGAGTTGTTCAATGTCTTTCTAAGACTAACTCAACCTAACCTAGGCCCGCCTCGGTAGCGTGATGGTTAGCGTGTCTGCCTCACATTCAAGAGGTCGCGAGTTCGAATCTCGCTTAGGGTAAGTTGTCCGGGTAAGGTTTTTTTTCCGTGGTTTTCCCTACCCTGAGAAGACGAATGTCGGGTAACTTAAAGCTCCATGGACCTCGGGCTCATTTGAGCATCATTTCACCCATTTCATTTCATTCATTCGTCCGATATGACACAATGTTGGAGGACGTTAATTAAAAAAAACCTCAACTAGCACAGCCAACCATCTCCAACGCCAGTGCCACCATATCCTGCGACACCATAAACATCACCACCGCTATCACCTATCCCCACCATCTGCCATCACCATCTCCACCACCACACCACACTATCACCACAATAAGATCCATGTAACATAAGCATAAGAAATAAAAAGAAAAGGGACGAACAATACCTATAACCAACAACATAAGCATTAGAGATATATTTTACCGATTGCTATACTTTATAAATAACAACATAAACAGTAAAGTACATGATTTTCTTTTTCGCTTTCGCCAGCTTTTTCCGATTTATGTGAGAGTTCTAATGACATAGCTATCGACGGCCCCCTTAAACCATACTAATTAAACGCTTAAAGAAACCAAATTTCTGCCATATTTCATCAACTCTTCCTATTTTTATGGTTTTCCACCGTTTTTACATACTTTGGGACGAATCCGACAGAAACATTAATAGGCGATACGGGGTGGTATGTGTCTTTAACATTACTTTTATCGATATAGAATGACTCACGATAATTCAAGATCACAATTGCAGCGCCTTATAGCGGCTTCAATCAGTACTAAAATGCACATTCGACAGATTTCATTCTTTTATGACGGTAAATTATATATTAGCCCTCAAATTGTCATTTTTATGATTTTCCACCATTTTTACGTACTCTGGGACGAATCCGACAGAAACATTAAGACGCGAAACGACTGTTATGTATCTTTTAAGTAAGAAACACATTACTTTTAGCGATATCGAATTACAGTAATGGAAGCACCGAAACACTATTTAAACGTTTCAAAAACCAAGTTTAGGTTATATTTAATCAATTTGAGCATTAGATGTATGACTTAATTTAACCCTATGACGTAACACTCACGTTCCGACAGGACGAATGATTCACGTACACATCATAGAGAAGGCTACTTAACTCAACATTAGGCATCTTAGACATGTTTTGGGTTTTCGCCGGTTTTTTTCTATTTATATGAGACTTCTAATGATCTAACTATCGCCGGTCACTTAAACCTTACTAATTAAACGCTTAAAGAACCAAATATCCCGTATTTTTACAATTCTTTCTCCATTTTACTCACTTTAAGACGAATCAAGCGTCAAATTAAAACATGAAACGATGATTTATGTTTCTAAGCACCATCATTTCAACAACAAAGACATTAATTTTAACTATCACCACGAAATAAACATATGTATTTAAACACGTCTTAATACGCTAACTTCAAAGTATGTTAATATGAGGCAAATAGCGATAAAAAGAACACAATTTCTCAACTGAACCTCGTTAACACAAGGCAGAGCAGGTAAAAGCGCCACCATGTCATTAGCGGAAAAAACCCTAGCCTCACACAAAGGTGTCGGAATTATAACATTAGTGGAGAAATTCTAGCCTCAAACAGTGGTGGCGACGTTTCGTCTACACTCCTTCAAAACAAGTTTAAACAGGAAAAATTACGATACTTGTTCTTTCGTGTTTCGGAAAGACCCTAAAGATGTTATCGGATTGCACCATTAGTAAGATGCTTTTAGCTGAAATATAAAATAAAATTCCTTCTTATTGTCCTTTTTGTTCTTCTTATATTCTCATTCTCCTTCGTGCTCTACGCGTAATTTGACGTTATTACCTTAAATATTAAAGAAAATAACAGCATTCTCCGTCAATTATATCTAGATCGACTTTCTCCGTGTTATGCGAGATTTAAGCTTCTAGAATCAACACAAGCAATGTTTCTCTCAATAACAGCATTTTATAATTGATGTTGTAAATAATAACACCAATTTAAACTCTATTACAAGCGTCTAAGACCCTAGTTTGCAAGGTTTTTAAAATGGACCCTTAGAAATTCGAACTAGACCCACAGTATAAATGTTACCATTTTATCCATAAATCAGGAGCAGCGAATTTATCTGAACCGTTTAACTTTTTATTTCATGGCGCAATCTTTATTGATTCACGAATAAATCGATTTTGAAGTAATTGCCCCGTCCCGGTAAACGAACTATGAGTCGTAGGGATAAAATTGTCTAGTATATCATTTTATGTGTTAAGTTACCCTAATTTGTCTTTACATCACTATTCCAAGTGTAAAAAATCGCGATATAGGTGAAAATTCAAACATTCTCCGCAAGGTAGGGACCGAACCTAAGATACGTTAACTCTAGCATGTTAGAAAATAATCGTCCTTAACAAGTATTATCATATAAAGTTTATTTCAGTCTTCCAACACAAGCGGTTCTCGAAATAATTAAATTTACCAAATCAGGATTGGAATCCAAACTCCAGGATCCCGAACATACCACAGAGGAAAGCTCATAACAATACCAATTTAATAAAATTTATTCCAAAATTTTATCGCTGATAGTTTAGGAGTTATTCCAATAATAATTCTTGATTTGCACGGGAATCGAACGCTAGACCACCGACAATCATCAAAATTATACCAAGGATGCGTTGTTTTATTACAAGATAATTACCGTTTACCCCATTTCGATATCTCATTTAGTTTAGGAGAAATCAGACATAAAAGAGTAGTCAAAAAGTGTCTAAAAGATTTATTAGAGGGAGCAAATAGCATAAAAATGGGGTGAAACGTCTTAAAAATGTATGAAAATTACTGAATAACTCTGAAAATTGCCTGAAAAGTTCTTAAATATGTTGTAAAAGCAGCATAAATATACTAAAAGTTATTAAAAAGATTTATTAGAGGGAGCAAATAGCAGCAAATTGAGGTGAAACGTCTTAAAAATGTATAAAAATGGTTAAGTAGCTCTGAAAAATGTCTGAAAGGTTCTTAAATATGTTGTAAAAGCAGCACGAATATATTAAAAGTGCTTAAAAAGAACTATCAGAAGCCTCAAAATAGTTTCAAAATGTTTATGAAATTCCTATAAGTATGCAAGCCTGGGATTCTGAATGGCATATGCCCTCAAAAGCGTTAAAACATACTAAAGACCTGAGAATACCTGACAATCGGAACAAACCTTAAAAATGCGTGAAAAATCCCCAGAATACAGCAAAAGTGGCTAAAATAGCAATTAAACTCCCCAAAAGCATCAACGTTTCATAAAAAGTATGGCAAATACTTAGGGTTCGCATGTCCGAGGGTCAAATACCTTCGGAGTAGCTATCTAAAGTTACTGGAAAAAGAAAAAAAAAAACTCTGCCAAAGAAAGGGGGATGTCTAAGCCTGAAACGGTATGGTGCAAAGGTTAGAAAAGGTTATAGAAGAATAGAATGCTTGAGTAAAATGGGAATCTGATAGCTTAGGATAGGTTAGCTTAGGTTAGGCTAGGCTGGTTTAGGCTAGGTTACACGAGTAGAAGTATGAGGCTTAGGTTATGTTAAATTATGAAAGTTCAAATTAAAAAAGAGTGGGAGCTAGGTTAGGTTAGGATAGGTTAGACGGGTAGAAGTATGTGGCTTAGGTTATGTTCAATTATGAAAGTTCAAAGTAAAAAAGAGTGGGAGCTAGGTTAGGTTAGGATAGGTTAGACGAGTAGAAGTATGGGGCTTATGCTAGGTTAGATTTAAGTTAGGATAGGTTAGACGATTAGAAGTATGGGCCTTAGGCTAGGTTAGGTTAGGATAGGTTAGACGAGTAGAAGTATGGGGCTTAGGCTAGGTTAGGATAGGTTAGACGAGTAGAAGTATGGGGGCTTAGGCTAGGTTAGATTAAGTTAGGATAGGTTAGACGAGTAGAAGTATGGGGCTTAGGCTAGGTTAGATTAGGATAGGTTAGACGAGTAGAAGTATGGGAGCTTAGGCTAGGTTAGATTAAGTTAGGATTGGTTAGACGAGTAGAAGTATGGGGCTTAGGCTATGTTAGGTTAGGATAGGTTAGACGAGTTGAAGTAAGGGGGCTTAGGTGAGGTTAGGTTAGGATAGGACAGGTTAGACGAGTAGAAGTATGGGGTTTAGGTTAGGTTAGCGTGGCTATGTGGGGCGAGGTAACATTATGTTGGGGTAATATATTCAATCAAGATAGAAAGCTCTTACGTTAGGAGACATACATCGATATAATGAACGGCATATTCAACTACCATGAACGCTCAGAAACATACATACACTACCATAGGCTTTAAAAGTTATCCCTAGAGATTCATTCAAACACCTACAACGTCCTGCTTCCCCTACCACCTTACCTAGCAATGCTTAGATTACGCATGGCAGCCATCTTGCCCATAAAAAAGTGCGCCAGCTCTGTCTTAATCTACCTACTGTTGTAATTAATACTTTTCCACACAATAGCCATGTGTAGGATATGATTGGAAAGGGTAGAAAGAAACTGAAAAATAGAATGCTATGATCGGATTTGAACCTCGGATCTACCGGCTACCGTCCGGCTGCTCTAGCTACTAAGCTATCATGGCCAACTTGCAGATATGAGATTAAATTCTCCAACTCACTCATGATTCCCGGTAAACCACACAAGGAGATATCAATTTACTCTGCGATAACATACCTTAATGGTGACTTACAGTGTTTAAAGTCCAGCTTTTAGGTCAGTTAATGTAATGTTTTCCACACAATAGACGTGTAGACATGATTGGAAAGGGCAGAAAGTGATGTGTGATTTACCGGGAATAATGCGAGTGAGTTGGAGAATTTAATGTCATATCGGCAAGTTGGCCATGATAGCTTAGTGGTTAGATCAGCCGGACGGTAAGCGGTAGATACGTGGTCCAAATCCCGATCGTGCCAATGAATTTTTCTGTCTCTCTTTACCCTTTCCAGCCATCCCCTACTCACGGCTATTGTGTGGAAAAACATTAATTACAATTGAAATTGTTTCTCTATTCGTCCTTCAAAATATAATTCATACAATTCTCTATATAGTGGAAATACAAATGCAATGTATAACATTTGCACAATTTTCTCAACTCACTTTCTTTTACGAACACATTCCGTTGTTCTGCACTCGCCATTCAACCTACAATTCATACATTTTTTATGATTGAAATAGAACTGAAAGGAATTACATAGTACAGTAAAATCTGCCTAAAACGGAATACGACCGTTCCAGTAATATTTTTCAATTTTCACGAGTTTCCGTTTTACAAAGGCTTGTACATGTATTAGGAAAACAGGGTACAAAAATATCGTATAGAATTAAACTGAAGGAATGATTTAAAGTAAAATTCTGTAAATAAAAAATAGGTTCAATTGTATGTTTTGTTGTATTTTCAACTTACATGTCATACATAATTGCAATTTCTTCATTATTTTCGTTTCCTGCACATATCTGTCAAGTGCACTGTCGCGTCACAACTGCTGTTTCCAGCAGCAATATCTGTTGCAGTTTGAATGTCTTCAGTCGTGGCAAGCTCGCTCGTTATCAATGCACGTAACCATGTATAAAGCATAATGAAAATCCTTCTTTTATAAAAATGCTTCCGGAAAATCTATTCCGTTTCCGCGTTAGTCAGTTTTCCGGTTTAGGGTGTTATTTAACATAGGAGATAGCTCCGTTCCAATGTTTATTTTCCGGTTGTCCAGGTTTCCGGTATATAGGGGGCCCGGTTTAGTCAGTTTTTACTGTACATGGTTCTCTCTTCTCACCTTTCTTACACAACACCTTCCCATGTTCTTTTCTACTCGATCTTCGACATACAATTCATGCAATCTACTGATTCACCGATCACAATGAAAATTGACACAACAATGTGTTGCATCTTGGACATTTTTATGCAATCCATTTTACTGTGCAACTTATTACGTTCACATAATTTTCTCTACTTCTCCTCTACGTAACACATTTACATGTCCTCTACTCACTGTTCAACATGCAATCCATAGAATTATGATTGAAATCCAAATGCAGAATATTACACTCACATGGTTTTCTCTTGACACCTTTATTTTACTTAACCCATTCCCATGTTGTTCACTGCTTGCCCTGCAATACAAATTCATATAATTTTGTATGATTGAAATCAAATGAAATGAATTTCATTTTACACAGTTTTCTCTACTCACTTTTCTTTTATGAAACATAATTACACTTGTTTCTTTACTCCTCTTCTACAAATAATTCGTTCAATTTTCGATATGATTCAAATAGAAATGCAATGTGTTATATTTACACAACATTCTTTACTTGTTTTTCCTTCCATAACATTTGAAGTTGGCAAGTTTTTAAGTGTCGGCATAGCATAAAATCAGTAAAACATCCATTTTAATTTTGTCGTCCTCATTGTAAGCTCCTCTGTGTCCATGATTACAAAATTCCTTTTAGAATAATATAATTTAAAGCATGTTCTACTTTAGTAATATACATTAGATTCAGATTAAAAGAACCATAAGCAAGGTATTTATCACTGAATGTTTAAAATGTTAATCTGAACATATTATACCAAATCACCATCAGTACTTTGTCTGTTGATATGTAGTGGAGATTCAGTTACGTGGAAGCTAACTCATGGATGTTACTAATGTATTTCCTTTTCCACAGACTTGCTACTGAAGTTTAAGAACAGAACTGTTCAAATACAGCAACTACACTAAAATGGATATCAAAGAAGAAATAAAAGAAGAATCTTCTTTCCCAGACTTTTGTTCAGAGGATGACAGAGAGCTTTTTATCAAAGATCTTGTGAAGAAGGTTAAGATAGAAACTGTTACAAGTAGCAGTGATATCAAAGCAGAACTTGAAGATTCCACATGTTCACAGAATGAAGAACACCATGTACTGAGATTTAATGAAACTATCAATGAAAGTGAAATTGAAACCAAGATAGATATTAAAGAAGAATGGTGGTTAGAAAGAGAGGATTCATATATTAATGATGATATTAGGGTAAGTTGTCCAAAAATGGAACACTTTGCTCCTTTTTCTGATACATACTCCACATAAATTATTAAAATTATATGTTTTATATAGTAAATAAACTTAAAACTCATAATTATTATTTATTTATGCCAACAAACTTACTGTTGGTGTTTTTAAACACATAAGCCGCGTGTGGGCAATGTTTGAGAGGTAGAACTGGAACTTAAAAATTCAATGCCACCGCTGGAATTTGAACCACAGACCTTCTGCTTACCAGGTGGCTGCTCTAACCATAGAGCTACTGTGACAAACTGCCAGAATGGCATTGAATTCTCAAACGAGTTCATATTTTTTCCTGGTAAACCACAAAGGCAGTCTCACAAACAGTAAATTGGTTGGCATAAATAAATAATAATTACCATCTAAAGGTTATTTAATCCTGGGACATAAAGTACTTGCAATGGTAAGTTACCATTGGGGTAATTGTCTCTGATGTGAGACTGCCTTTGTGGTTTACCAGGAAAAAATACGATCTGGTTTAAGAATTCAATGCCATTCTGGCAGTTTGTCACAGTAGCTCAATGGTTAGAGCAGCCGGCTGGTGAGCGGAAGGTTTGTGGTTCAAATCCCAGCTGTGGCATTGAATTTTTAAGTTCCAGTTCTACCTCTTAAAACTCATATTTTTTACTGATACTTCATAGTAAACTATATATGCTATTTAACTACTTTATAAAGTTGGATAAACATTATTGCTTGAAAGCAACACAGGGCAATATGGGTTCTTCAGTGCTTTCTTTTACTATATTCCTCAATAGCAAGGAGTAGTACCTTCTTGTTGCTTCACTCATTGCTCTTTTAAGTATTTTACAATATGCACTATAGTGTACTGTAATGAGGCTGCACGCCTACCACCTATACTTCATTCACTTAGGTTTATCCCTGCCAAAACAAAGGCATGTGACCACTAAACTGTGGTACAACATGGAAGCAATGCATGCAGGGAAGTAGTCCCATACTAGTAATCTGAATTTTAGAATGAATTTATCCTTAAATGATGTGATATTCTATACAAATACGTAAGAGGTTGATTAATGCTGATATAAACTGATAAACAGAGCTGCAGTCCCAACATGCAACTCGTGTGAGTTACCTGACATTCGAGTATTTACCAAGTATTGTTTGCAGCCAGCAGTTTCTATTTAGGCTCATGGCAGATGGTGGCGGGAATTTGCTCTTGCATCTTCCTCGATTTATGTAAAGTATAAGGCGGGCAAACCATAGACTAGCGGTGAAAAAACGAAGTGTTGAATTTGTATTATAGGTTATGTGAGAAATATTCAACTCTTCCCATCAAAGAAGTAGTGAAATTAACTTCTGAGTTCACCAGTGTTTCGAGTACCAGTATAAACAATGCTCGTAAAGAAAATAGCTGAAATGGGAAATGCGGTTACACTCTGAAAAAAATGAAAGCATGTGAAATATGCCATGCAAGAATGTGATAATTTTGTTAAAAACACAATTTGTGTAACAGTGCACAATTGCTTTTTTAAAAATGAGCCGCCAACAATTGACAAAGTGCTACAACAGGTTTATATTGTAACTATCAATCTTATTGCCTTTAACCTCTAGTTACAATGTTAGTCACTCTTTAAGTTAACAGAATAAGGGATCACTTCCTTTCTATTACCGCATGCAGTCACCACATGGTTGTGTTGTGACAATTTTTCTGGCACGAATAGCGGAAGGATACATTATAACTGTGCACTGGCCACTTTGGTTTAGTTTTGCGGTGATCAACCTTAGAGTGAATACAGAGTAGGCGGCCCAGGTGCAATCCCAGGGACGCACATGAGGTATTCGTGGTGGACAAAGCGGCCTCTGGGTTCTCCTGTTTTCCCTGCCAATTGTTCCATTATCACCTTTCCAATCATCAATTTTGCCTGCATTTCATATCATCCTCTTCCTCACTATCGTACCTGGTGCTTGGCTGACCACCTGCTTCTTCCAGGTGTCACTCTGTCTGGTCCATAGGTTCCTCCACTCCCTGACAGGTGTCTGACCCTAGGCACTTGCTTGTAAGTCCTACGGGGTGCATGTCCTACATAAGGGGAGGATAATCAGAAAAAGAAGTGTACTGTAATGTTTGAATCATAAATTGTGTGACATACTAAGAACAAATTTCTTTTATTTGCATAGGACTTCCTCATACTTAATTTCTCTATGGTTTGCACATTATTATCTGAGATAACATGTATTTCTTAGACAAAATAACTTCAAATGACAATAGCATAAGTTTAAGAAATGAGCAATTTTGTTGTTTACTTCAGTGTTGATATAGACATGTCAACTTTTCATTCTTCAACACCAATTTAAATTTATAGATATGCTCATCACTAATTGTTCTTGTTCTAATTTACTTTTCGTATTGTCATTCCCTTTCTTATTAACAATAGCTTACATTGTGATCTGACGTGCCATTTGCGATAGGACTTAAATTATAATGTGGAATTTTTTCTGACTACAAAAATATTATCTATAGCTGTTTCAGTGCTCATATGAATTGTGGTCAGAAAGTGAATCACATATCCCAGGTGAGATGTGTGTCAGGGAGGTGAGGTTACCCTTCATCTTATAGCATTAGGTGTGTTTATGTTAAAAGGTTGACAAACTATTATTTTAATATTTTGAATGTAAATGTTTGTATGTATAAAATCTTGGGTGCTTCCTGTGGGAGTTCTACATTGTTAAAGTGATATATGTTACTTACCAAATTCTGTTTTTACTGTGACTCATTTTAAACCTTAAACCTTCCTTTGTTCATTTCACTCACCTTCTGAAGTACAGTAGATTCTCACAAATCCAGTTAGTGTACACCTGACATGTTTATTACATACTTTTGTGCCTCTCTCCTAAAGTATGTGAGGATTTTCAGGAAGACAAAAGTGCATTCACAACTTTTCATGGTTAGCTTTTGTCTCTTCCTTTACATAAAACAATTCAGTTCAAATGTAACATTCTATAGTTATTCTTGTGTAGATGAACTAAAAATGTCTGTCATTCTATCTGTTCAATTCATGAAACAGAATGAGATGGTTCAAATTTACACAAATGACAGGGCTATCATACCTGAGGGTTTTTGGGGTGTGTAGTTTGTTTCCAGGTAAGCCTTTAGTGTTGTTATTTATTTATGCCAACAAACTTACTGTTGGTGTTTTTAAACACACAAGCCGTGTGTGGGCAAAGTTTGAGAAGTGGAACTGGAACTTAAAAATTCAATGCCACAACTGGGATTTGAACCACAGACCTCCCGCTTACCGGGCGGTTGCTCTAACCATCAAGCTATTGTTACAAACTGCCAGAATAGCATTAAATTCTCAAATTTAATTTCTCTACCTCTCAAACTTTAATGTTTTTGCCACAGATGCAAGTATTCCAAAAATATTATTTTTAAGAAAGTTAGTGCTGACAATCTTCCACCACTGTACAGAAGCAGATACCTAGAAAGTTATTGTTGTTGTTTTCTAGTGCCTTGCATCTGGCAATGAAGCCATTAGCATTCGTGCTTTCCAATACCTTTGAACTGTAGTTTCTTCTGATCTTAATGCTTCACAGGTCTTCAAGTGTTCTTCATTCATTTCTGCTGGATCGTTACACAGGACACATATTGGTGAGGCTGCGATACCTATTCTGTAGAGATATCTTGCTAAGCAGTCGTGATTTGTCAATAGTCGGAAGGCTGCAACAGCTGTTTTCCTTGGTCTCTGGGGGATTGTATCTGGGTTGGAAACTAGTGTAAACCATTTTTTATCTTTGGCATTTGTTTCTATTTCTTGTAGGTATGAATGAGAAAATTTTTTAATGATCAAGCGTTTTATTGAGGAAGATGGGAAATTGAATTTAGACTTTTGTTTTATTGTTGTGCCTTTCTTTGCAAGTGAGTCTGCAGCTTCATTCCCCATGACTCCACAGTGTGGTGAAATCCATTGGCGATGAACAGTCTTATTAACTTTTTGGAGCTGTGTTAACATTTTGTAGCATTCTCTAATTTTGGTTGACTTCTTTGTAGTATTTGAACATATTCCCTGAATTGCAGCTTTAGAATCCGCAAGAATTACTGCCTTGTTAAATTTATTTAAGGGAAGATTTAATAATTGTCGGAGAGCAATGTGTATATCCTCTATTTCACCATCATAATTTGTTGTGTCTCTGCCAACAGAATGATAAAAGGAAAAATGTGAACATGTAACTCCAGCTCCAGTAAAGTTTTCCTTGGAGGATCCATCAGTATATATGTGCAGCCATTCTTCTGTGGGATATCTAGTATTGATTGTTTCCAGAGCTAGAAGTTTTTGCATTTCTTTTGGTGTGTCTGATTTACTTATTTCCTCTATTAATTTCAAACTGAAGGTAGGTTGCAATAATTCCAATGGATTTTCTCTTATAAGTAGATTTTCTCTGGTGTTAGGAATGTTCAATTTGGATTTCATCTGTGTTACCTTTTCTAGGAAACTACTATGAGTTTTAACCTTTTGCGATCTTATGTCGATATGTGATCGACACGGCAGTAATGCCCGTACGGTGGTATGTCGACATATAATCGACAGCAAAGCGGTTCACGTTTTCTCATCTTAGTTGCAAGAAGTAATGTTTCTGGCAGCATGTTACGGGCATCATAGTGTTCGTGGAAGCTTTACCCAGCCTATACTGCCATCTGTTAGGAAATTATTTTAACTATTTCAACGTACAGAGGAAATGTTTCAGTCTGGGTTGCACAGTATTTTGCAATGGCTTCGAGCGCGTATAAACCAGGTCCTTCTGGGAATAGAAAACAAAAGTTTGATATGTTGTGCAATGAAAATGTGGAAGAATTAAGGTTAATGATTCAATCTGAGTTGGATGCAGTGAGTGATGACTATGTGGACAATGAATTTGAAGAGGAGAAAGATGTGGAGATGTGGAGTGCTGCGAATGTTGGGTGTGCCGATACATGAAAATTGATAGGCAAAACTGACCAGAAACCCAACAAATATACCTTTTCCAAGAATGTAGGTCCAAAACTGAATTGTGCCTTTGATGCTGAGCCAATTGAATACTTTATTTTTTACTGATGAGCTAATATCTCAAATTGCTAAGGAAACTAGATAGGCAAGAGAAAAACTCGCCGCATTACAATTGTCCCCACGCTGTATTTAGAAAACTTGGGTTGATGTGTCTGTAGTAGAAATGAAAGAGTTTTGGGGGATAATAAACTCGTACATTTTGTACAGGGTTCAAAATTGCCAGGCAAGCACCCATCCCTTGTCACGTGTAAAATACAGAAGGTCACTTGTCGAGAGTCTGGTGAAAGACATAAGTAACCCAAGGCCAAGGTGACACTCCGGTACAGCCGAGAGAGAGGAAAGGCTAAACAATGCACCACATTTTATATATCATTTTGAGGGAAAAAAACACAAAGACTGTATTGTCTGCAGCAACCGAAAACTCAAAGGAGCGAGAAAAGAAACGTATTTCTACTGCAACACTGTCCAAATAAACCCATGTGTATCGGCAAACATTTCGAGCGCTATCAGACGCTTGTCAATTTTAAAAAGTAATTGTTCTGTCATAATGAAAAGTGTGTGATGTGTAAATTTGCACATAGTGTTCGTGTGTCCTCTTACATATTATATACATTACTATTTATGGCCGAACGCTATTTCATTGGTACGTGTTTTCTATGACATGGACACTTTATCTCGGTCTAAAGTGTTTACAAAGTTAAAACAATTAAAAAATCTCCATATTAGTGGACAGAGTAAGCAGCACAAACTGTTCCAGTCCATCAATAAGTCTCCGTTTAGCTCAGCTACATTTGATAGTCATCTGCAGTGTAGGTAAGTACAGTAACATAGGCCACTTTTGCATGAAGTTTTGCTCGCATTTGCGTTGCTCTAGCAGCAAACTCACAGCTCCGTCCTGGCTACGGAAATTTCTTCCCCAGGACTTTGTCCGCAAAAGGTTAGGGATTGAAGGGGGAGGTTCTCTTCTGTCCATTTAGAGTTTGGCAATCGTAACATTTTCTCGTGTTGGAGCAATGCTTGTTCTTCTATTTTTGTTGTTATTGATGGGGTCCGTGTTAAGGCAAGCATGGCATCAATAGGTGTGGATTTAACTGCTCCAGTGATTAGGCGAAGAGCCTGATTTTGTATTTGTTCAAGTTTATTGATGTTAGCAATTGCTGCTGTTATTAAAGCTTCAGAACAGTACAAGAGGTTTGGTTTAACATACATTTAGTATGTTGTGTTAAGGACTCTCCTTGAGCAGCCCCATTTAGCACCAGCTAACCTTTTCAGGATTTGCAGTTTCTTTTCAACCTTTTCTGAGATGTTTGTTATATGTTTTTTCCAACTTAGCTTTCTGTCGAAAGTGATGCCTAAGTATTTGGCATCATCAACTGCTTTGAGTGGTTTACCATTATAATTTATGTTAATATTAACTGGTTAGTATTTTAGTGTAAATAATTCATAATTTGTTCTTTTCACATTCATAGTCATGAGGTTTTTGGAATTCCATTCATGTACTTTGTTTAGGGCTGTTTCTATTCTGTCTTTAATTAATTTTGGTTTTTTTTGGAACGCCTGAAGTCCAAATGACTACATCGTCAGCAAATAAAGCAATTTTGGTTTCTAAAGTTTTTATTATTGATGGAAGGTCATTTACATATATGTTAAAGAGTGTTGTGCTCAGAACAGCACCTTGTGGAAGTCCTTAGTGTGTTTGTTTATATTTAGAAATGTATGTATTATATTTTGTGGCACAAAATCTTTGTGAAATAAACTGAGTTATCCATTTAAGCATCTTACTTTTCACACCTATTGATTGCAACTTCTCAATTAATTTGTTTCTCCAGACTGAGTCATATGCTGATTTAAACTCAATGAATTCTGCTAAGGTATCCTCCTTTCTATTGAAAGCTTCCTTGATGTCTTGGCTTAGTAGGAGTACATTTTCACTTGTACTATGATTCTGTCTGAAGCCGGTTGTGAACTATTAATTGAGTTGTAATATTCTAGGAACCAGTTAAGTCTAGATGCCACCATTCTTTCCATCACTTTTGCAATAACATATACCTAGAAAGTAGATGCAAGACAATTTTATGGTTTGAAGTGCATTCAACAAATTCTAGATAAAACATACACTTTAATACCTTACAATAAATAACTTTATCTTGAATTAATCATTTCAGTTCATTTTGTATTGTTTGTCCTATAGTGCTCCTTATTTATACCAAATCCGAGGTAGCCTCACCTCAGATAAGCAGGACTCTATTTACATAGTAAATTTGAAAGTTAGTTGCTACAGAAGACAGTCTTAATTTTATTCACTACACAACTGAGTTCTATTTTAAACTTAAAATCCTTAACCTTATCAGATACAGATCTTCAAAATAATTTTGTAATTGAAGTTTAAATACTTCATGATATAAAAGTGAATGTAATCAATAACATGTATCATCCATAGATGTAATCTCTAAAGACGATATGGAATTTGAAAGAAAATTTGTAATTTATACATGACAAATGCATCACTGTTTCTAATACTAAGGTGCAATGAATGGAATATTTGTTCCTATGTAAAAAAAAAAAAAAAGGAATCCACACATGTGGATGTCTTTCCTTTGTACAACAAAGCCTCATGTGTTTTAGTGGTAGAGTGTTAATCCAACTTGAGCGACTGTATTTATTTGATATCACTTCTTTTCTGTAGATAATAAAAAAAAAGATGTTCTCATATTTCTTCTACTCTTCTTTTTGAAGATAATAGTGATATGGTTAAACAAGAGCATTTGTTTTACAAGTGAATTATTATGTTACAGGATGAAACACATAAAGACTTTGATTTCACAAAACCACCAAGGTAAGTAATCTGCATGATCCTTTGTACAAAGACCACATATTTGTGTTCAATTGTCGTCATATTCCCTTTTACTGTTAAGTTTAGAAATGTTTTTTTTAATTAATTTTCTCAGTGCAATTGTTTTATTATGTTGTAACAGTAACTATCACCAGATATATTGTCATATTCCCTGTTAGTGTTAGATATGGAACTGTTCACTGAACATAATAAGTATAACAGTTCTTTGATCAAGTTGTATCAGTAACTATCACACATATTGTCATATTCCCTGTTAGTGTTAGATATGGAACTGTTCACTGAACATAATGAGTAGAACACAGTTATTTGATCAAGTTGTATCAGTAACTATTACCAGACACATTGACATATTCCCTGTTAGTGTTAGATATGTAACTGTTCACTGAACATAATGAATATAATACAGTTATTTGATCAAGTTGTATCAGTAACTATTACCAGACACATTGACATATTCCCTGTTAGTGTTAGATATGGAACTGTTCACTGAACATAATGAGTATAGCACAGTTATCTGATCCTGTTGTACCAGTAACTATCCCACATATTGTCATATTTCCTGTTAGTGTTACATATGGAACTGTTCACTGAACATAATGAGTATAGCACAGTTATCTGATCCTGTTGTACCAGTAACTATCCCACATATTGTCATATTCCCTGTTAGTGTTAGATATGGAACTGTTCACTGAACATAATGAGTAGAACACAGTTATTTGATCAAGTTGTATCAGTAACTATTACCAGACACATTGACATATTCCCTGTTAGTGTTAGATATGTAACTGTTCACTGAACATAATGAATATAATACAGTTATTTGATCAAGTTGTATCAGTAACTATTACCAGACACATTGACATATTCCCTGTTAGTGTTAGATATGGAACTGTTCACTGAACATAATGAGTATAGCACAGTTATCTGATCCTGTTGTACCAGTAACTATCCCACATATTGTCATATTCCCTGTTAGTGTTAGATATGGAACTGTTCACTGAACATACTACGTATAACACAGTTATTTTATCAAGTTGTAACAGTAACTATCAACAGACACATTGTCATATTCCCTGTTAGTGTTAGATATGGAACTGTTCACTGAACATACTACGTATAACACAGTTATTTGATCAAATTGTATCAGTAACTATCAACAGACACATTGTCATATTCCCCGTTAGTGTTAGATATGGAACTGTTCACTGAACATAATAAGTATAACACTGTTATTTGATCAAGTTATAACAGTAACTATCAACAGACACATTGTCATATTCCCTGTTAGTGTTAGATATGGAACTGTTCACTGAACATAATAAGTATAACACTGTTATTTGATCAAGTTGTAACAGTAACTATCAACAGACACATTGTCATTTTCCCTGTTAGTGTTAGATTTGGAACTGTTCACTGAACATAATAAGTATAACACAGTTATTTGATCAAGTTGCATAAGTAACTATCACCAGAAACATTGTCATATTCCCTGTTGTTGTTAGCTATGGAACTGTTCACTGAACATAATATGCATAACACAGTTATTTGATCAAGTTGTAGCAGTAACTATTATCAGACACATTGACATATTCCCTGTTAGTGTTAGATATGGAACTGTTCACTGAACATAATGAGTACAACACAGTTATTTGCTCAAGTTGTATCAGTAACTATCACCAGACGCATTGTCATATTCCCTGTTAGTGTTAGTTATGGAACTGTTCACTGAACATAATGAGTATAACACAGTTATTTGATCAAGTTGTATCAGTAACTATCACCAGACACATTGTCATATTCCCTGTTAGTGTTAGATATGGAACTGTTCACTGAACATAATAAGTATAACACAGTTCTTTGATCAAGGTGTATCAGTAAATTTCACACATATTGTCATATTTTCTGTTAGTGTTAGATATGGAACTGTTCACTGAACATAATGAGTAGAACACAGTTATTTGATCAAGTTGTATCAGTAACTATTACCAGACACATTGACATATTCCCTGTTAGTGTTAGATATGGGACTGTTCACTGAACATAATGAGTATAACACAGTTATTTGATCAAGTTGTATCAGTAACTATCACCAGACACATTGTCATATTCCCTGTTAGTGTTAGATATGGAACTGTTCACTGAACATAATAAGTACAACACAGTTATTTGATCAACTTGTATGAGTAACTATTACCAGACACATTGACATATTCCCTGTTAGTGTTAGATATGGAACTGTTCACTGAACATAATGAGTATAACACAGTTATTTGATCAAGTTGTATCAGTAACTATTACCAGACACATTGACATATTCCCTGTTAGTGTTAGATATGGAACTGTTCACTGAACATAATGAGTAGAACACAGTTATTTGATCAAGTTGTATCAGTAACTATCCCACATATTGTCATATTTCCTGTTAGTGTTAGATATGTAACTGTTCACTGAACATAATGAATATAATACAGTTATTTGATCAAGTTGTATCAGTAACTATTACCAGACACATTGACATATTCCCTGTTAGTGTTAGATATGGGACTGTTCACTGAACATAATGAGTATAACACAGTTATTTGATCAAGTTGTATCAGTAACTATCACACATATTGTCATATTTCCTGTTAGTGTTAGATATGGAACTGTTCACTGAACATAATGAGTATAACACAGTTATTTGATCAACTTGTATGAGTAACTATTACCAGACACATTGACATATTCCCTGTTAGTGTTAGATATGGAACTGTTCACTGAACATAATGAGTATAACACAGTTATTTGATCAAGTTGTATCAGTAACTATTACCAGACACATTGACATATTCCCTGTTAGTGTTAGATATGGAACTGTTCACTGAACATAATGAGTAGAACACAGTTATTTGATCAAGTTGTATCAGTAACTATCCCACATATTGTCATATTTCCTGTTAGTGTTAGATATGTAACTGTTCACTGAACGTAATGAATATAATACAGTTATTTGATCAAGTTGTATCAGTAACTATTACCAGACACATTGACATATTCCCTGTTAGTGTTAGATATGGAACTGTTCACTGAACATAATGAGTATAACACAGTTATCTGATCCTGCTGTACCAGTAACTATCCCACATATTGTCATATTTCCTGTTAGTGTTACATATGGAACTGTTCACTGAACATAATGAGTATAGCACAGTTATCTGATCCTGTTGTACCAGTAACTATCACCAGACACATTGTCATATTCCCTGTTAGTGTTAGATATGGAACTGTTCACTGAACATAATGAGTATAACACAGTTATTTGATCAAGTTGTATCAGTAACTATCACCAGACACATTGTCATATTCCCTGTTAGTGTTAGATATGGAACTGTTCACTGAACATAATAAGTATAACACAGTTATTTGATCAAGTTGTATCAGTAACTATCACACATATTGTCATATTTCCTCTTAGTGTTAGATATGGAACTGTTCACTGAACATAATGAGTATAACACAGTTATTTGATCAAGTTGTATCAGTAACTATTACCAGACACATTGACATATTCCCTGTTAGTGTTAGATATGGAACTGTTCACTGAACATAAGCAGTGGAACACAGTTATTTGATCAAGTTGTATCAGTAACGATTACCAGACACATTGACATATTCCCTGTTAGTCTTAGGTATGGAACTATTCACTGAACATAATGAGTATAATACAGTTATTTGATCAAGTTGTATCAGTAACTATCACCAGACACATTTTCATATTCCCTGTTAGTGTTAGATATGGACCTGATCACTGAACATAATGAGTATAGCACAGTTATCTGATCCTGTTGTACCAGTAACTATCCCACATATTGTCATATTCCCTGTTAGTGTTAGATATGGAACTGTTCACTGAACATAATGAGTATAATACAGTTATCTGATCAAGTTGCATAAGTAACTATCACCAGACACATTGTCATATTCCCTGTTAGTGTTAGATATGGAGCTGTTCACTGAACATAATGAGTATAACACAGTTATTTGATCAAGCTGTATCAGTAACTATAACCAGACACATCTTCATATTCCCTGTTAGCGGTAGATATGGAACTGTTCACTGAACATAATGAGTATAACACAGTTATTTGATCAACTTATGTCAGTAACTATCACCAGACACATTGTCATATTCCCTGTTAGTGTTAGATATGGAACTGTTCACTGAACATAATAAGTATAACACTGTTATTTGATCAAGTTGTAACAGTAACTATCAACAGACACATTGTCATATTCCCTGTTAGTGTTAGATATGGAACTGTTCACTGAACATAATAAGTATAACACTGTTATTTGATCAAGTTGTAACAGTAACTATCAACAGACATATTGGCATATTCCCTGTTAGTGTTAGATTTGGAACTGTTCACTGAACATAATAAGTATAACACAGTTATTTGATCAAGTTGTATCAGTAACTATCACACATATTCTCATATTTCCTGTTAGTGTTAGATATGGAACTGTTCACTGAACATAATGAGTGGAACACAGTTATTTGATCAAGTTGTATCAGTAACTATTACCAGACACATTGTCATAGTCCCTGTTAGTGTTAGATGTGGAACTGTTCACTGAACATAATGAGTATTACGTAGTTATTTGATCAAGTTGTATCAGTAACTATAACCAGACACATCTTCATATTCCCTGTTAGCGGTAGATATGGAACTGTTCACTGAACATAATGAGTATAACACAGTTATTTGATCAACTTATGTCAGTAACTATCACCAGACACATTGTCATTTTCCTGTTAGTGTTAGATATGGAACTGTTCACTGAACATAATAAGTATAACACTGTTATTTGATCAAGTTGTAACAGTAACTATCAACAGACACATTGTCATATTCCCTGTTAGTGTTAGATATGGAACTGTTCACTGAACATAATAAGTATAACACTGTTATTTGATCAACTTGTATGAGTAACTATTACCAGACACATTGACATATTCCCTGTTAGTGTTAGATATGGAACTGTTCACTGAACATAATGAGTATAACACAGTTATTTGATCAAGTTGTATCAGTAACTATTACCAGACACATTGACATATTCCCTGTTAGTGTTAGATATGGAACTGTTCACTGAACATAATGAGTAGAACACAGTTATTTGATCAAGTTGTATCAGTAACTATCCCACATATTGTCATATTTCCTGTTAGTGTTAGATATGTAACTGTTCACTGAACATAATGAATATAATACAGTTATTTGATCAAGTTGTATCAGTAACTATTACCAGACACATTGACATATTCCCTGTTAGTGTTAGATATGGGACTGTTCACTGAACATAATGAGTATAACACAGTTATTTGATCAAGTTGTATCAGTAACTATCACACATATTGTCATATTTCCTGTTAGTGTTAGATATGGAACTGTTCACTGAACATAATGAGTATAACACAGTTATTTGATCAACTTGTATGAGTAACTATTACCAGACACATTGACATATTCCCTGTTAGTGTTAGATATGGAACTGTTCACTGAACATAATGAGTATAACACAGTTATTTGATCAAGTTGTATCAGTAACTATTACCAGACACATTGACATATTCCCTGTTAGTGTTAGATATGGAACTGTTCACTGAACATAATGAGTAGAACACAGTTATTTGATCAAGTTGTATCAGTAACTGTCACACATATTGTCATATTTCCTGTTAGTGTTAGATATGTAACTGTTCACTGAACGTAATGAATATAATACAGTTATTTGATCAAGTTGTATCAGTAACTATTACCAGACACATTGACATATTCCCTGTTAGTGTTAGATATGGAACTGTTCACTGAACATAATGAGTATAACACAGTTATCTGATCCTGTTGTACCAGTAACTATCACCAGACACATTGTCATATTCCCTGTTAGTGTTAGATATGGAACTGTTCACTGAACATAATGAGTATAACACAGTTATTTGATCAAGTTGTATCAGTAACTATCACCAGACACATTGTCATATTCCCTGTTAGTGTTAGATATGGAACTGTTCACTGAACATAATAAGTATAACACAGTTATTTGATCAAGTTGTATCAGTAACTATCACACATATTGTCATATTTCCTCTTAGTGTTAGATATGGAACTGTTCACTGAACATAATGAGTATAACACAGTTATTTGATCAAGTTGTATCAGTAACTATTACCAGACACATTGACATATTCCCTGTTAGTGTTAGATATGGAACTGTTCACTGAACATAAGCAGTGGAACACAGTTACTTGATCAAGTTGTATCAGTAACTATTACCAGACACATTGACATATTCCCTGTTAGTCTTAGGTATGGAACTATTCACTGAACATAATGAGTATAATACAGTTATTTGATCAAGTTGTATCAGTAACTATCACCAGACACATTTTCATATTCCCTGTTAGTGTTAGATATGGACCTGATCACTGAACATAATGAGTATAGCACAGTTATCTGATCCTGTTGTACCAGTAACTATCCCACATATTGTCATATTCCCTGTTAGTGTTAGATATGGAACTGTTCACTGAACATAATGAGTATAATACAGTTATCTGATCAAGTTGCATAAGTAACTATCACCAGACACATTGTCATATTCCCTGTTAGTGTTAGATATGGAGCTGTTCACTGAACATAATGAGTATAACACAGTTATGTGATCAAGCTGTATCAGTAACTATAACCAGACACATCTTCATATTCCCTGTTAGCGGTAGATATGGAACTGTTCACTGAACATAATGAGTATAACACAGTTATTTGATCAACTTATGTCAGTAACTATCACCAGACACATTGTCATATTCCCTGTTAGTGTTAGATATGGAACTGTTCACTGAACATAATAAGTATAACACTGTTATTTGATCAAGTTGTAACAGTAACTATCAACAGACACATTGTCATATTCCCTGTTAGTGTTAGATATGGAACTGTTCACTGAACATAATAAGTATAACACTGTTATTTGATCAAGTTGTAACAGTAAATATCAACAGACATATTGGCATATTCCCTGTTAGTGTTAGATTTGGAACTGTTCACTGAACATAATAAGTATAACACAGTTATTTGATCAAGTTGTATCAGTAACTATCACACATATTCTCATATTTCCTGTTAGTGTTAGATATGGAACTGTTCACTGAACATAATGAGTGGAACACAGTTATTTGATCAAGTTGTATCAGTAACTATTACCAGACACATTGTCATAGTCCCTGTTAGTGTTAGATGTGGAACTGTTCACTGAACATAATGAGTATTACGTAGTTATTTGATCAAGTTGTATCAGTAACTATAACCAGACACATCTTCATATTCCCTGTTAGCGGTAGATATGGAACTGTTCACTGAACATAATGAGTATAACACAGTTATTTGATCAACTTATGTCAGTAACTATCACCAGACACATTGTCATTTTCCTGTTAGTGTTAGATATGGAACTGTTCACTGAACATTTAAAGTATAACACTGTTATTTGATCAAGTTGTAACAGTAACTATCAACAGACACATTGTCATATTCCCTGTTAGTGTTAGATATGGAACTGTTCACTGAACATAATAAGTATAACACTGTTATTTGATCAAGTTGTAACAGTAACTATCAACAGACATATTGGCATATTCCCTGTTAGTGTTAGATTTGGAACTGTTCACTGAACATAATAAGTATAACACAGTTATTTGATCAAGTTGTATCAGTAACTATCACACATATTCTCATATTTCCTGTTAGTGTTAGATATGGAACTGTTAATTGAACATAATGTGTGGAACACAGTTATTTGATCAAGTTGTATCAGTAACTATTACCAGACACATTGTCATAGTCCCTGTTAGTGTTAGATGTGGAACTGTTCACTGAACATAATGAGTATAACACAGTTATTTGATCAAGTTGTATTACTATCACCAGACACATTGTCCTATTCCCTGTTAGTGTTAGATATGGAACTGTTCACTGAAGATAATGAGTATAACACAGTTATCTGATCCTGTTGTACCAGTAACTATCCCACATATTGTCATATTCCCTGTTAGTGTTAGATATGGAACTGTTTACTGAACATAATGAGTATAACACAGTTATCTGACCAAGTTGCATAAGTAACTATCACCAGACACATTGTCATATTCCCTGTTAGTGTTAGATATGGAACTGTTCACTGAACATAATAAGTATAACACTGTTATTTGATCAAGTTGTAACAGTAACTATCAACAGACATATTGGCATATTCCCTGTTAGTGTTAGATTTGGAACTGTTCACTGAACATAATAAGTATAACACAGTTATTTGATCAAGTTGCATAAGTAACTATCACCAGACACATTGTCATATTCCCCGTTAGTGTTAGATATGGAACTGTTCACTGAACATAATGAGTATAACACAGTTATTTGATCAAGTTGCATAAGTAACTATCACCAGACACATTGTCATATTTCCTGTTAGTGTTAGATATGGAACTGTTCACTGAACATAATGAGTATTACTTAGTTATTTGATCAGGTTGTATCAGTAACTATTACCAGACACATTGTCATAATCCCTATTAGTGTTAGATGTGGAACTGTTCACTGAACATAATGAGTATTACGTAGTTATTTGATCAAGTTGTATCAGTAACTATCACCAGACATAATGTCATGTTCCCTGTTAGTGTTAGATATGGAACTGTTCACTGAACATAATAAGTACAACACAGTTATTTGATCAACTTGTATGAGTAACTATTACCAGACACATTGACATATTCCCTGTTAGTGTTAGATATGGAACTGTTCACTGAACATAATGAGTATAACACAGTTATTTGATCAAGTTGTATCAGTAACTATTACCAGACACATTGACATATTCCCTGTTTAGTGTTAGATATGGAACTGTTCACTGAACATAATGAGTATAACACAGTTATTTGATCAAGTTGTATCAGTAACTATTACCAGACACATTGACATATTCCCTGTTAGTGTTAGATATGGAACTGTTCACTGAACATAATGAGTAGAACACAGTTATTTGATCAAGTTGTATCAGTAACTATCCCACATATTGTCATATTTCCTGTTAGTGTTAGATATGTAACTGTTCACTGAACATAATGAATATAATACAGTTATTTGATCAAGTTGTATCAGTAACTATTACCAGACACATTGACATATTCCCTGTTAGTGTTAGATATGGGACTGTTCACTGAATATAATGAGTATAACACAGTTATTTGATCAAGTTGTATCAGTAACTATCACACATATTGTCATATTTCCTGTTAGTGTTAGATATGGAACTGTTCACTGAACATAATGAGTATAACACAGTTATTTGATCAACTTGTATGAGTAACTATTACCAGACACATTGTCATAGTCCCTGTTAGTGTTAGATGTGGAACTGTTCACTGAACATAATGAGTATAACACAGTTATTTGATCAAGTTGTATCAGTAACTATCACCAGACACATTGTGGTATTCCCTGTTAGTGTTAGATATGGAACTGTTCACTGAACATAATGAGTAGAACACAGTTATTTGATCAAGTTGTATCAGTAACTATTACCAGACACATTGACATATTCCCTGTTAGTGTTAGATATGGAACTGTTCACTGAACATAATGAGTAGAACACAGTTATTTGATCAAGTTGTATCAGTAACTATCCCACATATTGTCATATTTCCTGTTAGTGTTAGATATGTAACTGTTCACTGAACATAATGAATATAATACAGTTATTTGATCAAGTTGTATCAGTAACTATTACCAGACACATTGACATATTCCCTGTTAGTGTTAGATATGGGACTGTTCACTGAATATAATGAGTATAACACAGTTATTTGATCAAGTTGTATCAGTAACTATCACACATATTGTCATATTTCCTGTTAGTGTTAGATATGGAACTGTTCACTGAACATAATGAGTATAACACAGTTATTTGATCAACTTGTATGAGTAACTATTACCAGACACATTGACATATTCCCTGTTAGTGTTAGATATGGAACTGTTCACTGAACATAATGAGTATAACACAGTTATCTGATCCTGTTGTACCAGTAACTATCACCAGACACATTGTCATATTCCCTGTTAGTGTTAGATATGGAACTGTTCACTGAACATAATGAGTATAACACAGTTATTTGATCAAGTTGTATCAGTAACTATCACCAGACACATTGTCATATTCCCTGTTAGTGTTAGATATGGAACTGTTCACTGAACATAATAAGTATAACACAGTTATTTGATCAAGTTGTATCAGTAACTATCACACATATTGTCATATTTCCTCTTAGTGTTAGATATGGAACTGTTCACTGAACATAATGAGTATAACACAGTTATTTGATCAAGTTGTATCAGTAACTATTACCAGACACATTGACATATTCCCTGTTAGTGTTAGATATGGAACTGTTCACTGAACATAAGCAGTGGAACACAGTTACTTGATCAAGTTGTATCAGTAACTATTACCAGACACATTGACATATTCCCTGTTAGTCTTAGGTATGGAACTATTCACTGAACATAATGAGTATAATACAGTTATTTGATCAAGTTGTATCAGTAACTATCACCAGACACATTTTCATATTCCCTGTTAGTGTTAGATATGGACCTGATCACTGAACATAATGAGTATAGCACAGTTATCTGATCCTGTTGTACCAGTAACTATCCCACATATTGTCATATTCCCTGTTAGTGTTAGATATGGAACTGTTCACTGAACATAATGAGTATAATACAGTTATCTGATCAAGTTGCATAAGTAACTATCACCAGACACATTGTCATATTCCCTGTTAGTGTTAGATATGGAGCTGTTCACTGAACATAATGAGTATAACACAGTTATGTGATCAAGCTGTATCAGTAACTATAACCAGACACATCTTCATATTCCCTGTTAGCGGTAGATATGGAACTGTTCACTGAACATAATGAGTATAACACAGTTATTTGATCAACTTATGTCAGTAACTATCACCAGACACATTGTCATATTCCCTGTTAGTGTTAGATATGGAACTGTTCACTGAACATAATAAGTATAACACTGTTATTTGATCAAGTTGTAACAGTAACTATCAACAGACACATTGTCATATTCCCTGTTAGTGTTAGATATGGAACTGTTCACTGAACATAATAAGTATAACACTGTTATTTGATCAAGTTGTAACAGTAAATATCAACAGACATATTGGCATATTCCCTGTTAGTGTTAGATTTGGAACTGTTCACTGAACATAATAAGTATAACACAGTTATTTGATCAAGTTGTATCAGTAACTATCACACATATTCTCATATTTCCTGTTAGTGTTAGATATGGAACTGTTCACTGAACATAATGAGTGGAACACAGTTATTTGATCAAGTTGTATCAGTAACTATTACCAGACACATTGTCATAGTCCCTGTTAGTGTTAGATGTGGAACTGTTCACTGAACATAATGAGTATTACGTAGTTATTTGATCAAGTTGTATCAGTAACTATAACCAGACACATCTTCATATTCCCTGTTAGCGGTAGATATGGAACTGTTCACTGAACATAATGAGTATAACACAGTTATTTGATCAACTTATGTCAGTAACTATCACCAGACACATTGTCATTTTCCTGTTAGTGTTAGATATGGAACTGTTCACTGAACATTTAAAGTATAACACTGTTATTTGATCAAGTTGTAACAGTAACTATCAACAGACACATTGTCATATTCCCTGTTAGTGTTAGATATGGAACTGTTCACTGAACATAATAAGTATAACACTGTTATTTGATCAAGTTGTAACAGTAACTATCAACAGACATATTGGCATATTCCCTGTTAGTGTTAGATTTGGAACTGTTCACTGAACATAATAAGTATAACACAGTTATTTGATCAAGTTGTATCAGTAACTATCACACATATTCTCATATTTCCTGTTAGTGTTAGATATGGAACTGTTAATTGAACATAATGTGTGGAACACAGTTATTTGATCAAGTTGTATCAGTAACTATTACCAGACACATTGTCATAGTCCCTGTTAGTGTTAGATGTGGAACTGTTCACTGAACATAATGAGTATAACACAGTTATTTGATCAAGTTGTATTACTATCACCAGACACATTGTCCTATTCCCTGTTAGTGTTAGATATGGAACTGTTCACTGAAGATAATGAGTATAACACAGTTATCTGATCCTGTTGTACCAGTAACTATCCCACATATTGTCATATTCCCTGTTAGTGTTAGATATGGAACTGTTTACTGAACATAATGAGTATAACACAGTTATCTGACCAAGTTGCATAAGTAACTATCACCAGACACATTGTCATATTCCCTGTTAGTGTTAGATATGGAACTGTTCACTGAACATAATAAGTATAACACTGTTATTTGATCAAGTTGTAACAGTAACTATCAACAGACATATTGGCATATTCCCTGTTAGTGTTAGATTTGGAACTGTTCACTGAACATAATAAGTATAACACAGTTATTTGATCAAGTTGCATAAGTAACTATCACCAGACACATTGTCATATTCCCCGTTAGTGTTAGATATGGAACTGTTCACTGAACATAATGAGTATAACACAGTTATTTGATCAAGTTGCATAAGTAACTATCACCAGACACATTGTCATATTTCCTGTTAGTGTTAGATATGGAACTGTTCACTGAACATAATGAGTATTACTTAGTTATTTGATCAGGTTGTATCAGTAACTATTACCAGACACATTGTCATAATCCCTATTAGTGTTAGATGTGGAACTGTTCACTGAACATAATGAGTATTACGTAGTTATTTGATCAAGTTGTATCAGTAACTATCACCAGACATAATGTCATGTTCCCTGTTAGTGTTAGATATGGAACTGTTCACTGAACATAATAAGTACAACACAGTTATTTGATCAACTTGTATGAGTAACTATTACCAGACACATTGACATATTCCCTGTTAGTGTTAGATATGGAACTGTTCACTGAACATAATGAGTATAACACAGTTATTTGATCAAGTTGTATCAGTAACTATTACCAGACACATTGACATATTCCCTGTTTAGTGTTAGATATGGAACTGTTCACTGAACATAATGAGTATAACACAGTTATTTGATCAAGTTGTATCAGTAACTATTACCAGACACATTGACATATTCCCTGTTAGTGTTAGATATGGAACTGTTCACTGAACATAATGAGTAGAACACAGTTATTTGATCAAGTTGTATCAGTAACTATCCCACATATTGTCATATTTCCTGTTAGTGTTAGATATGTAACTGTTCACTGAACATAATGAATATAATACAGTTATTTGATCAAGTTGTATCAGTAACTATTACCAGACACATTGACATATTCCCTGTTAGTGTTAGATATGGGACTGTTCACTGAATATAATGAGTATAACACAGTTATTTGATCAAGTTGTATCAGTAACTATCACACATATTGTCATATTTCCTGTTAGTGTTAGATATGGAACTGTTCACTGAACATAATGAGTATAACACAGTTATTTGATCAACTTGTATGAGTAACTATTACCAGACACATTGTCATAGTCCCTGTTAGTGTTAGATGTGGAACTGTTCACTGAACATAATGAGTATAACACAGTTATTTGATCAAGTTGTATCAGTAACTATCACCAGACACATTGTGGTATTCCCTGTTAGTGTTAGATATGGAACTGTTCACTGAACATAATGAGTAGAACACAGTTATTTGATCAAGTTGTATCAGTAACTATCCCACATATTGTCATATTTCCTGTTAGTGTTAGATATGTAACTGTTCACTGAACATAATGAATATAATACAGTTATTTGATCAAGTTGTATCAGTAACTATTACCAGACACATTGACATATTCCCTGTTAGTGTTAGATATGGAACTGTTCACTGAACATAATGAGTATAACACAGTTATCTGATCCTGCTGTACCAGTAACTATCCCACATATTGTCATATTTCCTGTTAGTGTTACATATGGAACTGTTCACTGAACATAATGAGTATAGCACAGTTATCTGATCCTGTTGTACCAGTAACTATCACCAGACACATTGTCATATTCCCTGTTAGTGTTAGATATGGAACTGTTCACTGAACATAATGAGTATAACACAGTTATTTGATCAAGTTGTATCAGTAACTATCACCAGACACATTGTCATATTCCCTGTTAGTGTTAGATATGGAACTGTTCACTGAACATAATAAGTATAACACAGTTATTTGATCAAGTTGTATCAGTAACTATCACACATATTGTCATATTTCCTCTTAGTGTTAGATATGGAACTGTTCACTGAACATAATGAGTATAACACAGTTATTTGATCAAGTTGTATCAGTAACTATTACCAGACACATTGACATATTCCCTGTTAGTGTTAGATATGGAACTGTTCACTGAACATAAGCAGTGGAACACAGTTATTTGATCAAGTTGTATCAGTAACTATTACCAGACACATTGACATATTCCCTGTTAGTCTTAGGTATGGAACTATTCACTGAACATAATGAGTATAATACACTTATTTGATCAAGTTGTATCAGTAACTATCACCAGACACATTTTCATATTCCCTGTTAGTGTTAGATATGGACCTGATCACTGAACATAATGAGTATAGCACAGTTATCTGATCCTGTTGTACCAGTAACTATCCCACATATTGTCATATTCCATGTTAGTGTTAGATATGGAACTGTTCACTGAACATAATGAGTGGAACACAGTTATTTGAACAAGTTGTATCAGTAACTATTACCAGACACATTGTCATAGTCCCTGTTAGTGTTAGATGTGGAACTGTTCACTGAACATAATGAGTATTACGTAGCTATTTGATCAAGTTGTATCAGTAACTATAACCAGACACATCTTCATATTCCCTGTTAGCGGTAGATATGGAACTGTTCACTGAACATAATGAGTATAACACAGTTATTTGATCAACTTATGTCATAACTATCACCAGACACATTGTCATATTCCCTGTTAGTGTTAGATATGGAACTGTTCACTGAACATAATAAGTATAACACTGTTATTTGATCAAGTTGTAACAGTAACTATCAACAGACATATTGGCATATTCCCTGTTAGTGTTAGATTTGGAACTGTTCACTGAACATAATAAGTATAACACAGTTATTTGATCAAGTTGTATCAGTAACTATCACACATATTCTCATATTTCCTGTTAGTGTTAGATATGGAACTGTTCACTGAACATAATGAGTGGAACACAGTTATTTGATCAAGTTGTATCAGTAACTATTACCAGACACATTGTCATAGTCCCTGTTAGTGTTAGATGTGGAACTGTTCACTGAACATAATGAGTATAACACAGTTATTTGATCAAGTTGTATTACTATCACCACACACATTGTCCTATTCCCTGTTAGTGTTAGATATGAAACTGTTCACTGAAGATAATGAGTATAACACAGTTATGTGACCAAGTTGCATAAGTAACTATCACCAGACACATTGTCATATTCCCTGTTAGTGTTAGATATGGAACTGTTCACTGAACATAATAAGTATAACACTGTTATTTGATCAAGTTGTAACAGTAACTATCAACAGACATATTGGCATATTCCCTGTTAGTGTTAGATATGGAACTGTTCACTGAACATAATTAGTATAACACAGTTATCTGACCAAGTTGCATAAGTAACTATCACCAGACACATTGTCATATTCCCTGTTAGTGTTAGATATGGAACTGTTCACTGAACATAATAAGTATAACACTGTTATTTGATCAAGTTGTAACAGTAACTATCAACAGACATATTGGCATATTCCCTGTTAGTGTTAGATTTGGAACTGTTCACTGAACATAATAAGTATAACACAGTTATTTGATCAAGTTGCACAAGTAACTATCACCACACACATTGTCATATTCCCCGTTAGTTTTAGATATGGAACTGTTCACTGAACATAATGAGTATAACACAGTTATTTGATCAAGTTGCATAAGTAACTATCACCAGACACATTGTCATATTTCCTGTTAGTGTTAGATATGGAACTGTTCACTGAACATAATGAGTATTACTTAGTTATTTGATCAGGTTGTATCAGTAACTATTACCAGACACATTGTCATAATCCCTATTAGTGTTAGATGTGGAACTGTTCACTGAACATAATGAGTATTATGTAGTTATTTGATCAAGTTGTATCAGTAACTATCACCAGACATAATGTCATGTTCCCTGTTAGTGTTAGATATGGAACTGTTCACTGAAGATAATGAGTATAACACAGTTATCTGATCCTGTTGTACCAGTAACTATCCCACATATTGTCATATTCCCTGTTAGTGTTAGATGTGGAACTGTTCACTGAACATAATGAGTATAACACAGTTATCTGACCAAGTTGCATAAGTAACTATCACCAGACACATTGTCATATTCCCTGTTAGTGTTAGATATGGAGCTTTTCACTGAACATAATGAGTATAACACAGTTATTTGATCAAGCTGTATCAGTAACTATCACCAGACACATTGTCATATTCCCTGTTAGTGTTAGACATGGAACTGTTCACTGAACATAATGAGTATAACACAGTTATTTGATCAACTTGTGTCAGTAACTATCACCAGACACATTGTCATATTCCCTGTTAGTGTTAGATATGGAACTTCACTGACATAATGAGTATAACACTGTTATTTGATCAAGTTATAACAGTAACTATCAACAGACACATTGTCATATTCCCTGTTAGTGTTAGATATGGAACTGTTCACTGAACGTAATAAGTATAACACTGTTATTTGATCAAGTTGTAACAGTAACTATCAACAGACACATTGTCATTTTCCCTGTTAGTGTTAGATTTGGAACTGTTCACTGAACATAATAAGTATAACACAGTTATTTGATCAAGTTGCATAAGTAACTATCACCAGAAACATTGTCATATTCCCTGTTGTTGTTAGCTATGGAACTGTTCACTGAACATAATGAGCATAACACAGTTATTTGATCAAGTTGTAGCAGTAACTATTACCAGACACATTGACATATTCCCTGTTAGTGTTAGATATGGAACTGTTCACTGAACATAATGAGTACAACACAGTTATTTGATCAAGTTGTATCAGTAACTATCACCAGACACATTGTCATATTCCCTGTTAGTGTTAGATATGGAACTGTTCACTGAACATAATAAGTATAACACTGTTATTTGATCAAGTTGTAACAGTAACTATCAACAGACACATTGTCATATTCCCTGTTAGTGTTAGATATGGAACTGTTCACTGAACATAATAAGTATAACACTGTTATTTGATCAAGTTGTAACAGTAACTATCAACAGACATATTGGCATATTCCCTGTTAGTGTTAGATTTGGAACTGTTCACTGAACATAATAAGTATAACACAGTTATTTGATCAAGTTGTATCAGTAACTATCACACATATTCTCATATTTCCTGTTAGTGTTAGATATGGAACTGTTCACTGAACATAATGAGTGGAACACAGTTATTTGATCAAGTTGTATCAGTAACTATTACCAGACACATTGTCATAGTCCCTGTTAGTGTTAGATGTGGAACTGTTCACTGAACATAATGAGTATTACGTAGTTATTTGATCAAGTTGTATCAGTAACTATAACCAGACACATCTTCATATTCCCTGTTAGCGGTAGATATGGAACTGTTCACTGAACATAATGAGTATAACACAGTTATTTGATCAACTTATGTCAGTAACTATCACCAGACACATTGTCATTTTCCTGTTAGTGTTAGATATGGAACTGTTCACTGAACATAATAAGTATAACACTGTTATTTGATCAAGTTGTAACAGTAACTATCAACAGACACATTGTCATATTCCCTGTTAGTGTTAGATATGGAACTGTTCACTGAACATAATAAGTATAACACTGTTATTTGATCAACTTGTATGAGTAACTATTACCAGACACATTGACATATTCCCTGTTAGTGTTAGATATGGAACTGTTCACTGAACATAATGAGTATAACACAGTTATTTGATCAAGTTGTATCAGTAACTATTACCAGACACATTGACATATTCCCTGTTAGTGTTAGATATGGAACTGTTCACTGAACATAATGAGTAGAACACAGTTATTTGATCAAGTTGTATCAGTAACTATCCCACATATTGTCATATTTCCTGTTAGTGTTAGATATGTAACTGTTCACTGAACATAATGAATATAATACAGTTATTTGATCAAGTTGTATCAGTAACTATTACCAGACACATTGACATATTCCCTGTTAGTGTTAGATATGGGACTGTTCACTGAACATAATGAGTATAACACAGTTATTTGATCAAGTTGTATCAGTAACTATCACACATATTGTCATATTTCCTGTTAGTGTTAGATATGGAACTGTTCACTGAACATAATGAGTATAACACAGTTATTTGATCAACTTGTATGAGTAACTATTACCAGACACATTGACATATTCCCTGTTAGTGTTAGATATGGAACTGTTCACTGAACATAATGAGTATAACACAGTTATTTGATCAAGTTGTATCAGTAACTATTACCAGACACATTGACATATTCCCTGTTAGTGTTAGATATGGAACTGTTCACTGAACATAATGAGTAGAACACAGTTATTTGATCAAGTTGTATCAGTAACTATCACACATATTGTCATATTTCCTGTTAGTGTTAGATATGTAACTGTTCACTGAACGTAATGAATATAATACAGTTATTTGATCAAGTTGTATCAGTAACTATTACCAGACACATTGACATATTCCCTGTTAGTGTTAGATATGGAACTGTTCACTGAACATAATGAGTATAACACAGTTATCTGATCCTGTTGTACCAGTAACTATCACCAGACACATTGTCATATTCCCTGTTAGTGTTAGATATGGAACTGTTCACTGAACATAATGAGTATAACACAGTTATTTGATCAAGTTGTATCAGTAACTATCACCAGACACATTGTCATATTCCCTGTTAGTGTTAGATATGGAACTGTTCACTGAACATAATAAGTATAACACAGTTATTTGATCAAGTTGTATCAGTAACTATCACACATATTGTCATATTTCCTCTTAGTGTTAGATATGGAACTGTTCACTGAACATAATGAGTATAACACAGTTATTTGATCAAGTTGTATCAGTAACTATTACCAGACACATTGACATATTCCCTGTTAGTGTTAGATATGGAACTGTTCACTGAACATAAGCAGTGGAACACAGTTACTTGATCAAGTTGTATCAGTAACTATTACCAGACACATTGACATATTCCCTGTTAGTCTTAGGTATGGAACTATTCACTGAACATAATGAGTATAATACAGTTATTTGATCAAGTTGTATCAGTAACTATCACCAGACACATTTTCATATTCCCTGTTAGTGTTAGATATGGACCTGATCACTGAACATAATGAGTATAGCACAGTTATCTGATCCTGTTGTACCAGTAACTATCCCACATATTGTCATATTCCCTGTTAGTGTTAGATATGGAACTGTTCACTGAACATAATGAGTATAATACAGTTATCTGATCAAGTTGCATAAGTAACTATCACCAGACACATTGTCATATTCCCTGTTAGTGTTAGATATGGAGCTGTTCACTGAACATAATGAGTATAACACAGTTATGTGATCAAGCTGTATCAGTAACTATAACCAGACACATCTTCATATTCCCTGTTAGCGGTAGATATGGAACTGTTCACTGAACATAATGAGTATAACACAGTTATTTGATCAACTTATGTCAGTAACTATCACCAGACACATTGTCATATTCCCTGTTAGTGTTAGATATGGAACTGTTCACTGAACATAATAAGTATAACACTGTTATTTGATCAAGTTGTAACAGTAACTATCAACAGACACATTGTCATATTCCCTGTTAGTGTTAGATATGGAACTGTTCACTGAACATAATAAGTATAACACTGTTATTTGATCAAGTTGTAACAGTAAATATCAACAGACATATTGGCATATTCCCTGTTAGTGTTAGATTTGGAACTGTTCACTGAACATAATAAGTATAACACAGTTATTTGATCAAGTTGTATCAGTAACTATCACACATATTCTCATATTTCCTGTTAGTGTTAGATATGGAACTGTTCACTGAACATAATGAGTGGAACACAGTTATTTGATCAAGTTGTATCAGTAACTATTACCAGACACATTGTCATAGTCCCTGTTAGTGTTAGATGTGGAACTGTTCACTGAACATAATGAGTATTACGTAGTTATTTGATCAAGTTGTATCAGTAACTATAACCAGACACATCTTCATATTCCCTGTTAGCGGTAGATATGGAACTGTTCACTGAACATAATGAGTATAACACAGTTATTTGATCAACTTATGTCAGTAACTATCACCAGACACATTGTCATTTTCCTGTTAGTGTTAGATATGGAACTGTTCACTGAACATTTAAAGTATAACACTGTTATTTGATCAAGTTGTAACAGTAACTATCAACAGACACATTGTCATATTCCCTGTTAGTGTTAGATATGGAACTGTTCACTGAACATAATAAGTATAACACTGTTATTTGATCAAGTTGTAACAGTAACTATCAACAGACATATTGGCATATTCCCTGTTAGTGTTAGATTTGGAACTGTTCACTGAACATAATAAGTATAACACAGTTATTTGATCAAGTTGTATCAGTAACTATCACACATATTCTCATATTTCCTGTTAGTGTTAGATATGGAACTGTTAATTGAACATAATGTGTGGAACACAGTTATTTGATCAAGTTGTATCAGTAACTATTACCAGACACATTGTCATAGTCCCTGTTAGTGTTAGATGTGGAACTGTTCACTGAACATAATGAGTATAACACAGTTATTTGATCAAGTTGTATTACTATCACCAGACACATTGTCCTATTCCCTGTTAGTGTTAGATATGGAACTGTTCACTGAAGATAATGAGTATAACACAGTTATCTGATCCTGTTGTACCAGTAACTATCCCACATATTGTCATATTCCCTGTTAGTGTTAGATATGGAACTGTTTACTGAACATAATGAGTATAACACAGTTATCTGACCAAGTTGCATAAGTAACTATCACCAGACACATTGTCATATTCCCTGTTAGTGTTAGATATGGAACTGTTCACTGAACATAATAAGTATAACACTGTTATTTGATCAAGTTGTAACAGTAACTATCAACAGACATATTGGCATATTCCCTGTTAGTGTTAGATTTGGAACTGTTCACTGAACATAATAAGTATAACACAGTTATTTGATCAAGTTGCATAAGTAACTATCACCAGACACATTGTCATATTCCCCGTTAGTGTTAGATATGGAACTGTTCACTGAACATAATGAGTATAACACAGTTATTTGATCAAGTTGCATAAGTAACTATCACCAGACACATTGTCATATTTCCTGTTAGTGTTAGATATGGAACTGTTCACTGAACATAATGAGTATTACTTAGTTATTTGATCAGGTTGTATCAGTAACTATTACCAGACACATTGTCATAATCCCTATTAGTGTTAGATGTGGAACTGTTCACTGAACATAATGAGTATTACGTAGTTATTTGATCAAGTTGTATCAGTAACTATCACCAGACATAATGTCATGTTCCCTGTTAGTGTTAGATATGGAACTGTTCACTGAACATAATAAGTACAACACAGTTATTTGATCAACTTGTATGAGTAACTATTACCAGACACATTGACATATTCCCTGTTAGTGTTAGATATGGAACTGTTCACTGAACATAATGAGTATAACACAGTTATTTGATCAAGTTGTATCAGTAACTATTACCAGACACATTGACATATTCCCTGTTTAGTGTTAGATATGGAACTGTTCACTGAACATAATGAGTATAACACAGTTATTTGATCAAGTTGTATCAGTAACTATTACCAGACACATTGACATATTCCCTGTTAGTGTTAGATATGGAACTGTTCACTGAACATAATGAGTAGAACACAGTTATTTGATCAAGTTGTATCAGTAACTATCCCACATATTGTCATATTTCCTGTTAGTGTTAGATATGTAACTGTTCACTGAACATAATGAATATAATACAGTTATTTGATCAAGTTGTATCAGTAACTATTACCAGACACATTGACATATTCCCTGTTAGTGTTAGATATGGGACTGTTCACTGAATATAATGAGTATAACACAGTTATTTGATCAAGTTGTATCAGTAACTATCACACATATTGTCATATTTCCTGTTAGTGTTAGATATGGAACTGTTCACTGAACATAATGAGTATAACACAGTTATTTGATCAACTTGTATGAGTAACTATTACCAGACACATTGTCATAGTCCCTGTTAGTGTTAGATGTGGAACTGTTCACTGAACATAATGAGTATAACACAGTTATTTGATCAAGTTGTATCAGTAACTATCACCAGACACATTGTGGTATTCCCTGTTAGTGTTAGATATGGAACTGTTCACTGAACATAATGAGTAGAACACAGTTATTTGATCAAGTTGTATCAGTAACTATTACCAGACACATTGACATATTCCCTGTTAGTGTTAGATATGGAACTGTTCACTGAACATAATGAGTAGAACACAGTTATTTGATCAAGTTGTATCAGTAACTATCCCACATATTGTCATATTTCCTGTTAGTGTTAGATATGTAACTGTTCACTGAACATAATGAATATAATACAGTTATTTGATCAAGTTGTATCAGTAACTATTACCAGACACATTGACATATTCCCTGTTAGTGTTAGATATGGGACTGTTCACTGAATATAATGAGTATAACACAGTTATTTGATCAAGTTGTATCAGTAACTATCACACATATTGTCATATTTCCTGTTAGTGTTAGATATGGAACTGTTCACTGAACATAATGAGTATAACACAGTTATTTGATCAACTTGTATGAGTAACTATTACCAGACACATTGACATATTCCCTGTTAGTGTTAGATATGGAACTGTTCACTGAACATAATGAGTATAACACAGTTATCTGATCCTGTTGTACCAGTAACTATCACCAGACACATTGTCATATTCCCTGTTAGTGTTAGATATGGAACTGTTCACTGAACATAATGAGTATAACACAGTTATTTGATCAAGTTGTATCAGTAACTATCACCAGACACATTGTCATATTCCCTGTTAGTGTTAGATATGGAACTGTTCACTGAACATAATAAGTATAACACAGTTATTTGATCAAGTTGTATCAGTAACTATCACACATATTGTCATATTTCCTCTTAGTGTTAGATATGGAACTGTTCACTGAACATAATGAGTATAACACAGTTATTTGATCAAGTTGTATCAGTAACTATTACCAGACACATTGACATATTCCCTGTTAGTGTTAGATATGGAACTGTTCACTGAACATAAGCAGTGGAACACAGTTACTTGATCAAGTTGTATCAGTAACTATTACCAGACACATTGACATATTCCCTGTTAGTCTTAGGTATGGAACTATTCACTGAACATAATGAGTATAATACAGTTATTTGATCAAGTTGTATCAGTAACTATCACCAGACACATTTTCATATTCCCTGTTAGTGTTAGATATGGACCTGATCACTGAACATAATGAGTATAGCACAGTTATCTGATCCTGTTGTACCAGTAACTATCCCACATATTGTCATATTCCCTGTTAGTGTTAGATATGGAACTGTTCACTGAACATAATGAGTATAATACAGTTATCTGATCAAGTTGCATAAGTAACTATCACCAGACACATTGTCATATTCCCTGTTAGTGTTAGATATGGAGCTGTTCACTGAACATAATGAGTATAACACAGTTATGTGATCAAGCTGTATCAGTAACTATAACCAGACACATCTTCATATTCCCTGTTAGCGGTAGATATGGAACTGTTCACTGAACATAATGAGTATAACACAGTTATTTGATCAACTTATGTCAGTAACTATCACCAGACACATTGTCATATTCCCTGTTAGTGTTAGATATGGAACTGTTCACTGAACATAATAAGTATAACACTGTTATTTGATCAAGTTGTAACAGTAACTATCAACAGACACATTGTCATATTCCCTGTTAGTGTTAGATATGGAACTGTTCACTGAACATAATAAGTATAACACTGTTATTTGATCAAGTTGTAACAGTAAATATCAACAGACATATTGGCATATTCCCTGTTAGTGTTAGATTTGGAACTGTTCACTGAACATAATAAGTATAACACAGTTATTTGATCAAGTTGTATCAGTAACTATCACACATATTCTCATATTTCCTGTTAGTGTTAGATATGGAACTGTTCACTGAACATAATGAGTGGAACACAGTTATTTGATCAAGTTGTATCAGTAACTATTACCAGACACATTGTCATAGTCCCTGTTAGTGTTAGATGTGGAACTGTTCACTGAACATAATGAGTATTACGTAGTTATTTGATCAAGTTGTATCAGTAACTATAACCAGACACATCTTCATATTCCCTGTTAGCGGTAGATATGGAACTGTTCACTGAACATAATGAGTATAACACAGTTATTTGATCAACTTATGTCAGTAACTATCACCAGACACATTGTCATTTTCCTGTTAGTGTTAGATATGGAACTGTTCACTGAACATTTAAAGTATAACACTGTTATTTGATCAAGTTGTAACAGTAACTATCAACAGACACATTGTCATATTCCCTGTTAGTGTTAGATATGGAACTGTTCACTGAACATAATAAGTATAACACTGTTATTTGATCAAGTTGTAACAGTAACTATCAACAGACATATTGGCATATTCCCTGTTAGTGTTAGATTTGGAACTGTTCACTGAACATAATAAGTATAACACAGTTATTTGATCAAGTTGTATCAGTAACTATCACACATATTCTCATATTTCCTGTTAGTGTTAGATATGGAACTGTTAATTGAACATAATGTGTGGAACACAGTTATTTGATCAAGTTGTATCAGTAACTATTACCAGACACATTGTCATAGTCCCTGTTAGTGTTAGATGTGGAACTGTTCACTGAACATAATGAGTATAACACAGTTATTTGATCAAGTTGTATTACTATCACCAGACACATTGTCCTATTCCCTGTTAGTGTTAGATATGGAACTGTTCACTGAAGATAATGAGTATAACACAGTTATCTGATCCTGTTGTACCAGTAACTATCCCACATATTGTCATATTCCCTGTTAGTGTTAGATATGGAACTGTTTACTGAACATAATGAGTATAACACAGTTATCTGACCAAGTTGCATAAGTAACTATCACCAGACACATTGTCATATTCCCTGTTAGTGTTAGATATGGAACTGTTCACTGAACATAATAAGTATAACACTGTTATTTGATCAAGTTGTAACAGTAACTATCAACAGACATATTGGCATATTCCCTGTTAGTGTTAGATTTGGAACTGTTCACTGAACATAATAAGTATAACACAGTTATTTGATCAAGTTGCATAAGTAACTATCACCAGACACATTGTCATATTCCCCGTTAGTGTTAGATATGGAACTGTTCACTGAACATAATGAGTATAACACAGTTATTTGATCAAGTTGCATAAGTAACTATCACCAGACACATTGTCATATTTCCTGTTAGTGTTAGATATGGAACTGTTCACTGAACATAATGAGTATTACTTAGTTATTTGATCAGGTTGTATCAGTAACTATTACCAGACACATTGTCATAATCCCTATTAGTGTTAGATGTGGAACTGTTCACTGAACATAATGAGTATTACGTAGTTATTTGATCAAGTTGTATCAGTAACTATCACCAGACATAATGTCATGTTCCCTGTTAGTGTTAGATATGGAACTGTTCACTGAACATAATAAGTACAACACAGTTATTTGATCAACTTGTATGAGTAACTATTACCAGACACATTGACATATTCCCTGTTAGTGTTAGATATGGAACTGTTCACTGAACATAATGAGTATAACACAGTTATTTGATCAAGTTGTATCAGTAACTATTACCAGACACATTGACATATTCCCTGTTTAGTGTTAGATATGGAACTGTTCACTGAACATAATGAGTATAACACAGTTATTTGATCAAGTTGTATCAGTAACTATTACCAGACACATTGACATATTCCCTGTTAGTGTTAGATATGGAACTGTTCACTGAACATAATGAGTAGAACACAGTTATTTGATCAAGTTGTATCAGTAACTATCCCACATATTGTCATATTTCCTGTTAGTGTTAGATATGTAACTGTTCACTGAACATAATGAATATAATACAGTTATTTGATCAAGTTGTATCAGTAACTATTACCAGACACATTGACATATTCCCTGTTAGTGTTAGATATGGGACTGTTCACTGAATATAATGAGTATAACACAGTTATTTGATCAAGTTGTATCAGTAACTATCACACATATTGTCATATTTCCTGTTAGTGTTAGATATGGAACTGTTCACTGAACATAATGAGTATAACACAGTTATTTGATCAACTTGTATGAGTAACTATTACCAGACACATTGTCATAGTCCCTGTTAGTGTTAGATGTGGAACTGTTCACTGAACATAATGAGTATAACACAGTTATTTGATCAAGTTGTATCAGTAACTATCACCAGACACATTGTGGTATTCCCTGTTAGTGTTAGATATGGAACTGTTCACTGAACATAATGAGTAGAACACAGTTATTTGATCAAGTTGTATCAGTAACTATCCCACATATTGTCATATTTCCTGTTAGTGTTAGATATGTAACTGTTCACTGAACATAATGAATATAATACAGTTATTTGATCAAGTTGTATCAGTAACTATTACCAGACACATTGACATATTCCCTGTTAGTGTTAGATATGGAACTGTTCACTGAACATAATGAGTATAACACAGTTATCTGATCCTGCTGTACCAGTAACTATCCCACATATTGTCATATTTCCTGTTAGTGTTACATATGGAACTGTTCACTGAACATAATGAGTATAGCACAGTTATCTGATCCTGTTGTACCAGTAACTATCACCAGACACATTGTCATATTCCCTGTTAGTGTTAGATATGGAACTGTTCACTGAACATAATGAGTATAACACAGTTATTTGATCAAGTTGTATCAGTAACTATCACCAGACACATTGTCATATTCCCTGTTAGTGTTAGATATGGAACTGTTCACTGAACATAATAAGTATAACACAGTTATTTGATCAAGTTGTATCAGTAACTATCACACATATTGTCATATTTCCTCTTAGTGTTAGATATGGAACTGTTCACTGAACATAATGAGTATAACACAGTTATTTGATCAAGTTGTATCAGTAACTATTACCAGACACATTGACATATTCCCTGTTAGTGTTAGATATGGAACTGTTCACTGAACATAAGCAGTGGAACACAGTTATTTGATCAAGTTGTATCAGTAACTATTACCAGACACATTGACATATTCCCTGTTAGTCTTAGGTATGGAACTATTCACTGAACATAATGAGTATAATACACTTATTTGATCAAGTTGTATCAGTAACTATCACCAGACACATTTTCATATTCCCTGTTAGTGTTAGATATGGACCTGATCACTGAACATAATGAGTATAGCACAGTTATCTGATCCTGTTGTACCAGTAACTATCCCACATATTGTCATATTCCATGTTAGTGTTAGATATGGAACTGTTCACTGAACATAATGAGTGGAACACAGTTATTTGAACAAGTTGTATCAGTAACTATTACCAGACACATTGTCATAGTCCCTGTTAGTGTTAGATGTGGAACTGTTCACTGAACATAATGAGTATTACGTAGCTATTTGATCAAGTTGTATCAGTAACTATAACCAGACACATCTTCATATTCCCTGTTAGCGGTAGATATGGAACTGTTCACTGAACATAATGAGTATAACACAGTTATTTGATCAACTTATGTCATAACTATCACCAGACACATTGTCATATTCCCTGTTAGTGTTAGATATGGAACTGTTCACTGAACATAATAAGTATAACACTGTTATTTGATCAAGTTGTAACAGTAACTATCAACAGACATATTGGCATATTCCCTGTTAGTGTTAGATTTGGAACTGTTCACTGAACATAATAAGTATAACACAGTTATTTGATCAAGTTGTATCAGTAACTATCACACATATTCTCATATTTCCTGTTAGTGTTAGATATGGAACTGTTCACTGAACATAATGAGTGGAACACAGTTATTTGATCAAGTTGTATCAGTAACTATTACCAGACACATTGTCATAGTCCCTGTTAGTGTTAGATGTGGAACTGTTCACTGAACATAATGAGTATAACACAGTTATTTGATCAAGTTGTATTACTATCACCACACACATTGTCCTATTCCCTGTTAGTGTTAGATATGAAACTGTTCACTGAAGATAATGAGTATAACACAGTTATGTGACCAAGTTGCATAAGTAACTATCACCAGACACATTGTCATATTCCCTGTTAGTGTTAGATATGGAACTGTTCACTGAACATAATAAGTATAACACTGTTATTTGATCAAGTTGTAACAGTAACTATCAACAGACATATTGGCATATTCCCTGTTAGTGTTAGATATGGAACTGTTCACTGAACATAATTAGTATAACACAGTTATCTGACCAAGTTGCATAAGTAACTATCACCAGACACATTGTCATATTCCCTGTTAGTGTTAGATATGGAACTGTTCACTGAACATAATAAGTATAACACTGTTATTTGATCAAGTTGTAACAGTAACTATCAACAGACATATTGGCATATTCCCTGTTAGTGTTAGATTTGGAACTGTTCACTGAACATAATAAGTATAACACAGTTATTTGATCAAGTTGCACAAGTAACTATCACCACACACATTGTCATATTCCCCGTTAGTGTTAGATATGGAACTGTTCACTGAACATAATGAGTATAACACAGTTATTTGATCAAGTTGCATAAGTAACTATCACCAGACACATTGTCATATTTCCTGTTAGTGTTAGATATGGAACTGTTCACTGAACATAATGAGTATTACTTAGTTATTTGATCAGGTTGTATCAGTAACTATTACCAGACACATTGTCATAATCCCTATTAGTGTTAGATGTGGAACTGTTCACTGAACATAATGAGTATTATGTAGTTATTTGATCAAGTTGTATCAGTAACTATCACCAGACATAATGTCATGTTCCCTGTTAGTGTTAGATATGGAACTGTTCACTGAAGATAATGAGTATAACACAGTTATCTGATCCTGTTGTACCAGTAACTATCCCACATATTGTCATATTCCCTGTTAGTGTTAGATGTGGAACTGTTCACTGAACATAATGAGTATAACACAGTTATCTGACCAAGTTGCATAAGTAACTATCACCAGACACATTGTCATATTCCCTGTTAGTGTTAGATATGGAGCTTTTCACTGAACATAATGAGTATAACACAGTTATTTGATCAAGCTGTATCAGTAACTATCACCAGACACATTGTCATATTCCCTGTTAGTGTTAGACATGGAACTGTTCACTGAACATAATGAGTATAACACAGTTATTTGATCAACTTGTGTCAGTAACTATCACCAGACACATTGTCATATTCCCTGTTAGTGTTAGATATGGAACTTCACTGACATAATGAGTATAACACTGTTATTTGATCAAGTTATAACAGTAACTATCAACAGACACATTGTCATATTCCCTGTTAGTGTTAGATATGGAACTGTTCACTGAACGTAATAAGTATAACACTGTTATTTGATCAAGTTGTAACAGTAACTATCAACAGACACATTGTCATTTTCCCTGTTAGTGTTAGATTTGGAACTGTTCACTGAACATAATAAGTATAACACAGTTATTTGATCAAGTTGCATAAGTAACTATCACCAGAAACATTGTCATATTCCCTGTTGTTGTTAGCTATGGAACTGTTCACTGAACATAATGAGCATAACACAGTTATTTGATCAAGTTGTAGCAGTAACTATTACCAGACACATTGACATATTCCCTGTTAGTGTTAGATATGGAACTGTTCACTGAACATAATGAGTACAACACAGTTATTTGATCAAGTTGTATCAGTAACTATCACCAGACACATTGTCATATTCCCTGTTAGTGTTAGATATGGAACTGTTCACTGAACATAATGAGTATAACACAGTTATTTGATCAAGTTGTATCAGTAACTATCACCAGACACATTGTCATATTCCCTGTTAGTGTTAGATATGGAGCTGTTCACTGAGCATAATGAGTATAACACAGTTATTTCATCAAGCTGTATCAGTAACTATAACCAGACACATCTTCATATTCCCTGTTAGCGGTAGATATGGAACTGTTCACTGAACATAATGAGTATAACACAGTTATTTGATCAACTTATGTCAGTAACTATCACCAGACACATTGTCATATTCCCTGTTAGTGTTAGATATGGAACTGTTCACTGAACATAATAAGTATAACACTGTTATTTGATCAAGTTGTAACAGTAACTATCAACAGACACATTGTCATATTCCCTGTTAGTGTTAGATATGGAACTGTTCACTGAACATAATAAGTATAACACTGTTATTTGATCAAGTTGTAACAGTAACTATCAACAGACATATTGGCATATTCCCTGTTAGTGTTAGATTTGGAACTGTTCACTGAACATAATAAGTATAACACAGTTATTTGATCAAGTTGTATCAGTAACTATCACACATATTCTCATATTTCCTGTTAGTGTTAGATATGGAACTGTTCACTGAACATAATGAGTGGAACACAGTTATTTGATCAAGTTGTATCAGTAACTATTACCAGACACATTGTCATAGTCCCTGTTAGTGTTAGATGTGGAACTGTTCACTGAACATAATGAGTATTACGTAGTTATTTCATCAAGTTGTATCAGTAACTATAACCAGACACATCTTCATATTCCCTGTTAGCGGTAGATATGGAACTGTTCCCTGAACATAATAAGTATAACACTGTTATTTGATCAAGTTGTAACAGTAACTATCAACAGACATATTGGCATATTCCCTGCTAGTGTTAGATTTGGAACTGTTCACTGAACATAATAAGTATAACACAGTTATTTGATCAAGTTGCATAAGTAACTATCACCAGACACATTGTCATATTCCCCGTTAGTGTTAGATATGGAACTGTTCACTGAACATAATGAGTATAACACAGTTATTTGATCAAGTTGCATAAGTAACTATCACCAGACACATTGTCATATTTCCTGTTAGTGTTAGATATGGAACTGTTCACTGAACATAATGAGTATTACTTAGTAATTTGATCAGGTTGTATCAGTAACTATTACCAGACACATTGTCATAATCCCTATTAGTGTTAGATGTGGAACTGTTCACTGAACATAATGAGTATTACGTAGTTATTTGATCAAGTTGTATCAGTAACTATCACCAGACATAATGTCATGTTCCCTGTTAGTGTTAGATATGGAACTGTTCACTGAAGATAATGAGTATAACACAGTTATCTGATCCTGTTGTACCAGTAACTATCCCACATATTGTCATATTCCCTGTTAGTGTTAGATGTGGAACTGTTCACTGAACATAATGAGTATAATACAGTTATCTGACCAAGTTGCATAAGTAACTATCACATGACACATTGTCATATTCCCTGTTAGTGTTAGATATGGAGCTTTTCACTGAACATAATGAGTATAACACAGTTATTTGATCAAGCTGTATCAGTAACTATCACCAGACACATCATATTCCCTGTTAGTGTTAGATATGGAACTTCACTGACATAATGAGTATAACACAGTTATTTGATCAAGTTGTATCAGTAACTGCCACCAGACACATTGTCATATTCCCTGTTAGTGTTAGACATGGAACTGTTCACTGAACATAATGAGTATAACACAGTTATTTGATCAACTTGTGTCAGTAACTATCACCAGACACATTGTCATATTCCCTGTTAGTGTTAGATATGGAACTTCACTGACATAATGAGTATAACACTGTTATTTGATCAAGTTATAACAGTAACTATCAACAGACACATTGTCATATTCCCTGTTAGTGTTAGATATGGAACTGTTCACTGAACATAATAAGTATAACACTGTTATTTGATCAAGTTGTAACAGTAACTATCAACAGACACATTGTCATTTTCCCTGTTAGTGTTAGATTTGGAACTGTTCACTGAACATAATAAGTATAACACAGTTATTTGATCAAGTTGCATAAGTAACTATCACCAGAAACATTGTCATATTCCCTGTTGTTGTTAGCTATGGAACTGTTCACTGAACATAATGAGCATAACACAGTTATTTGATCAAGTTGTAGCAGTAACTATTACCAGACACATTGACATATTCCCTGTTAGTGTTAGATATGGAACTGTTCACTGAACATAATGAGTACAACACAGTTATTTGATCAAGTTGTATCAGTAACTATCACCAGACACATTGTCATATTCCCTGTTAGTGTTAGATATGGAACTGTTCACTGAACATAATGAGTATAACACAGTTATTTGATCAAGTTGTATCAGTAACTATCACCAGACACATTGTCATATTCCCTGTTAGTGTTAGATATGGAACTGTTCACTGAACATAATAAGTATAACACAGTTATTTGATCAAGGTGTATCAGTAAATATCACACATATTGTAATATTTTCTGTTAGTGTTAGATATGGAACTATTCACTGAACATAATGAGTAGAACACAGTTATTTGATCAAGTTGTATCAGTAACTATTACCAGACACATTGACATATTCCCTGTTAGTGTTAGATATGGGACTGTTCACTGAACATAATGAGTATAACACAGTTATTTGATCAAGTTGTATCAGTAACTATCACCAGACACATTGTCATATTCCCTGTTAGTGTTAGATATGGAACTGTTCACTGAACATAATAAGTACAACACAGTTATTTGATCAACTTGTATGAGTAACTATTACCGGACACATTGACATATTCCCTGTTAGTGTTAGATATGGAACTGTTCACTGAACATAATGAGTGGAACACAGTTATTTGATCAAGTTGTATCAGTAACTATTACCAGACACATTGACATATTCCCTGTTAGTGTTAGATATGGAACTGTTCACTGAACATAATGAGTAGAACACAGTTATTTGATCAAGTTGTATCAGTAACTATCCCACATATTGTCATATTTCCTGTTAGTGTTAGATATGGGACAGTTCACTGAACATAATGAGTATAACACAGTTATTTGATCAACTTGTATGAGTAACTATTACCAGACACATTGACATATTCCCTGTTAGTGTTAGATATGGAACTGTTCACTGAACATAATGAGTATAACACAGTTATTTGATCAAGTTGTATCAGTAACTATTACCAGACACATTGACATATTCCCTGTTAGTGTTAGATATGGAACTGTTCACTGAACATAATGAGTATAACACAGTTATCTGATCCTGTTGTACCAGTAACTATCCCACATATTGTCATATTTCCTGTTAGTGTTACATATGGAACTGTTCACTGAACATAATGAGTATAGCACAGTTATCTGATCCTGTTGTACCAGTAACTATCACCAGACACATTGTCATATTCCCTGTTAGTGTTAGATATGGAACTGTTCACTGAACATAATGAGTATAACACAGTTATTTGATCAAGTTGTATCAGTAACTATCACCAGACACATTGTCATATTCCCTGTTAGTGTTAGATATGGAACTGTTCACTGAACATAATAAGTATAACACAGTTATTTGATCAAGTTGTATCAGTAACTATCACACATATTGTCATATTTCCTCTTAGTGTTAGATATGGAACTGTTCACTGAACATAATGAGTATAACACAGTTATTTGATCAAGTTGTATCAGTAACTATTACCAGACACATTGTCATATTCCCTGTTAGTGTTAGATATGGAACTGTTCACTGAACATAAGCAGCGGAACACAGTTATTTGATCAAGTTGTATCAGTAACTATTACCAGACACATTGACATATTCCCTGTTAGTCTTAGGTATGGAACTATTCACTGAACATAATGAGTATAATACAGTTATTTGATCAAGTTGTATCAGTAACTATCACCAGACACATTTTCATATTCCCTGTTAGTGTTAGATATGGAACTGTTCACTGAACATAATGAGTATAATACAGTTATCTGATCAAGTTGCATAAGTAACTATCACCAGACACATTGTCATATTCCCTGTTAGTGTTAGATATGGAGCTGTTCACTGAACATAATGAGTGTAACACAGTTATTTGATCAAGCTGTATCAGTAACTATAACCAGACACATCTTCATATTCCCTGTTAGCGGTAGATATGGAACTGTTCACTGAACATAATGAGTATAACACAGTTATTTGATCAACTTATGTCAGTAACTATCACCAGACACATTGTCATATTCCCTGTTAGTGTTAGATATGGAACTGTTCACTGAACATAATAAGTATAACACTGTTATTTGATCAAGTTGTATCAGTAACTATCAACAGACACATTGTCATATTCCCTGTTAGTGTTAGATATGGAACTGTTCACTGAACATAATAAGTATAACACTGTTATTTGATCAAGTTGTAACAGTAACTATCAACAGACATATTGGCATATTCCCTGTTAGTGTTAGATTTGGAACTGTTCACTGAACATAATAAGTATAACACAGTTATTTGATCAAGTTGTATCAGTAACTATCACACATATTCTCATATTTCCTGTTAGTGTTAGATATGGAACTGTTCACTGAACATAATGAGTGGAACACAGTTATTTGATCAAGTTGTATCAGTAACTATTACCAGACACATTGTCATAGTCCCTGTTAGTGTTAGATGTGGAACTGTTCACTGAACATAATGAGTATTACGTAGTTATTTGATCAAGTTGTATCAGTAACTATAACCAGACACATCTTCATATTCCCTGTTAGCGGTAGATATGGAACTGTTCACTGAACATAATGAGTATAACACAGTTATTTGATCAACTTATGTCAGTAACTATCACCAGACACATTGTCATATTCCCTGTTAGTGTTAGATATGGAACTGTTCACTGAACATAATAAGTATAACACTGTTATTTGATCAAGTTGTAACAGTAACTATCAACAGACACATTGTCATATTCCCTGTTAGTGTTAGATGTGGAACTGTTCACTGAACATAATGAGTATTACGTAGTTATTTGATCAAGTTGTATCAGTAACTATAACCAGACACATCTTCATATTCCCTGTTAGCGGTAGATATGGAACTGTTCACTGAACATAATGAGTATAACACAGTTATTTGATCAACTTATGTCAGTAACTATCACCAGACACATTGTCATATTCCCTGTTAGTGTTAGATTTGGAACTGTTCACTGAACATAATAAGTATAACACAGTTATTTGATCAAGTTGTATCAGTAACTATCACACATATTCTCATATTTCCTGTTAGTGTTAGATATGGAACTGTTCACTGAACATAATGAGTGGAACACAGTTATTTGATCAAGTTGTATCAGTAACTATTACCAGACACATTGTCATAGTCCCTGTTAGTGTTAGATGTGGAACTGTTCACTGAACATAATGAGTATAACACAGTTATTTGATCAAGTTGTATTACTATCACCAGACACATTGTCCTATTCCCTATTAGTGTTAGATATGGAACTGTTCACTGAAGATAATGAGTATAACACAGTTATCTGATCCTGTTGTACCAGTAACTATCCCACATATTGTCATATTCCCTGTTAGTGTTAGATATGGAACTGTTCACTGAACATAATGAGTATAACACAGTTATCTGACCAAGTTGCATAAGTAACTATCACCAGACACATTGTCATATTCCCTGTTAGTGTTAGATATGGAACTGTTCACTGAACATAATAAGTATAACACTGTTATTTGATCAAGTTGTAACAGTAACTATCACCAGACACATTGTCATATTTCCTGTTAGTGTTAGATATGGAACTGTTCACTGAACATAATGAGTATTACTTAATTATTTGATCAGGTTGTATCAGTAACTATTACCAGACACATTGTCATAATCCCTATTAGTGTTAGATGTGGAACTGTTCACTGAACATAATGAGTATTACGTAGTTATTTGATCAAGTTGTATCAGTAACTATCACCAGACATAATGTCATGTTCCCTGTTAGTGTTAGATATGGAACTGTTCACTGAAGATAATGGGTATAACACAGTTATCTGATCCTGTTGTACCAGTAACTATCCCACATATTGTCATATTCCCTGTTAGTGTTAGATGTGGAACTGTTCACTGAACATAATGAGTATAACACAGTTATCTGACCAAGTTGCATAAGTAACTATCACCAGACACATTGTCATATTCCCTGTTAGTGTTAGATATGGAGCTTTTCACTGAACATAATGAGTATAACACAGTTATTTGATCAAGCTGTATCAGTAACTATCACCAGACACATTGTCATATTCCCTGTTAGTGTTAGATATGGAGCTTTTCACTGAACATAATAAGTATAACACAGTTATTTGATCAACTTGTGTCAGTAACTATCACCAGACACATCATATTCCCTGTTAGTGTTAGATATGGAACTTCACTGACATAATGAGTATAACACAGTTATTTGATCAAGTTGTATCAGTAACTGCCACCAGACACATTGTCATATTCCCTGTTAGTGTTAGACATGGAACTGTTCACTGAACATAATGAGTATAACACAGTTATTTGATCAACTTGTGTCAGTAACTATCACCAGACACATTGTCATATTCCCTGTTAGTGTTAGATATGGAACTTCACTGACATAATGAGTATAACACAGTTATTTGATCAAGTTGTATCAGTAACTATCACCAAACACATTGTCAAATTCCCTGTTAGTGTTTGACATGGAACTGTTCACTGAACATAATGAGTATAACACAGTTATTTAATCAAGTTGTATCAGTAACTATCACCAGACACATTGTAATGTTCCCTGTAAGTGTTAGACATGGAACTGTTCACTGAACATAATGAGTATAACACAGTTATTTAATCAAGTTACATCAGTAACTATCACCAGACACATTGTCATATTTCCTGTTAGTGTTAGATATGGAACTGTTCACTGAACATAATAAGTATAACACAGTTATTGGATCAAGTTGTATTACTGTCACCAGACACATTGTCCTGTTCCCTGTTAGTGTTAGATATGGAACTGTTCACTGAACATAATGAGTATAACACAGTTATTTGATCAAGTTGCATAAGTAACTATCACCAGACACATTGTTATATTCCCTGTTAGTGTTAGATATGGCACTGTTCACTGAACATAATGAGTATAACACAGTTATTTGATCAAGTTGTATAAGTAACTATCACCAGACTCATTGTCATATTCCCTGTTAGTGTTAGATATGGCACTGTTCACTGAACATAATGAGTATAACACAGTTATTTGATCAAGTTGCATAAGTAACTATCACCAGACACATTGTTATATTCCCTGTTAGTGTTAGATATGGAACTGTTCATTGAACATAATGAGTATAACACAGTTATTGGATCAAATTGTATTACTATCACCAGACGCATTGTCATAGTCCCTGTTAGTGTTAGATATGGAACTAGTCACTGAACATAAGGAGCATAAAACACTTATTTGATCAAGTTGTATTACTGTCACCAGACACATTGTGCTGTTCCCTGATAGTGTTAGATATCCAACTGTGCACTGAACATAATGAGTATAACACAGTTATTTGATCAAGTTGTGTAAGTAACTATGACCAGACACATTGTCATATTCCCTGTTAGTGTTAGATGTGGAACTGGTCACTGAACATAATGAATATAACACAGTTATTTGATCAAGTAGTATAAGTAACTGTCACCATACACATTGTCCTATTCCCTGTTAGTGTTAGTTGTGGAACTGTTCACTGAACATAATGAGCATAACACAGTTATTTGATCAGGTTGTGTAAGTAACTATCACGAGACACATTGTCATATTCCCTGTTAGTGTTAGATATGGAACTGTTTACTGAACATAATGAGTGTAAAACCCTTATTTGATCAAGTTGTATTACTGTCACCAGACACATTGTCCTATTCCCTGTTAGTGTTAGATATGGAACTGTTCACTGAACATAATGAGTATAAAACACTTATTTGATCAAGTTGTATTACTATCACCAGACACATTGTCCTATTCCCTATTAGTGTTAGATATCGAACTGCTCACTGAACATAATGAGTATAACACAGTTATTTGATCAAGTTGTGTAAGTAACTATCACCAGACACATTGTCATATTCCCTGTTAGTGTTAGATATGGAACTGTTCACTGAACATAATGAGTATAACACAGTTATTTGATCAAGTAGTATAAGTAACTGTCACCATACACATTGTCCTATTCCCTGTTAGTGTTAGTTGTGGAACTGTTCACTGAACATAATGAGCATAACACAGTTATTTGATCAGGTTGTGTAAGTAACTATCACGAGACACATTGTCATATTCCCTGTTAGTGTTAGATATGGAACTGTTTACTGAACATAATGAGTATAAAACACTTATTTGATCAAGTTGTATTACTGTCACCAGACACATTGTCCTATTCTCTGTTAGTTTTAGATATGGAACTGTTCACTGAACATAATGAGTATAAAACACTTATTTGATCAAGTTGTATTACTATCACCAGACACATTGTCCTATTCCCTGTTAGTGTTAGATATCGAACTGTTCACTGAACATAATGAGTATAACACAGTTATTTGATCAAGTTGTAACAGTAACTATCAACAGACATATTGGCATATTCCCTGTTAGTGTTAGATCTGGAACTGTTCACTGAACATAATAAGTATAACACAGTTATTTGATCAAGTTGTATCAGTAACTATCACACATATTCTCATATTTCCTGTTAGTGTTAGATATGGAACTGTTCACTGAACATAATGAGTGGAACACAGTTATTTGATCAAGTTGTATCAGTAACTATTACCAGACACATTGTCATAGTCCCTGTTAGTGTTAGATGTGGAACTGTTCACTGAACATAATGAGTATTACGTAGTTATTTGATCAAGTTGTATCAGTTACTATAACCAGACACATCTTCATATTCCCTGTTAGCGGTAGATATGGAACTGTTCACTGAACATAATGAGTATAACACAGTTATTTGATCAACTTATGTCAGTAACTATCACCAGACACATTGTCATATACCCTGTTAGTGTTAGATATGGAACTGTTCACTGAACATAATAAGTATAACACTGTTATTTGATCAAGTTGTAACAGTAACTATCAACAGACACATTGTCATATTCCCTGTTAGTGTTAGATATGGAACTGTTCACTGAACATAATAAGTATAACACTGTTATTTGATCCAGTTGTAACAGTAACTATCAACAGACATATTGGCATATTCCCTGTTAGTGTTAGATTTGGAACTGTTCACTGAACATAATAAGTATAACACAGTTATTTGATCAAGTTGCATAAGTAACTATCACCAGACACATTGTCATATTCCCAGTTAGTGTTAGATATGGAACTGTTCACTGAACATAATGAGTATAACACAGTTATTTGATCAAGTTGCATAAGTAACTATCACCAGACACATTGTCATATTTCCTGTTAGTGTTAGATATGGAACTGTTCACTGAACATAATGAGTATTACTTAGTTATTTGATCAGGTTGTATCAGTAACTATTACCAGACACATTGTCATAATCCCTATTAGTGTTAGATGTGGAACTGTTCACTGAACATAATGAGTATTACGTAGTTATTTGATCAAGTTGTATCAGTAACTATCACAAGACATAATGTCATGTTCCCTGTTAGTGTTAGATATGGAACTGTTCACTGAAGATAATAAGTATAACACTGTTATTTGATCCAGTTGTAACAGTAACTATCAACAGACATATTGGCATATTCCCTGTTAGTGTTAGATTTGGAACTGTTCACTGAACATAATAAGTATAACACAGTTATTTGATCAAGTTGCATAAGTAACTATCACCAGACACATTGTCATATTCCCAGTTAGTGTTAGATATGGAACTGTTCACTGAACATAATGAGTATAACACAGTTATTTGATCAAGTTGCATAAGTAACTATCACCAGACACATTGTCATATTTCCTGTTAGTGTTAGATATGGAACTGTTCACTGAACATAATGAGTATTACTTAGTTATTTGATCAGGTTGTATCAGTAACTATTACCAGACACATTGTCATAATCCCTATTAGTGTTAGATGTGGAACTGTTCACTGAACATAATGAGTATTACGTAGTTATTTGATCAAGTTGTATCAGTAACTATCACAAGACATAATGTCATGTTCCCTGTTAGTGTTAGATATGGAACTGTTCACTGAAGATAATGAGTATAACACAGTCATCTGATCCTGTTGTACCAGTAACTATCCCACATATTGTCATATTCCCTGTTAGTGTTAGATATGGAACTGTTCACTGAACATAATGAGTATAACACAGTTATCTGACCAAGTTGCATAAGTAACTATCACCAGACACATTGTCATATTCCCTGTTAGTGTTATATATGGAGCTTTTCACTGAACATAATGAGTATAACACAGTTATTTGATCAAGCTGTATCAGTAACTATCACCAGACACATTGTCATATTCCCTGTTAGTGTTATATATGGAACTGTTCACTGAACATAATGAGTATAACACAGTTATTTGATCAAGCTGTATCAGTAACTATCACCAGACACATTGTCATATTCCCTGTTAGCGGTAGATATGGAACTGTTCACTGAACATAATGAGTATAACACAGTTATTTGATCAACTTGTGTCAGTAACTATCACCAGACACATCATATTCCCTGTTAGTGTTAGATATGGAACTTCACTGACATAATGAGTATAACACAGTTATTTGATCAAGTTGTATCAGTAACTGCCACCAGACACATTGTCATATTCCCTGTTAGTGTTAGACATGGAACTGTTCACTGAACATAATGAGTATAACACAGTTATTTGATCAACTTGTGTCAGTAACTATCACCAGACACATTGTCATATTCCCTGTTAGTGTTAGATATGGAACTTCACTGACATAATGAGTATAACACAGTTATTTGATCAAGTTGTATCAGTAACTATCACCAGACACATTGTCAAATTCCCTGTTAGTGTTTGACATGGAACTGTTCACTGAACATAATGAGTATAACACAGTTATTTAATCAAGTTACATCAGTAACTATCACCAGATACATTGTCATATTTCCTGTTAGTGTTAGATGTGAAAATGTTCACTGAACATAATGAGTATAACACAGTTATTTAATCAAGTTACATCAGTAACTATCACCAGACACATTGTCATATTTCCTGTTAGTGTTAGATATGGAACTGTTCACTGAACATAATAAGTACAACACAGTTATTGGATCAAGTTGTATTACTGTCACCAGACACATTGTCCTGTTCCCTGTTAGTGTTAGATATGGAACTGTTCACTGAACATAATGAGTATAACACAGTTATTTGATCAAATTGCATAAGTAACTATCACCAGACACATTGTTATATTCCCTGTTAGTGTTAGATATGGCACTGTTCACTGAACATAATGAGTATAACACAGTTATTTGATCAAGTTGTATAAGTAACTATCACCAGACTCATTGTCATATTCCCTGTTAGTGTTAGATATGGCACTGTTCACTGAACATAATGAGTATAACACAGTTATTTGATCAAGTTGCATAAGTAACTATCACCAGACACATTGTTATATTCCCTGTTAGTGTTAGATATGGAACTGTTCATTGAACATAATGAGTATAACACAGTTATTGGATCAAATTGTATTACTATCACCAGACGCATTGTCATAGTCCCTGTTAGTGTTAGATATGGAACTAGTCACTGAACATAAGGAGCATAAAACACTTATTTGATCAAGTTGTATTACTGTCACCAGACACATTGTGCTGTTCCCTGATAGTGTTAGATATCCAACTGTGCACTGAACATAATGAGTATAACACAGTTATTTGATCAAGTTGTGTAAGTAACTATGACCAGACACATTGTCATATTCCCTGTTAGTGTTAGATGTGGAACTGGTCACTGAACATAATGAATATAACACAGTTATTTGATCAAGTAGTATAAGTAACTGTCACCATACACATTGTCCTATTCCCTGTTAGTGTTAGTTGTGGAACTGTTCACTGAACATAATGAGCATAACACAGTTATTTGATCAGGTTGCGTAAGTAACTATCACGAGACACATTGTCATATTCCCTGTTAGTGTTAGATATGGAACTGTTTACTGAACATAATGAGTGTAAAACACTTATTTGATCAAGTTGTATTACTGTCACCAGACACATTGTCATATTCCATGTTTGTGTTAGATATGGAACTGTTCACTGAACATAATGAATATAACACAGTTATTTGATCAAGTAGTATAAGTAACTGTCACCATACACATTGTCCTATTCCCTGTTAGTGTTAGTTGTGGAATTGTTCACTGAACATAATGAGAATAACACAGTTATTTGATCAGGTTGTGTAAGTAACTATCACGAGACACATTGTCATATTCCCTGTTAGTGTTGGATATGGAACTGTTTACTGAACATAATGAGTGTAAAACCCTTATTTGATCAAGTTGTATTACAGTCACCAGACACATTGTCCTATTCCCTGTTAGTGTTAGATATGGAACTGTTCACTGAACATAATGAGTATAAAACACTTATTTGATCAAGTTGTATTACTATCACCAGACACATTGTCCTATTCCCTATTAGTGTTAGATATCGAACTGTTCACTGAACATAATGAGTATAACACAGTTATTTGATCAAGTTGTGTAAGTAACTATCACCAGACACATTGTCATATTCCCTGTTAGTGTTAGATATGGAACTGTTCACTGAACATAATGAGTATAACACAGTTATTTGATCTAGTAGTATAAGTAACTGTCACCATACACATTGTCCTATTCCCTGTTAGTGTTAGTTGTGGAACTGTTCACTGAACATAATGAGCATAACACAGTTATTTGATCAGGTTGTGTAAGTAACTATCACGAGACACATTGTCATATTCCCTGTTAGTGTTAGATATGGAACTGTTTACTGAACATAATGAGTATTACTTAGTTATTTGATCAGGTTGTATCAGTAACTATTACCAGACACATTGTCATAATCCCTATTAGTGTTAGATGTGGAACTGTTCACTGAACATAATGAGTATTACGTAGTTATTTGATCAAGTTGTATCAGTAACTATCACAAGACATAATGTCATGTTCCCTGTTAGTGTTAGATATGGAACTGTTCACTGAAGATAATGAGTATAACACAGTCATCTGATCCTGTTGTACCAGTAACTATCCCACATATTGTCATATTCCCTGTTAGTGTTAGATATGGAACTGTTCACTGAACATAATGAGTATAACACAGTTATCTGACCAAGTTGCATAAGTAACTATCACCAGACACATTGTCATATTCCCTGTTAGTGTTATATATGGAGCTTTTCACTGAACATAATGAGTATAACACAGTTATTTGATCAAGCTGTATCAGTAACTATCACCAGACACATTGTCATATTCCCTGTTAGTGTTATATATGGAACTGTTCACTGAACATAATGAGTATAACACAGTTATTTGATCAAGCTGTATCAGTAACTATCACCAGACACATTGTCATATTCCCTGTTAGCGGTAGATATGGAACTGTTCACTGAACATAATGAGTATAACACAGTTATTTGATCAACTTGTGTCAGTAACTATCACCAGACACATCATATTCCCTGTTAGTGTTAGATATGGAACTTCACTGACATAATGAGTATAACACAGTTATTTGATCAAGTTGTATCAGTAACTGCCACCAGACACATTGTCATATTCCCTGTTAGTGTTAGACATGGAACTGTTCACTGAACATAATGAGTATAACACAGTTATTTGATCAACTTGTGTCAGTAACTATCACCAGACACATTGTCATATTCCCTGTTAGTGTTAGATATGGAACTTCACTGACATAATGAGTATAACACAGTTATTTGATCAAGTTGTATCAGTAACTATCACCAGACACATTGTCAAATTCCCTGTTAGTGTTTGACATGGAACTGTTCACTGAACATAATGAGTATAACACAGTTATTTAATCAAGTTACATCAGTAACTATCACCAGACACATTGTCATATTTCCTGTTAGTGTTAGATGTGAAAATGTTCACTGAACATAATGAGTATAACACAGTTATTTAATCAAGTTACATCAGTAACTATCACCAGACACATTGTCATATTTCCTGTTAGTGTTAGATATGGAACTGTTCACTGAACATAATAAGTACAACACAGTTATTGGATCAAGTTGTATTACTGTCACCAGACACATTGTCCTGTTCCCTGTTAGTGTTAGATATGGAACTGTTCACTGAACATAATGAGTATAACACAGTTATTTGATCAAATTGCATAAGTAACTATCACCAGACACATTGTCATATTCCCTGTTAGTGTTAGATATGGCACTGTTCACTGAACATAATGAGTATAACACAGTTATTTGATCAAGTTGCATAAGTAACTATCACCAGACACATTGTTATATTCCCTGTTAGTGTTAGATATGGAACTGTTCATTGAACATAATGAGTATAACACAGTTATTGGATCAAATTGTATTACTATCACCAGACGCATTGTCATAGTCCCTGTTAGTGTTAGATATGGAACTAGTCACTGAACATAAGGAGCATAAAACACTTATTTGATCAAGTTGTATTACTGTCACCAGACACATTGTGCTGTTCCCTGATAGTGTTAGATATCCAACTGTGCACTGAACATAATGAGTATAACACAGTTATTTGATCAAGTTGTGTAAGTAACTATGACCAGACACATTGTCATATTCCCTGTTAGTGTTAGATGTGGAACTGGTCACTGAACATAATGAATATAACACAGTTATTTGATCAAGTAGTATAAGTAACTGTCACCATACACATTGTCCTATTCCCTGTTAGTGTTAGTTGTGGAACTGTTCACTGAACATAATGAGCATAACAGAGTTATTTGATCAGGTTGCGTAAGTAACTATCACGAGACACATTGTCATATTCCCTGTTAGTGTTAGATATGGAACTGTTTACTGAACATAATGAGTGTAAAACACTTATTTGATCAAGTTGTATTACTGTCACCAGACACATTGTCATATTCCATGTTTGTGTTAGATATGGAACTGTTCACTGAACATAATGAATATAACACAGTTATTTGATCAAGTAGTATAAGTAACTGTCACCATACACATTGTCCTATTCCCTGTTAGTGTTAGTTGTGGAACTGTTCACTGAACATAATGAGAATAACACAGTTATTTGATCAGGTTGTGTAAGTAACTATCACGAGACACATTGTCATATTCCCTGTTAGTGTTGGATATGGAACTGTTTACTGAACATAATGAGTGTAAAACCCTTATTTGATCAAGTTGTATTACTGTCACCAGACACATTGTCCTATTCCCTGTTAGTGTTAGATATGGAACTGTTCACTGAACATAATGAGTATAAAACACTTATTTGATCAAGTTGTATTACTATCACCAGACACATTGTCCTATTCCCTATTAGTGTTAGATATCGAACTGTTCACTGAACATAATGAGTATAACACAGTTATTTGATCAAGTTGTGTAAGTAACTATCACCAGACACATTGTCATATTCCCTGTTAGTGTTAGATATGGAACTGTTCACTGAACATAATGAGTATAACACAGTTATTTGATCTAGTAGTATAAGTAACTGTCACCATACACATTGTCCTATTCCCTGTTAGTGTTAGTTGTGGAACTGTTCACTGAACATAATGAGCATAACACAGTTATTTGATCAGGTTGTGTAAGTAACTATCACGAGACACATTGTCATATTCCCTGTTAGTGTTAGATATGGAACTGTTTACTGAACATAATGAGTATAAAACACTTATTTGATCAAGTTGTATTACTGTCACCAGACACATTGTCCTATTCTCTGTTAGTGTTAGATATGGAACTGTTCACTGAACATAATGAGTATAAAACACTTATTTGATCAAGTTGTATTACTATCACCAGACACATTGTCCTATTCCCTGTTAGTGTTAGATATCGAACTGTTCACTGAACATAATGAGTATAACACAGTTATTTGATCAAGTTGCATAAGTAACTATCACCAGACACATTGTCATATTCCCTGTTAGTGTTAGATGTGGAACTGGTCACTAAACATAAGGAGCATAAAACACTTATTTGATCAAGTTGTATTACTGTCACCAGACACATTGTCATATTCCCTGTTAGTGTTAGATGTGGAACTGGTCACTGAACATAAGGAGCATAATACACTTATTTGATCAAGTTGTCTTACTGTCACCAGACACATTGTCATATTCCTGTTAGTGTTAGATATCGAACTGGTCACTAAATATAAGGAGCATAAAACACTTATTTGATCAAGTTGTACTAGTAACCAGATACATTTTCATATTCCCTGTTGCTGTTAGAAGAATACTGGGATCATTATGAACCGTATACTTTATTCATTGTGAGACAGAATATATGGTTTTGCCCCAAAAGAAAATCATTATGTAAATATTTATTGCAAATGTAATTTATTTTTCATGTTTGGTAACAATTAGTTGAGTAACGAAAACGTGTTGCTATTTTTGCATTGCTAAGAAAAATAGAAATGTTTAAAAATGTGATAAATGAAGTTTCATGTTTAAATTTAATATGCATAAGTATAAGAACCATATATATTTAATGTTAAAAGTGAAGGGAGAATAGAAAAAGATCGCTTCACTAACAATACAGGAACTATTTAACGTAAAATTAAATATAAAATGAACGCATACGCACATGTATACAAAAAAGAGTGTCATGTAAAGAAGCGCCAATTTTTGTTATTAGCGTCTGTACGTTTGAGAGGTAAAGACGTGTTTCTGTTACGCGCATGGATGTGGGTCGAAAAGACTTTGTAAAAGTGCAAAGACTATCAATAAAATACAAATAGGTGCAACGAAAGTCAATTCAATTATAACAAGTTTAATAAGAGACGAAAAAAGTGTTAATAAAGTGACATATAGTGAAGTTACATCGTGTGTTCATTCATTCCACCTAGTACCTCGCCCGGAGAAAAAGAATAGTCTCATAGCTCAACACGAAGCTTCATTTTATTTAAAAATACAGCACCAATTGTGAATAAAGTTTAGGAATGTTACTCACCTGATAGACCAACAAGGTATTGCCATACAAATACATGTGAAACAGAAAGGGAAGAATAGTTGTTGGTTTGTATGGGACAGCTATTAGCAGTGTGTGTGTGTCATCACGGAGGGAACCATTATGTATCGATAGAAACAGTTTGGTACACATGATAATGTATTCAGTCTTGAAGTGAAGCAGTTTAGTGAGCGTTGAGTGATTGCATTGTCAAATGTCAATATCACACTCAATACCATCACTAATCAGATGCATTTTAACTTGCTCCACTGAGATTCACAGTTTACTTAGGACCTTTAAATATTCTATGCCGCTTATAATCACATAGATATTTGTATATTTCATCTTTGTTTATTATCTTGTGATTCTACTGTGTAATTGCTTATTGTTCCCAAATCAGTTCTTACTTTACATTAACCTACATAATTTCAGATCTGTGTGTATATGTGTACATTGATGGGAGAATTATAGAAATCTTAACTGCAGTGATTGAAATTTACATGAGAAATACTTTAATCAATTCTAATATGTGAACTATAAGGAAATCAGTGACGTATCAAGAAAATTTAAGCTCCTATCTATATTTATGAGTTCCCGTAGGGACTTACAACTGGGGCTTCACATGCCTGTGGTTCCGAGCCACCCACTATCATTTTACCCCTTCCACCACTATTAACTGTGCCATGAGTAGCTGCTTTGGCTGCTTTTCTATCTCAGTAGTCCTCTCCCAGGATCTGAACAACTCAAACGTGCTACCATCATAGGTTATTCTTGAGCAGTCTGCTGTACTTTAAGAACCATTGGAATACAACACTTCCCCATTACCAATGCTTCAACACATACTGACTTGTCAGCACGTGCTGCTTCATTGTATTCTGCCACAGCTGCTCCAGCAAATACAGCTTCAGCCATGCAGACTGAAGCTGTTCCCAAGCTGTCCATTAGCGCTGGCAATCCTGCCATCAGACATAATTCCCAATCTAAACATTTGGCAAGCAGTCGCACATCTTCAAAGCAGTCCTCATCTCGCTCATTGAGCTGTAGGGGATCTTCTAACTTCCAGATATCACAGGAGCCACAGGAGGATGGGATTTATACTACCATTGGTGTGAATTTGGTCAGAGTAGCAAACGGAAACCAAGACAGTCCATTAATTTCTTTTTTACCATGAAAATAGTCCAGTGGAATGTTAATGGGTTCCAGGTTCATGATCTGGACACACAACAATTAGTTTCTCAGTGATTGCCTTAAATCATCTAAGAGAAACTTATTTGCACCCTAATCACAGTTTCCACCTTTGTGACTTTTTAGCATTAAGATATGACTCGGCAGCTCATTGGTGAGCAAGTGATGGTGTTGCTAGTGTGGTAGTGCGTAATATATCTATTGTTTGCATACCACTTAACACACTGGTACAAACTATGGCAATATGTGTACAGCTGCTGAGCTGCGGTTTCTCTGTTTGCAATGGCTATCTGCCCGTGATCGGTGTCATAGAAGAGAACAATCTTAAGGTTCTTTTGGCACGGGTACTGATGTTAATTAAAAAAATGAAGCTAGTGACATTGAAAAGCTAAAATATTTAGAGACTAAGCTGTCTTTGGTAACTTACGAATATTAAAAGAACAGACCAGGGTTTCCTGAATCATTCATTTGCATCAGTGATACTTTGTTTATTGTGGTCACAATCATTATGGACATGAGGAGACCTTTTTTCCTACCGTACTATGAACTACAGAAGCAAACCAAATATTTTGGGAATCATAAGACAGTGTTTGAAATTTCATTATGTGGTTCTGTTCTTCAAAAGAAGTATTTCTCTAAACTACTACATCGCTGGATCCATTTAATTGTTTTAATAATTTAACTTGTGGAGCCTTTGGTGACTAAGTGAGCAAAAATCGTCTCCCATTGCTAATTTATTAATCTGTTTAGGAAATTTGAAGCTATTAATCGTGAAGCAACAGAATCTAAAACAACAAAAAATTAGAAACAGAAAGTTTGTTGGCATAAATAAATAATATTTACCATCTGAAGGTTATTTAATCCTGGGGTATGAAGTACTTACAATAAAATAAAATAAAAATAAAATAAAATCTGAATATTATACCCCGGCACCTTGACAACTATACCGGGGCATTTATTCAAATTTTCTATTTATTTAACCAAAATATTTATATACAAATCATCATTATATAATTTATGTTTCAGAATTTCTAACTACAAAACAAAAGAAAACTACAACAAAAACATAAAAACTACCTAAAGTTACTGGTTTCCAGCAAATCTAATTCTACTAACAAGAAAATAGCTAAGACATCTACACTATTCTAAAAAAAGAAAACATTAATTTAAATAAACCTAAATCTATGCCACTGGTTTCCAGCGACTGGACAACTGGTTAAAAAAAAAACTTCCAGCTATCTTCTATACAAAATACCATACTGGTTACCAGCACTATATATTAAAATTATATTTATATTTGTATAAATAAGTTCATTCAAATATGAACTAAAAATGTATATAAAAATATTTATCTACTTTAGGAATATAATTATACTAACTTTAAAGAAAAATAAAATATCACCTAAAGATAGATTTAGATAATTAACCTTTTCAATAATCTAGATTTTCACCTCTTTCTAAAAACATACATTTCTTATGAATACATATCCAAATAATTAACTTCTATGAAATTTTATTACACTATACACAACACAAATTTACTTTTTATTCTCTGCAACCCGCCCGCTGCTCAGTTGCCTAGCAACGGCCTCCATCTTCCCCTGGCTGGACTCCTCCTTCTCCTGCAACAGCAAACTTCTCTCACACATTACTTCCGCCTCATTCCTCTTGCAGTCTCCTACGATAGTCGGCATATGCTTCTCCCTCTCTTGTTCTTAATCTTATCCTTCTTCTTTCTGCCCATTCTTGCCTACCCGTTAAGACCACAAAATATCTTCTTCTATTTACTTGATTTAAATCATTTCTCTCTATTTATTGTTCAATTTCTATCTGTTCTCTTTGTTGGCTTACTCCTCCTTCTTCTTCGATGCCTTCTATTGCTACATTTTCTCTTCTCTGCCTATCTCGTAATCTAGAAGATCTTATCTCATCTATTTCAATTTGTTCATTTTCAATCCATTCTACCTCGATGTTTTCAGTTTCCCAAGCTTTTTTACTAACATAATTGGTTAAAAACTGTAGTTTTTCAATTAAATTTGGATTTCTAATTATATCATTTATATAATATCCTCCTAATTGATGCCTTTCTTCTACATTCATAGTTTCATACCTTTCACATTCAAAAATCGCATGCTCCGGGTTATCTTGTACTTGACAGATATTACATATATCAGAATTCGTTTTTTTAATTTTTTTCCAATATGTTTTATATGGTTCATGTCCAGTTATATAATGAATGAATCCTTTTGTTGGTTGAATGAAATTTAATTTTAATCTTTCTCTAATATTCTGGAAAAATCCATAAACTCTTCTACCTGCAGCACATTCCGACCATTCATTTTGCCATTTATTTTTCAAAGCATTTTTTACTTCCCAAATTTTGTCTGTTCTTACACCACTAATTTTATAAACCTTTTCTAAATTTCCTTTCTTTAGCCAGAATTTTGCTCCCTTTAATTTTACCAATAGATCAATGGGCCATATTGCTGTAGAGACTAACAGTGCCATTGTGGGTGTTGTATTTACTGCTCCTGTTAGCCTTAATAAGATCTTTCTTTGGGTTCTTCTTAGCAGCCTTTTAATTTGTACATTATCCATTCTTTCCGCCCAAACTGCTGCTGCATAAGTAATAATTGAGGCAAAGATTGTATTGTGATAAATTTGTATGGTCTGTAAGGGAAGTACAAAATTTAATTTAGTAATTCTTGCCAATTTTAACATTATTTTCTCAGATTTCTGCCTAATATAATCTGTATGTTTTCTGAAATTAAATTTTTCATCCAACATTATCCCCAAATATCTAACTTCTTTTACTCTTCGAATATTTTGATTATTAATTTTTATTGTTGGATCCCTTTTTAAGTTTCCTTTTAAGAGCAAATAATTTGATTTATTTGGTGCAATTTTTAATTTGGTTATTTCACACCAATTTGATAATTTTGCAGTAACTTCCTTCGCTTTAATTTCCAATTCCCTTCTGCTTTGCCCATCCACCATTATCACAATATCATCAGCATACGCAATTATATCTAAAACATTTCCATAATTTTCCAATTGTTCCAAGAGACTTTCTGACAAAATATCCCAAAAAAGGGGCCCCAAAATAGAACCCTGAGGACAGCCTTTAGTAATTTGCTTCCTAGTGTCGTAATTTGAGCCTCCAATATATGCTTCTCTATTTAGACAATAATCTTTTAATAAATTATATATGGTACCTGGATATTCCTTCTCTCTTAAGATGCCAAAAAAATACGGCCACCATAAATTATCAAAAGCACCAGATATATCCACAGATATTCCAATTACATAATTTTTTGAGCTTTTTAACACAATATCTTGTACTTTTAAAATAGCATCCTCAGTTGAATATCCTTTCCTGGATCCAAATTGTTTCATATTCATCCCTATCATTATTCTAAATTCCATCATCCTTTTATAAATTAATTGTTCAAATATTTTGCCTAAAGAGTTTAACAAGCATACTGGTCTAAAAGATTTTGGTTGTGTTCTGTCTTTATCTGCTCCTTTACTCAAGATCACAACTTTGGCTTCCTTTCAAATATTTGGAAATCTTCCTCTTACTAAACAGTCATTAAATAAAAAATACAAAAATAAAATAATTTCTTCCCGTAGATTATATAAGACTTCATTTACAATACCATCTGGACCAGGTGCCTTTTTCTTTTTCAATTTTTCAAGAATTAATTTTATTTCCATCAAATCAAATGGATCAACAACACTTCCTTTATACCGCAAATTCATCTGATTTCTTCTTGCCACATGAATATCATTATCCTCTTCCTGATTATCATCTGGCAGTAACGTATGTAACAATAATTTTACCGATTCTTCCCCACTTTCTCTCATTTGTCCATTTCCTTTATCTAAAGTTGTTAATATTTCCGGTTTCTTGATTTTGTCCATGATGATTTTATATGGTTGTCCCCAGATATCCGTTTTTAAATTTTGCTCAACAAATTTCTCCCAGTATTGTTTTCTTGTATCTTCTAATAATAATTTATATTTATTTTTGGCTTCCCTATATTTCCTCAAATTTTCTTCTCTTTCCATATATATGTTCGATTTTTGATAAATTCTTCTCAATTTCCTGGTTATTGACCTTTGCTTCTGTAACTTATTTGTCCAGATTTTCTCTTTAGTATTAAAAATCTTTAATTTCGGAACAGATCTTGATACCGCTAGATTAATAGCTTCTGTTAGGTTTCTTGCATCAAAATCAACTGATAATCCCGTATATTGTAATTGTAATTCTTTAAATTCTTGCCTCATTTGTTCCCAATTTGCCCTTTTAAAATTATATCTTATTTCTACATCTTCTTGAAGTATCTTCTTCTCCAGCAGAAAGTCAAAATAAATCAAATTATGATCACTTGTTGTTTGACCTTGGTGACCCTCCAATTAATGATTTTTTTCTCCGCATTGCTAGAAGCTAAAGTAATATCTATATTTTCCTCCGCCCCTGCTCTATTTTGAAATGTTGGAGGATTTCCAGATTTATTCATTACATATAAATTCAATTCCGAAATAATTTCTTCCAATTTCTCTCCCCTTTTGTTGGGATTTTTACTATACCACCATGTAGACTTTGCATTGCAATCGCAAACGTGTATAATTTCTTTGTTTCTAAATTTATTTTGAATATTTTGCAATTTATTTAAAAAAGGTTCAATGTCCCAACTATATTGAAAATAATAGTTTGCTAATATAAAACTACCTTGCCTGCTTATAATTTCAATACAATTTACATGCGTATCCAAAAACTGTGCTATATTTACTATTTCCAAACTTTCATTAATAATTACTATTGCTGCCATTGCATTTTTCGAAGATAATATTTGTCTTGATCTCAAGGGCATAAAAGGAATATAAGAATTTACAACATACGGTTCCTGAATGCAGATTATATCCAATTTTAATTCTTCTATTAATTTTCTAATTTCCCCCATAACTAATTTGCTTCTTTGCCCATTTATCTGAGCTATTCTCAAATTTATTTCCATGATAAGTTTTTAAAACTTAATCCGCTAAAAACATTTGTTCTTAATTTAGCAAAATTTTGTCTATTTTCATCCACTTCCTTTGCCATATTATGGTTAAAAAAATTTCGTTTTGTTATGGATTTCCTCACTTGGGTTACTTTATTCTTCTGATTTAAATTTATCTCATTACTTGTGTTAATGGCCGATATACAAGATCCTATCACATTATCTGATTTGTTAATTCTGCTCGGAATTTTTTTAGTATTTATTTTACAGGAAATTGGTTTTGGTTTAAATACTGTATCAGTCTGTTTATTAATAATTATAATTTCCTTTGGCTTTTCTTTTACTTGTTTCATTTTTCTAATTGTCCCCGGATGTCTGGTCTGCACGTAGCAATAAGGCCAATTTGCTGACGAATCAAATACCACCCTTCCATAGCATAATACGAAATCATCATACAGTTCTTCCAGGTCCAAAATTTCTCCTCTTCTTTCAAAAGCTTTCTCTAATAAATCTTTTAGATCCTCTGCATTGGTTGGTAAATTTTTTGTTCTTAATTCCATTTTATCTATGGCATTTGGGATCGTAAAAGTAATTTTATCTCCATTTTCATATAATTTTCGCACAACAAGTCTTAAGGCTGCCATCAATGTTTTAGGTTCTTCAAGTCTACTTAATTTTAACATTAGCTCAAAATTTTCATAAATTTCCTTAACATTTTCATTTTCACTTTTCTTTTCCTTACTTTTCTCACTTCCTTGTTCAACTACTAAATTTACATTCTCTTTTTCCTCATGCTCTATACATATATTATCATATTCTATTACATCTTGATGTATTAGAACTTCTTTTTTCTCAAAATTTATAAATTTCGGAATCCTTTGATTTATCTTTTCTTTATTATCTATATTATTTAACCTACTTTGTTTTGGTTCATTATGTACTATAGCCTCGACACATATTATATTTCTCAATTCTTCCTCTTTATAATTCTCCCTAACATTCTTATTTAATACACTTTTTTCTATTTCTATCTCTTCTTCTACTTTACAATTTTTATCACTTAAATTATCTTTTCTTTTTTTATATTCTATTACTCTTTTAATATTTCTCCTTATCCTACATGGAGTATTTCTTTTCTTTTTTACTGCTAAGGGATACTTTGAAGCTTTATTATCCATAATCGATTCTAGAAATTGTTCTTTCCAACATCATATTGTATGTTGAACAATTTCCTTTTCCTCCACAAGTCTTCTTTCTTCTTGTGCAGGGAACACAAATATTTTGCGCTGACTTTTGACAATCCTTCCTCTGGTGATCATATTCTCCACAATTTCCACACATTTTCCTTTCCTCTCTGCATGATTTTGCCACATGTCCATAATTATAACAATTCAAGCACTGTGGTACAGAAACATAGTTCTTTACACTAACTGCTTGAAAACCAATATATACTCTTTCCATTTCCACAATTTGTTTCCATAATTTTGCTGAGACTGCAGCAACATGATGCACTGTAGCTCTATTTCTTGGTCCTGTTTTAAATTTCAACAAAAATTGTTTACCAAACTCTTCTTTCGTCATACGATCCTCAAAATTCTGATGATACAGATTTTCCTTCAACTCCTCATTTGAAACTCCTGTCAAAACATTGTACATAATGATTTGCGGCTCTCTCTTCTTCGGCTCCTCAATTTTCAAATTTTTTTACAATAAATCTTTACTATTAATCACCTTATCCACGTCCTCTTTTGTTTCCATCTCTAAAATTACATTATTTCCTACTGGTCTGCAACTACTAATTTTTATTTTATTTTTTGCTGGATTTAGATTCTTGGTAACTATTGCTTGTAATTCTTTAATGTCCATATTTGTTTTTGATGAGATAAAAACAACATGTTTTTTCTTCTCCAGTGCCCTCCTTACTTGTTGTTGTTTTCCTGTTATTACTGGAGTAGCTGCTACATGTGCAAAACTTTTTGATGTTTCTTGCTTTATTGCTTTCGCCTCTTTCCACACTTTGGCCTCCGTTACCGCTTTACCTTTCTCAATATTTACTTTAAAGAATTCTTTTCTCATTTCCTGTAAAAGAAATAAAACTCTTTCCTTCAATCTGCTTCCCATTCTCGTATCATTAGTCAATATGGAATTGGCTTCATTACAATAATCTTCATACCTCATCATTCCAAGACAATCATTATTGATTTCTTCCTCCACCCCACGTTTATCTTGTACATTACTATTCTCCATTTTATTAGCCTTAACTTCTTCCTTTCTCTTTTCACTTAATTCTTTTTCTTCTTTCTTCTTCTCCTCTTTATTTACTTCCATAATCCCTGCATCTTTATTCTTCTTATCTTCTTTCTTCTTCTCTTTCTCTTCTTTCCTCCTTTCTTCTTTTTCACCTCCCGATTTTATTTCCTTTTGCCCCTTATCATCGCTTCTAGGTGAAGCCCTTTGCAAACTAATCCTGGCTTTTAAATCTTCCATCCATACCACAAATATTTATTGAAATATAAAATATAACAAGAAACACTGATTTTCTGCGCGCCGCGAGTGTACAGCACTTCCGCTTAACAGCGCATGCAGTGAAGGTCAATGCAGCAGCACACAGCTGGCTGACTGCAGGTGCACATGCACTAATGCTATGCTATATGATACAGTTACTTGATATCTATAACTACCAATAACTTTTAAACTACTTCTCTCATAGCAATTATTCAAATACTCACAGATTACTACTTCAATAATCTTGCCTTCTATATAAATCACTATACAAATAAACTTATTTATACCACTTTAAATTTACTTAATAGCAGAGCGCATGAGTAACACATCTGCCTCGTTACTCCATTCATGCGCTGAACAATAGTAAGTCACCATTGGGGTAATTTGTCTCTGATGTGAGACTGCCTTTGAGGTTTACCAGAAGTACGAACTGATTTGAGAATTTAATGCCATTCTGGCAGTTTGTCACAATAGCTCAGTTGGTTAGAGCAGCCGCCTAGTAAGCGGAAGGTCTGTGATTCAAATCCCAGTTGTGGCATTGAATTTTTAAGTTCCAGTTCTACCTCTCAAACTTTGCCCACACACGGCTTGTGTGTTTAAAAACACCAACAGTAAGTTTGTTGGCATAAATAAATAATAATTACCATCTGAGGGTTATTTAATCCTGGGGTATGAAGTACTTACAATAGTAAGTCACCATTGGGGTAATTTGTCTCTCATGTGAGACTGCCTTTGAGGTTTACCAGGAGAAGTACGAACTGATTTGAGAATTTAATGCCATTCTGGCAGTTTGTCACAATAGCTCAGTTGGTTAGAGCAGCCGCCTAGTAAGCGGAAGGTCTGTGATTCAAATCCCAGTTGAGGCATTGAATTTTTAAGTTCCAGTTCTACCTCTCAAACTTTGCCCACACCCGACTTGTGTGTTTAAAAACACCAACAGTAAGTTTGTTGGCATAAATAAATAATAATTACCATCTGAAGGTTATTTAATCCTGGGGTATGAAGTACTTACAATAGTAAGTCACCATTGGGGTAATTTGTCTCTGATGTGAGACTGCCTTTGAGGTTTACCAGGAGAAGTACGAACTGATTTGAGAATTTAATGCCATTCTGGCAGTTTGTCACAATAGCTCAGTTGGTTAGATCAGCCGCCCGTTAAGCGGAAGGTCTGTGGTTCAAATCCCACCTGTGGCATGGAATTTTCAAGTTGCAGTTCTACCTCTCAAACTTTGCCCAGACACGGCTTGTGTGTTTCAAAACACCAACAGTAAGTATCATTCCTTGTCGAGAAGCCTGAATTATCTGCTGCGAAAGATAGTGTGCTGATCATGTCCCACATCCAATACTTCACTCTGCTTATGATGCCTGTGGTGGGCATTTGTCGGGCATTAGAATGGGCTGTTACACTATGGGGTTATGTTACATTGAGTTATTTACTTTCTTTATGATTCTCTAACACTTTTTCCAGGATTTCCAGGCTAACATCTCTGTTTATTGTGTGGAATGCCTTATACCTTTGTACAAAGAGGACATCTTCACCCTTTTTCACCCAAGTATTCATGAGTTGTCCTTTAATGATCTATGTTACTATGTTATGTTTCTCCTTTCTGAAGACTTTTTGGAATTCTTATATCTCTTCTTCCTCTGTTCATTTTTTTAACCTGCCTATAGCACACTTTATCCCCATACAGATTTCTCTGTACTCATTGAGAGTAAACATATCATTTTGTCAATATATTGAAGGAAAATCGCAAGTTTTATTGTTGTGTCCTCTGGTGTCACAGAAACAGGAAAATCAGATATCTACCCTTTTAGGCAAGAAAATATTTTGATACAGACAGACTCAATACATACATTAGCTACTATTTAAAAAAATAGTAGTCACCTTTAACTTGTAATTGAACCCATGACCACAGCATATTCCTATCCTTGTATCTCTATTTCATGAATATCATTCTCTCATGTATATGTGGAAAATCAACATCCACATTATCTTCCACTTATTATTTTCATCATTATGTTTTAGTAATTACTGATAGTATAATTCTTATGTTTCAGTTTATACAAACAAGCTGTTTCCAATTGTTCATCAGATTTATTCAGCAGTGAAGACTTACAAAGTAACATAGGTTTTGATGCAAACAAGGATGGTCCAGAATGTGAAGGTCATAGAAAATGCCAAAGTCAGAGAAGTATAGTTACTGGTATATCTTTGCAACGTTTGAAAACACAGAAATTGAATGATGAGAGCATGAAGTCACACAAATGTACAATCTGCAACAAGGCTTTTACTAGGTTATCAGGTTTGAAAAGACACAAAGTGACTCATGAAGGTATAAAGCCACACAAGTGTAACATTTGTAACAAGGCTTTTACAAACCCATCAAATTTGAGAACACACAAAGTGATTCATGAAGGTATAAAGCCACACAAGTGTTTCATTTGTAACAAGACTTTTTCTCAGTTATCAAGTTTAAAAAATCACAAATTGACTCATGAAGGTATAAAGCCACACAAGTGTAACATTTGTAACAAGGCTTTTACAGACCCATCAAATTTGAGAAGACACAAAATGATTCATGAGGGTATAAAGCCACACAAGTGTAACATTTGTAACAAGGCTTTTACAGAACCATCAAATTTGAGAACACACAAAGTGATTCATGAAGGTATAAAGCCACACAAGTGTATCATTTGTAACAAGACTTTTTCTCAGTTATCATATTTTAAAAATCACAAATTGACTCATGAAGGTATAAATCCACACAAGCGTAACATTTGTAACAAGGCTTTTACAAACCCATCAGTTTTGAAAAGACACAAAGTGATTCATGAACGTATAAAGCCACACAAGTATCGTTTTTAACAAGACTTTTACTCAGCCAAGAGAAAAGAGAATTGGAGGTCCTGAGGTCGAATCTTGGGTATGCTCATTTCTCAGGGTAAGGTATTTTTAGAGGTTCTCCCTCATCCTGAGAAGACGAGTGTCAGTAGCTTGGTTTCGTTCATTATCTAATAAGCCATGTTGGAGGAAGTTAATATACCAAAAATATGACAGTCTACAGGAGAGCAATGAAGCTTTTGTCTTCATCTTAGAATTGAAGTACTTTGTTTTGGGATTGCAAAGTTCTATGTTAATCTGAAATTTGTATTAATCTGCATACAAATTCATTCATAAATGGAGGAAAGCATTCATTATGTTCTATATAATTTCTCGTTTTTCCAATTGGACATCATGCATAAGCTATATTTGATTGGGTGGAAGTGGAAGTTAACAAATGGATTGTGTGTGTGTGTGGTTAGTTGATTAACTTAGAAAGGTAAGTAAGTTTGCTATTGTGTAATTCAGAATTATTTTCTGATAATTGTTATGAAACCTTTTCATGGACAGCCACACTCCAGATCTCGAACTGCTGTTGTCTTTGTTTCTGCAAAAACCCAGGATAAACATTCAATGTAGTCAATGTTCCTTGTGGGTTTGCATTGTACAATAGATCTCATAGCTTGCTTTTTATTATTGCTGTGGAATTAATTTGCAAGCAGAAGAAAATGGATAATAATAAAGAGCTGATAGGGCACATTTCTGTGTCATTATCCCTGAATTTAGAATCTTAAATCTGTGTTTCATAAGAAAGTCATTGTTAGTACCTATGACTCTATACAATGTGGGAGTAACAAAAGTGAGTAAATAGCTGAGCCGTTATTTCACCTAGGATCCAAAAGCAGAGACAGCCATCAGTACAAGTTCACCAAATCAAAAAATGAGCGTCATGGTGCTTCAACAGTAAAGCATTAGAGTGAGCCTGCATACTTACATGGCGAATTCCACGACCTCATGCGCAAATGGCCAAAAACAGCGGCGCATGCGCAACGAGTTATTCCTTCCAAGCCAGGTCCGGGAAGACAAGCGAGTCAGTCGACATGGGATTTTCAACGACAGAGCAAGTTTCTGTGAAGCTGGGCACAAATGGTGGCTATACCATACTAGGGAGGCATCATGTTATCATACGCGAGTAGTTCTCTTCTAAATTATCGTTCAGCTCTTCGGGTCGCATTCATATAATTAAAAGGGTTCGTACGTGAGTAAAAACTTTATCAGCATGGCAGGAATTTTCCAAATTTTAAAATAATGATCTCAAAATGTATTATCAAAAGTGATATTTTTTTCTAACCACTTTAAAGTGGCAACAAATATTTAAATTCTCTGTAATTCAAGGTGTTAAGTTTGTATGTTTGAAGTTGTTATAATAAAGGCAAGTATTACTTGAGAATTGGCAGTGTAATTTCTTTAAAGATCCATATTATCCTGAAGGTTAGGACGTGTCAGTGGATTGCCAAGCTTAACAAGAGTTATGTTTTCGTGCACCCCAGTACAACGTTACAAAAAATGGTAGCAGAGCGTGGTTTCGATCCACGGACCTCTGGGTTATGGGCCCAGCACGCTTCCGCTTCTGCTCAGCTTCACAGAAACTTCCTCTGTCGTTGAAAATCCCAAGTCGACTCACTCTTGCCTTCCCGGACCTGGCTTGGAAGGAATAACTCGTTGCGCATGCGCCGCTGTTTTTGGCCATTTCCGCATGAGGTCGTGGAATTCGCCGTGTAAGTATGCAGGCTCCCTCTATTGCTTTACTGTTGAAGCACCATGACGCTGATTATTTTTGGATTTGGTGAACTTGTGCTGATGTCTGTCTCTGCCTTTGGATCCTAGGTGAAATAACGGCTCAATGCCCCCCCCCCCGCCGGCGAAACTGGCCAGCAGGGCAGGAACAGCAGCTGGTGTAGATCTTGAAGGCCAGGCCCGGACATGCAAAATAATCAGGCATGGTATTAACCGGAGAGGCATCAAAAGGCAAACTAAGAAAATAACCCAGCAGGCAGCAATTACACATAGAATATGTGTGTAACTACAATAGATGGAAAGCTTGCAACAGGAATTTAATACAATTACTTAAAAGGCCTAATACAGATAACAACTTAAAAAAACATGCATTAAAATATAAGATAAGAGGCTGAATCATAACAATTTCCAGATTACCAACAAGTTATAAAGTTATGGTAACGTTACAATTTTTGTGATAAAGCAATAACATTTTTTTTAAATTTAACAACATATATTAGACTACTGGCTATTGTCCCATACAGTAAGAGGAGGCAAAGAAGGACAGGAATACCTAAAACTAAGACGTGGATCCACTTCTACAACACAACACAGCGGAACATGAAAATAAGGAGTGACATAAAATGTTGTATAATACTGAAACATTCACTGACTCATACTACTACATGCTACCAGCAGCTAACATCATTCATGCACACATACACACGCACACACGAGATTCCAATAACACACAGAAAGAAAGGAAAATTTGGATTCCCAATAGGAAAGGGAAGAATTATACTATGTCTCGTACTGGGTAACTACACTTTAAGGCCTTTAGCTCGAACGAGAAGACCAGATTTTAGAGCTGAAGTACCCCAAGATTTTTAAGCCCAGTACGAGGCGAGCTGGCCGAGCAAAAAAAAAAATGTAATTGCAAGACCAACATGCTTAAAAGGCTAATTAGCTTGGGATTTCAATCTGAATTAGAAGGTAACAAACGTAACTCTGAAGCATGAGCAGTAGTGACTTGGCCAGATACACAATGTTGTAAACGGAATGAAACCCCATTACGTATATCACATATTTTATAAGGTCCGACAAAACGTGGTGCTAATTTTGCTGTAACATGGTGTGATGCCCTGCTTATAGGATGATTACGAAGAAGTACTAAATCTCCTAAGTTAAAGGAAACAGGAAGCCTCGAATTATTATAACGAAGTTCGCGACGAGCGCGATCACGACATAAGGCTTTCATAGTTTGGTACCAAACTTCTTGTAACTGTTTAGGATCAAATTGATCAGGTAATAGATCCTGTAACATCCACAAATTTGTAAGTGGACAAGCTGGTTAAAATTGGAACATAAGTGAAGCTGGTGATTGAGAATGTGCCTCATGTTGTGCCAAACTAAAAGCCAATTGTAATGCCGTAAGACGCGTGTCCCAAAGGCGATGATCATGTGAGTGAAACGCGATTAGAGCACTCTTACGGTTTCTGTTTACTCTTTCTGCTAAAGAGGGACATGGATAGTACGGAGAAGTATGAACTAGCTGAATACCATGTTCAAACAGAAATGTATGAAAAATTCGTGCTTTAAAATACGACGCATTGTCTAACTAATACGGCCGGAAAACCGAATGAAGCAAAAAGGGATGATAACACAGAAATAGTAGCAAAAGCTGTAGAAGCTCGGACAGGGTAAAACCAAACAAATTTTGTAGAACTATCTACCACCACACAAAGATATGCATTCCCCTGTAATGAACGCGGAAATGGCCCAATCAAATCCAAAAAAAGGCGTTCCATGGGGTAAGTCGCGAAGTGAGAGCTCAAGGGTCCAATCTTGGTGTTAGCCGGGGGTTTTGATTGTAAACAAACTCGGCAATTACGGATAAATTGTACAATGTCCTGGTACATCTTAAGCCAGACAAAGAATCTACGAACATTTTCCTTAGTCTCTCGTATCCCTAAATGAGCCCCAAAATGCGAAGAATGGAAATATTGTAACACGACGGGAATTAAAGCCTTAGGTAACAAAACGCGTAAAGAAGAAGGAGGTAATTTACAAAAGAGAATGTCGTTTTGAAAAACATAACCATTGGCAATACCACTCGCTTTAGCCTGGTGCCAAATAGGACCCAATTCCGGTTCGTTTTGTTGATATGATGGAATGGAAGTAAAAACTTGGGGAAAATCTTTTGATAAGAGGTTAACCAATCCAACGTGAGCTCATAATAGATGAGACTGAGGTTCGGGTTCGTGAAATAGGCGGGACAGCGCATCTGCTAAACAATTTTCAACGCCTTTTATATGCTTTATATCAATCTGAAATGCACTCAGTTTTACTGCCCAACGTGCCAATTTTCCTGTTTTACGTGTATGTGAAAGGACCCAGGCGATAGCTTGGTTATCAACTTATCACATTCCAATTTAAATCGACGGTGTTCCAACAAGGGTCGAAATTTTTCCGACGCTGCTAAAGCTTCTAATTCATAGACAGAACGATTACATTCTGTACGTGATAATATACGGGAATAATAAGCAATGGGCTGGCGACCTTGAACCAAATCCTGTAGGAGAATTGCAGATATTGCAAATCTAGAAGCATCTGTTTGTAAGATAAATGTTTGTTCAAAATCTGGCATAGCCAAAACCGGTGGATTCATTTTGGCATGTTTAAGTTGTTCAAACGCAAATTGATGTTGCGGAGTCCACAGAAACAGTGCACCTTTGCGCTTAAGCCCGTACAATGGTTCAGCAATTTCAGCAAACTTATGAATGAATTTCGAAAAAAAAAAAGGCAGCCATACCCAAATAGGATGCTGATTGTTTCTGATTTGTGGGTGGCCGAAATTCAGAAACTGCTGAGGTACGGGTCGGGTCGATAGAAATTCCAGATGGAGAAATTAAATGTCCTAAAAAGGAAATTTGATTAGTAGCAAAATGTACTTTAGAAGGACGGACAGTAAGTCCAGCTTTACGCAAACAGCTAAATACATGATGTAAGTGTTTTAAATGTGATTCAAAATCAGTACTATATATAACTAAATCGTCTAAATAATTAAATATAAAACGAAACTTGCAATCTTGTAAAACTGTATCTAACAAACGTGATAATACTTGGGCTCCAGTGCAAAGTCCGAAGGGTATTCTACAAAACTGAAATAGGTTCCAAGGGGTAGAAAAGGCCGTTAAAGGGCGTGATTGTGGATGCAAGGGGATTTGATAATATGCCTGATTCAAATCCAGTGTAGTGAAAACCTTTGCGTTACGAAAATAATGTTCTGCCGTGTGTAAGTCTGGTAAGGGCATGCTATCCAATTGAATATTTTTATTTAATTTACGATAATCAACGACTAGTCGAAAATCACCATCTGGTTTAGGAACTAAGAAACATGGACTCACATATGGACTATTAGAAGGTTCAATAATTCCTTGATGTAACATAACCTGAATTTTCTGCTTCCAAATATATACCTTTGGGGGTGTGAGCTTATTTGGAGGGGAACGAACCGGAGTAGAGTTAAACAATTGTATTGAATATTGTAACTTCTTTACAGTTCCCAAGGAATCAGAACATAAGGATATTTTTCAAGCAAATCCAGAATACTTTTCTGCCTGTCTTCCTGTAAGTGCAGTAGATTGATTGGGGTGACCGATGGTAAGGAACAAACTCTAACTTGACTAAATAAATTAGATCCAATAGAAAATGGAATACGTTTATGAGATGCAAATGCAAATGATAAGGTAAAGTTTGCAAAATCTAATTTAGCGCCAGTTGAACGAAGGAAAGGCTCACCCAATAGTACTTCATATGGTAAATGCTCTACAATGGCAAATGAAAACGTCCAAGAAAAATATTTATGCAATTTAACCGTGCCCAAAACTGGGAGTAATTCTCCTGAAACTGATTTACACGAGGTTACCGTCTGGGTAATATGAAAAGTAAGAAATCGAGGTAATGTTTGTAAAAATTTCCACCTGATAAAGTTTAAAGAACTGCCTGAATCCAATAATGCCAATGTTTGCTTATTGAGACATGTAATATTAATAACCGGTAAGGAACGAAACGATAAAGCATAAACTTTTGAGGTTGTCGAGGGTGCCACCGAAAAATTCACACACTGTCATAAGTGTTTTCTTTATGGCTGAAAATCTAACTCTTTACGTAAAAAACAAAATTCCAGATCATGTCCCCTTCTATTACAAAATTTACAGAAACGAGGTGATCGTTGAGGTTCCAATTTGGGTTGATTGGTCTGAACTGGTCGTACCGATTTATCATGAAAGTTCTTTTGCAATGAAAAATTTGTGTTCCAATTGACAATTGAGAAACCCTCGAGTTCTGGGTCGAGGGTGTTACTGCTGGTGAAATAGTCAATTTAGAATTCTGCTGTATCCAATGTGCCAAAGAATCTATTTCGCGAAAGGAAGACGGTCGTGAATGAAAAATACCTCTTAAGCGTGTGTTGTCATTCAACCCTGAAATGATTAGATCACAAATCTGTTGTTCTGTGTCTGGAAGTTGAAAAACTCGCGCAAACTTACATACGCGAGCTATAAATCCCAAAAGCTCTTCATTTTCCCCCTGTATGGCATAATAGTAACGTGCTAACAACTGCGATTTTATACGTGGAGGCAAGAAAAAATTTAATACAGAAGTATGAAATTGAAAAAGTTTTAAATTATCAATTAAAGCTGTTTGTAACAAAAATTCTAATCTGCCCTCCACTAATGGTAATAACATACGATATATATCCAAATCTAAATATTTGGACCCATCTAACTGTTGTAACGTGACTAAAGTGTCTAAGAACTCAAGTGCTTGTTCCGAAGTATGAACAACAAAATGTGCTTTATCCAGTAATATCTGAGCAGGATGCGGTATTTCTAAAGCTTTAAAGTGAATTGGTGGTATCGATTGTCTTTTAGAAGTTGCAACATTAAATGAATCTATTGGTGTCTGAACTAAGTTTTCACAAGCAAGATCTTCATCCCTCAAATTAGGTACAAGGTTCTTTAAATCGGTTGCACTGGTACATGTAAGAGTATCCGGAAATTTAAGTAGTTCACTAAATTGTTGAAGTAAATTATTTAACTTTAAAACTTGTTGAGCCATCGGCTTAAACGAAATTAACTGGTGTAAGCGGTCTATATAATGCCCAACCCGTGTCTTATAACGACGCGACATGGCAGAGGAGAATAGAACTCCTAGTTCTATCTTAAGGTTTATAAATTCCTGTAATTGGAATCGAATATCTTGTACCGCATTTTCCAAATCCCTAGACGAAAGATGAGCAAGCGATACTTCCCTGTCCATATTTTCTTTAAGTAAACGTACCATATCAGGTAAAGTTGTAGTACTATCGTAAGAAATATTTCGAACTTTTAACAAGAATTCCAGTTCATTTTTACGTAACAGGTCTAAATTTGGCAACGACATCGTAAATTTATATGATGTAAAAAGATAAGAATGGAAAATATAAACAAATTTAAACGTGAAGGGCGAATGAAATGAATTCAAGGTGTTAAGCGTATTTTACGCGCTATCTGCTGCCATGTTTTTGTAACGTTGTACTTAGGTACCCCAAAACATAACTTGTTAGGCTCGTGCAACCCACTGACGTCTTAATCTTTAGGATAATGTGGATCTTTAAAGAAATTACACTGCCAATTGGCAAGTAATACTTACCTTTATTGTAACAACTTCAAACATACAAACTTAACACCTTGAGTTACAGAGAATTTGAATACTTGTCTCCACTTTAAAGTGGTTAGAAAAAAATATCACTTTTGATAATACATTTTGAGATCATTGTTTTAATATTTTAATATTTCGAAAATTCCTGCCATGCTGATAAAGTTGTTACTCACGTCCAAACCTTTTAATTATATAAATGCGACCCGAAGAGCTGAAAGATAATTTAGAAGAGAACTACTCGCGTGTGATAACATGATGCCTCCCTAGTATGATATAGTCACCATTTCTGCCCAGCTTCACAGAAACTTGCTCTGTCGTTGAAAATCCCAAGTCGACTGCTGCTCTTACCTTCCCGGACCTGGCTTGGTACGAATAACTCGTTGCGCATGCGCCGCTGTTTTTGGCCATTTCCGCATGAGGTCGTGGAATTCGTCGTGTAAGTATGCAGGCTCCCTCTATTGCTTTGCTGTTGAAGAACCATGACGCTCACTATTTTTTGATTTGGTGAGCTTGTCCTGATGGGTGTCTCGGCTTTTGGATCCTAGGTGAAATAACGGCTCAGGCATCCATATAATTGATACAGTGGTGTAATGCAGCAATCCCTCTGTGGCCACTTCCAGATGTTTTCCTCTCTGGGGAGTGAAACCAGGGTGCAACACAATTAAAAGTGTAGGGGGGAAAACATTCTAGCACTGTATGGTTCACTGTGTCTCGTTATACAAACTGCCCCTCCTGGGATACACTGATGGCGGAAATTCTGGGTATAAAATCACTGATGGTGTTAAATCTTACCCATCTCTGCTGGGATTTTACTCACTTTGTCAAACCCATAATATCTGCAACCTCATGCTGTAACAGAACTCACCACACTTCACCATTATCAGTAATTAACTCACACAGCAATGGTTTTTATAGTACTTATTAATTCAGTCTATCATTCACTCATTATCTACTGACTCACTCGCAAACACTGCAAGACTTGTTCACGTTGTAAAATTAAATAATGTGTAATCTTAATTTATCTGTATTACAACTACTTAAAATGAGGCCCAGCTAGTGAATGTAACTCCATCCCAAATTTGGCACTCTCAGTTCTGCACGCACAGTATCCTACACAGATCACTTTCTGTTGTCTTCCAGCCATAATTCTGCTATAAAAGAAAACCTAAACAGAAGGGATTGATTAAAGCTATATCTTTCGCATGTGAACTTCAAACAAGAAGCATCATAGTCCCAGAACACCAAACTGCCAGTTCAGAATAGTGGAACAGGTTCTTTACACTTCCAAAGGAGGACACGTTTGTTTGTAATGACTGATTCATTTGATGTCACTAGTTTTGAATATCTGTGAATTGATAGCTAGCACATCTTTTTCTGTAATGAATTTACAAAGTATCCTTTATTTGATTCAATAATGCGTACTTTTGTCTTAGAAGGAAACCTTAAAGGATAGGCATAAGCTTACTACAGATAGAATGTAGACACCAATGTAATATGTGTGTTTTCTACAAAATAGAATTTCTGAAAATGTAAAACATTACCGTAATCAGTATTTTTTCTTTTTAACAGATTTATTGACCCGTGTTCCATTACACAAGTTGTATGTAATATTACATGCATTAAATTAGCTTATATATACATTCCTTTTACACATTTCTTATCCTAGCATCTGTTTCCTGTATTAACTGCCAATTAGCAAGGAATTGTAAAACTGCTTTGTCTATTTTTATTAGTTCACTTCTGTTTCAGTGTCCACATGTCCTTATTACAGCTTTATGAGCACTTCTTTGGTGTTAGTTCTACACTCTCACTTCCATAATGAAATATACCATGGAAATATCATATAATCAATATGCATTGAAGCAAGGAATTCTGGCTTTTTCTCCCCTCCGAAGGAATGTCGCCTTGAACGTGGCAGAGGGGCCCAGTACCCGATCGATACGGCGTACTGTGTCATTTTTGACTACGGGTAAGTGGGAGGTGGGGGAAGCGGGGAGCATTCCAAAACGGGTGGATGGGGCTCGGTAGTCTTGGTCAATGACTGGTCTGGAAGAGGAGGACTCCGGAATCGGGCTCCCCCAGGGGATCCTGCTGCGGTGGGTGCGGGTTTGGCGTGCCCGGGGTCCCAAGCCATGCTCTCCATTGGGTTCCTTTAGGAGGTGAGAGGGCGCATGCCAAGCGCCCAATCAACTTTGGTCCACTTTTGTGTTTGACCTCCCACGTGATGCCTTCCTGTACACGATCTGATGGATGGCCTGCGCGCGGGTTGTGGGAGGATGGGGGGACGCCATCGTCCTTTGCTCGCACATGGTAAACTTTCTTGACAACCTGGTACGTGCGGTAACCATAGATTTCCTCCGACATACCATACAGTGGGAGTGGTAATGACGCTCTTAGATCGTTTTAAGTTGCAGTGCTTCTCACCACGGATAGGATACGCGTGGAGTAGTTAGGGCTTCAACAAACTGAGTAACAGTGTAGTTCTCAACAAGAGCACCTGGTCTGAGGAGGTACAGGAATAAACATAGCTAGCTATCTTGTCTATATCCGAGTAAAAATGTCTGACTTTAAAAATGACTGTCACTCCTACACTCTATCAATTACTAGGGAAGGAGCTTCCATCCCAGTCAACCGTGTAGGATTTGTGCTGGAGAAAGCGGCGCTGGGGCGGGTGTCCTCCGGGTTCTCCGGTATTTCCTGCCATTTTATTCCACCGGTGCTCCATCTCATTTCATGTATCATCAGTGTCACCGCTTGCCGTGTCGTATGGGGTAAACACGGGCGTTGAACGCTACATAAAAGGAAAGAGCTGTTAACAACACGTGTAAATAAGTTTCTTCGTGGATCTGCGTTTTCTTTTAAGAATTTTTCTTGCCACAAGGGAAAAAATGAATCAATGTTCTCCCCCAGTGCTCCTCACCAACTGGAGGTGAAACATGAGGTCAGTTCAATAAGTAATGCAACACATTTTACCTCGGTCAATTTTGGTTGAAAAAGCCAGAGATTTCTTGTGGAACATTTTCAAACATTCCCGCTTCGTCTCGAATAGTTTCATTGACTTCCAATAGCTGAGAGAGCTATATGGGGCTATTCAAATGGCATCTGTAACGGAGGTACGTTCCAAACATCAGACAGTGATTGAGTTTCTTTTGGCGGAAAACCAGGGCATCTCAGATATTCGTAGGTGCTTGCAGAATGTCTATGGTGACCTGACATTGGGCAGAAGCATGGTCATTGGACAAAGCGTGCGTCACCATCGCGACAAGGTCAAGTAAAACTGTGTAATCTCCCGGGTGCTGGCCGGCCGTGCGCAGCTGTAACTCCTATAATGCAGGAGCGTGCGAACGCTCTCATTGCAGATGATCGACGGATCAAATTCAAACATCTCGCTACTCAACTTGACCTCTCTATTGGTAGTGCTGTCATAATTGTTTACCAGTTGGGATATTCGAAGGTTTGTCCCCTCGATGTCTAACCGAAGACCATAACAAACAAAGGAGCACCATCTGTGCGGAATTGCTTGCTCATCATGAGGCTGATGGTGACAATTTTTTGTCAAACATTGTTACAGGCAATGAAACACGGGTTCATCACTTCAAACCGGAAACAAAACAGCAATCAATGGAACGGCGCCCTCCCCAGGCCCTCCTACCAAGAAAAAGTTTAAAGCCATCACCTCAACCGGTCAAGTCATGGCTTCAGTGTTGTGGAGCGCTGAAGGGGTTATGCTCTTCGATGTCCTTCCACATGGTCAAACGATCAACTCTGAATTATATTGTGCGGCTCTGAAAATTGAAGAAACGACTTCAATGTGTTCCTAGGCACAAAAATCAAGAGGGAGGGAAATGCTCATAGGAAATAAAACGGAGAAAACTTATACGAGATCATAGTGCGCTTGCGTGGTAGGAATCGCATGTGATGGCCTTGTCAGTTATAATGCCTTAACTCAACGTATTCTTTTATGCAAGCTTTTCCCCTTTCCCCAGGAACCCTCACCTAAAATCTACCATCGCCAGTCGCAAAATCGGATTTATGCGTTTCTTTAGCTTGTTGACTGAATGTTTTGTCATTTGGTGAACAGGGTGCGGGAAAACTAAACGAGCAAGTTCATACAGAAGAAAATTGGACATTCGACTTTCCCATATGCATATCTATAGAGTTAAATACACATTCACAAACAGGAAAAAATTACTGGGCGTGCAGTTGCGAGTATGCGATCACCCAGGAACCGACACTGACAGTAAGTAGATAAAAAGCATGTCTCGAAACTGCGTTAATAACAGAAGAAACTTCTGTTATGTGTGTGGTGAGTTGACTAAAGCTCAGAGGCGATAATTCACTCTTCTTATAAGAAGAGCTTATGACAGTTATTTTAACAAGATATTCCAGAACAAGATGCGGGCGCTGCAAATCTGTTGTGCCACAGGTGTAACACTATCAACTGGCTACATGAACGAATCCCGTCATATGCCATCTCCAATCCCTATGATATGGCGCTGATCTAAGTATCATTTGATAGACGTGTTAAATGTCCATCTTTAGATTCAGCAACTCCACCGGTGCTTCTTGAGCCAGAACTTCCCTTATCAACTCCACTAGATGACATAGCAATGACAGAAGAATTTCCTGATGTTGAGGAATGAAGGAATGTTTTAGAGTTTGCTGAGACGGTGCTTTAAATGACCCCCACCTTTTAACACAGGAGGATTTAATTATTTGGTTCAGGATCTTGGTTTAAGTAAAACCAAGGCAGAATTACTCGCCTCAGGATTGAAAGGATGGAACCTATTGCAGTGTGACACAAAGGTAAGGTTTTCAACCAACGCCGAAAAGAAATTGATGTTCTTTTGTTTTTAAAGAGGATCTAGTTCTCTAAAATGATGTTGAGGATTTGTTCCTATCACTGGGTGTTGGGCATACATGTGATTGGCGTTTGTTCATAGATTGCTCTAAAACAAGGTTGAAAGCAGTGTTAATACATAATATTGTGACTTTTGGTGGGTGTAAAGTAAAGTAGACAGATGTAGTCGAGATAAAGAAACACTTTTATTTCAGTAAACAGTAACTTTGTACACTCGTTGCAACAGCAAGAAAGTGTTTTCCGATTCTCCAACAGCACGGCTCCGAATTTGTAACACAAAGAACTGTCCCTTCTCCGTCGGCACGACTCCTCAACGCTTCACATACCTCTGTCCTGTCCTCGGCACGACTACTCAACGCTTCACATACGTCTGACTACTCTCTTCTGTCGCACTTTACCGCTATTTATATCTCCCAGGCACTATTCTGGAAAGTTCAGTTATTGCGGTGAAATACAAAGCAGAAGATTCTCGAAGTCTCTATGCTTTTCTCTCTTTCGGCAAGCGCCCCAACAATGCGGGCATTCTCTGTCTCTTTCCTTCGGCTCCTTTGCGGTAGTGCCGACAATAATGTGATGGGTGACACTGCTGTTGTCGGCAATTAGATACGGCGGGCGCGGTGACAATATAAACACATACACGTCGATTCCTTTAGCCAATGCAGTTAGTTTGAAGGAAAATTATGAGAAATTCAGGTTCCCACTATCCTCAATCAAGTATAAAAATTTTTTTAGCAGATATGGGCGGATTTTAAAGTTGTAGCCATCTTACTTGGGTTGCAGCTTGGCTATACTAAATGTTGCTGCTTCTTATGCAAGTAGAATAGTGAAGATAACAGTAATAATTATGTTAAAAATGTTTGGCCAAACAGTCATTTAACCCAGGACGAGGTAATGTTCTTTACCAACCATCTATGCGTTCTGAAAACATCTTATTGCCTCCACTGCACATCAAACTAGGACTGTTTAGAAATTTTGTAAAAGGACTGGATCGTGATGGTAGTGTATTTCTCTTCTTGAAAATTAAATTCCTAAGGACCAGTGAATCTAAAATAAAAGAAATATTTGTTGGCTTTCAAATAAGGGAACTAATGAAATCTAAGAAATCTGAAAACAATTTAAATATGCAATAAGCGGATGCATGGCAGGCTTTAAAAAAATTTGTCACAGACTGTCTAGCAAATTTTAGGTCTGATAACTACAGATAATTTGTTTGTGAAATGATTGAGAAATATAAGATAATGGGAATGTAATATGTCTTTGAAAATGCACTATCTGCACTCCTATCTTGATTTCTTCCCTAAAAACCAAGAGGATGTCAGCAACAAACATGGGGAGCGTTTCCACCAAGACATCGCGGAAATGAGAAGGTGCTACCAGGGTAAATAGTGTCCAAATGTGTTGGCAGACTCCTGCCGGATACTGAAGAGGGATGTTCCTCAAGCGGAGTACAGCTGAAAGTGCCATTAACATACATTTTATGCGAGTAAATGTAATTTCAGCAAATATATCACAGTATAGTGTACAGGTAGGAAATATATTTTTCATGCGATTACTGAAAAACCCTGGGTGATGGAAAAGGTCTGAAAAAGGATCTGAAGTCAGCCCAAAAAGTGAGCCAGGAACACTAATTGTTTCTCTTATGACTAACGGCTGGAGACGTGTGCGTTTTTCCATAGGTATAATGCACATGGACTTTGCGTTATGGCTCGCGCATGTAAACAACTGCAGATAGGTACAACCTGACCATGAAAGAACACTACCACTCCACACCCGGAGCTCACTGCGAGAAGAAACTAAAGAGTCACGTTATACTACACCTTGATCTTGCGTCTGCAAACACTTTCAAAGCAACGCTTCACTAGTTCGCAGAGTACTACGTTACGTTGCTTACAACTCTTGTTTCTAAAGTGGCAGTTGTTTGCACATTTGATGGTCGTGCTGTACATCTGACGCCATTACTCTGCATCCAGCTAACCTGTATCACATGCGAGCGCACATCTCTCCGGCCTTTACTTCTAACATAAAAAAGTTCAAATTTTGTTGCCAAGTGTTATCGCTCGAAGTTTACTCTATTCCCACATTACCCTTTGACCTACAAGAAAATGAGGATTCGTATAATTTCTACAAACGTTTATCGCTAGCAGCATGTGGAAGATAGAGGAATACAAGTTTGTAAGAGTAGCTACTACAAGAGCAGAGAAAGTCATATGAGGGCAACACATCGGATTTCCTTTAGTTATAGCCTGTTGAATTTCACCTTGAGTGGGTGTGGCGATTTAAATGTCACTCTACTGTGCACTTCAACATTATAATTTTTCTGCATGAAACAGATTTCAAATTTGCCTCCTAAGGTACTGCAAAGTTCAATAATTGTAAGCTAGATGGCATAATGTACCGATTGAAAAACTAGGATTTGTAGGACATGTTCAAAAAGGAATGGGAGATTTTGGAGCTACAGTGGAGGAAACTGCTCCATATATATCAACTTCTTTATCCTCAGATTCCCGCTAATTACATTTCTCTTTATAAACTGTACCTTTGCTCAGGAACTATTGGACAGACTTGCTTGAATTTTTTGTGGTTATTACATATATTATTTTGAAACTGAACCTAAAACATTAGACATTCTGCTAAATAGTGCATGTAAGAAAATTGAAAACTCAGAGGTTGAATTAAAACAAATATTAAAAATTAATTAAAAATACCTCAAGAAGAGGTCACAAATACTATAGCTTCACGTTATTGAGCATGCATGTGAGATAATTCATAAACATATGGTGTTATTAAAGTTTCTATTTCATAGCAAATTACCCTTTATTTTGTTTATTAATAGATGAAACATCCTGTTTAAGACATTCAAATGTATACTGTAGTTAAATAGTTATGATAATAAGCAGATAAGGTTTCAAACAAATTGAACATATCTACCCAGAGATACGAATTTTTTTCTGTCAACGAAGGAAAATATACGTTTTGGGAGTTAACGCCAGCTGAAGGACAAAGGACTAGCGTCATGGCACAAGAAAGCCTAATTAGTAAGTTCTGAATTAATGTTAATCATGACACTGCAAAGCTTCTTTGTTCAGTGGACATTATGAGTGATCACATAGTTCTGATTACAACAAATAGTTGCAAAATACCACAAAATAGTGACCAGATCGATGCGAGTCTGATCCGAGTCATGGGGGAAATCGTCATTTCCCACTTGGAAACGCCGCCGGTAAAGTAACATCCAATATCCGAAAGAGAGCGGAAGCGAACACCAGAACGGATCTCGGCATGGGATCTCGTTGGTTGCTGACGGTCAAAGGAACTTAGTATAGGAAGAATAAACCGGCAGACAGCGTAACTGCACAGACGAACATCGCGCCGATAAGAAAGCACAGAGGCTGACAACTCGTCTGGATGTCAGAGGTTAATAGTCAATCCGATGTAACACTGATGTTTAGGATTGACGCGATTTAAAATCACCGATTGAGCCAAGAAGTACACAATGCAACAGTAATCAAGTTGTGGCCAGTTTGATAAGTCCCAAAATGTGCCATTTAAAACGCGTAAAAAGCTCAAAATTTGCCATTCAATAGGAGAAATGGGAAGACTAACTACATTTTCTGTTAAAAATCAATCCCAAGATTTTTGTCTGGTCTACATAAGGGGGTGCATCTGGACCGTGATATAAAAAAGGGGGAACAAACGACTTTCGGTTCCAGAAGTTAACACAAACTGTTTTTTCGTTGGAGAATTTGTTGCCTTTTTGAAATTCCGAAAGAAAAGCCAGTCAAGACAATAGAGGCGGCATTGTAATACAGAAGTCCTCCAAGAACTACATAAATGGTGGACTCATCCACAAAGAAATAAAGGAGGATAGAAGACACTCCACGATGGAATTGATTACAAGAGCAAATAATGTGGCGCTGAGTACGAAGCCTTGTGGTACTTCGTTCTCTTGAGTAAAAACACTGAAGAAATCCGAGTCCACACTTACGTGAGGTTAGTTATTTTGTTAGTTAACGACGCTGACAATTGCCAGGATCACATCAGCGTCGCCGGTGTGCCGGAATTTCGTCCCACAGGAGTTCTTTTACATGCCAGTAAATCTACTGACATGGAGCTGTCGTTTTTAAGCACACTTAAAAACCATCGGCCTGGGCCGGGTTTGAACCCACGACCTTGGGATCAGTAGGCCAGCGTCCAACCAACTGAGCCACCCAGACCGACACTTACGCGAAGGACTCCTGCATAAATAGCAGAATAAAATGGCGCAGTTGACCACGAAAGCTCCACTCACTGATGGAGGGTACTAGGAATACGTACGCCCATCAAGTGCCATTCGCCTTCTCTAGGTGAAAAAAAAAAAAGACTCAGAAAAACATCCATGACGTGCGTTGATAAATAGATTAAGTGATCGATCGTTGAACAGAAGGAACGAAAACTGCACTGAGCAGTGGACCGCATATTCAGAGATTCCAGCCACCATGGCAATCACATTCGTTTCATCACCTTGCAATGGTAACTGGTGTGAGAGATCGGGCAGTTATCGGAAGGGAGGTGGCGATCCTTGACATGTTTTAAAATTGGGACGACAGTGGCTTCGTGTCAAGCAGATGGAAAGCAGCGGTGCCCTAAGTACGGTTATACTCCTCTAAAGGAAACAGCTTACCAACCGAAGACAAATGCCATGGTATTCAAATACCATCCGGTCAAGTTGCAAATCGCCTGGAAGAGACCAGGTCCTGCTTCAGCTCCTGCGTGGTCAAAAAGGCAGTATAACACTTGCCGTTTGAAAACTTCACGATACTCAACCCGGTACTTAATGGGTAAAATTCCGGGTGGTAGCGTGATGAGCTGGAAACACCAGCAAAAGCGTGCGTCAGAGTATCAGCAGCACCTCTATGGCAAACTATGATGCCATTGGTAAGCCTAAAACCAAGACCGTAAATTTTTAAACTTTGCCACACGAAGCAGGTAACCCCTAACGACAGATGATGTGAAATGACCAAAGGACTCCACAAGGCGAAACAAAGAGGTCCTCTTCTGGTTTATATGGCGTGACTGATAAACGTTTCGATTGCGTAGACGAAGGAGAAATTTCACGTTCAGCAGAGGAAGTTATTAGGAATGTAAGGTGATCTACTATCTGGTCAACATCTTTGAACAGGCGGTTAATAAAGAGCCATATTCGCTCTGTATATCTGGGAGATGGGTGCACGTGACGATCGTACGCAATGTGATAGCAAGTTGGTAAGGCATGGAAGATCACCGCTAGAGAAAATGCCAGAGACGTTGTACCACTCAAAGCAAAGTGCAAGTTTTGTTGAGCAAATAGATAAGTCCAAGTGAGAGTGAGTGTCAGTTGAGTCAGAAAAAAACAGGCCCACCACTGTTAAGAAGAGAAATGTGGTTCTGCGCGAAAACTATGCATACTAGGAGCAAATGGACAAACTCACGTCCTTACCGCAGTTGAAGTTTTACAAGAGGTAATATTACATAGCCCTGGCACTGGAAATAACTCATAGATTGTGGAATATACGGTCGAACAGCTACAACCTCCCTATCTGCCTTTATCTTAAGAGGGAGATGGAGACCCTCAAATGTAATAAACAGCGTGCAGATTGGTCCCTCGACATCATCATCCTTCGCTCGCACACGCTAAACTTCCGTGATAACCGGTTACGACTGTTAACCCTAGTCTGCACCTCCGACATACTATAGGACATGGAAGTGGTAATGACGCCCTTGGAGGAGTTTAGGCTGTGGTGCTTCTCAATACGGATAGGATACCTGTGGAGTAGTGAAGATGCTCAACAAACTGTGTAGCAGTGTAATTCACAGCAAGAGATCCTGATCTAAGGAGGGTAGAGGAATATTGTCTAAGCTCGACTGGGTAACAAAAGGATCCACTTTAAAAAATGACTGACCCTCACCTAATCTAGGAATCACCAAGGAACGAACTGACGACAACGTGTGTAATTGTTTTCCTCATGGGCTTCCCGCTTTTTACACTTACATTTCCCGTGAACGCCTTTTTCTTCCTGCGCTTGGTGTTTTCGTTTAGGAGCGCTATTTGTCATGAGAAAAGATAGTTAATTTTGTCCTGCAGTGCTCCCCTTCTACCACGGAGCCCGAGGGGTCGTCCCATTAGGGGACACAGCTCTATAACAGGCTAGCCTTGTGAAATGCGTTGTCCTGGCCGATTGACTAGAGGTGGGTTAGCCTCTAGCGCCCCTTCAGGTGAAAACATCAAAGTGCTGTATTGCTAATGAGTACCTCTCCCGAAGACGGTACCAACCAGACTCTGACACGCATCCCTCAACTGACCAGAATCTTCCTTTCTACCAAGACAAGTCGCCATTCACGATCTACATGTGAGAGACTGGATTGACTGACTCTCTCGCCAAGAGGCGCCCACACTCAGGGCGTCAGTGAGTCGGAACCCGAGTGTGCCAAACCACGTACCTTAAGCAGTAGGCCCCTGACATCTATGAAGAAAATCTTTTGATAATTTGGGCACCCCAACGTTTGCAGGGTTATATGTATCCTCTTGCACTGTCAAATTATCAATTTTTTAACTTATGTTGATCTGAATTATAATTCATGAAAAATAACCTATGAAGTAGAAACAAGTTAAGATAATTTCATATTTTTATAAACAGAATCAATACAAACCAAGGACAAAAGTCAAGAGTCCCGATTTGAACATTTTGTAAATATGTAATATGACCCTCCAGAATGTCTGAACTACTCAAAAGCCATTGGAATCTCCACAAAGATCCATCACTGATAGACAAGAGAATGCTCATGGAAATATTGAAATGTATTCAGGGTCCCTCCAAAAATAATACCGACATGATCGTTTTTCAAGAGAGAACCTCTTATGGAAATGCAGGTTTGGACGCTGTAGCGCATCCAAATCTGAAATGGGTGTACGTTTACATTTCGTCAGTAAACCCAACATAGAGCTGTCTACATTACAGGCGCACCTCGAACTGTGTACCTCCTACGTCATTGCAGAACCCATATGACCTCATGCATATGACCTAATACGTACAGTTGTCTTTCAAGAGTTTCAGTCGCTCCATGGACTTGAGCCATAAGGCCCTCCACTGACGTTACAGAAGCTTCATACACCACACTCTTCATGCAACTCCACAGAAGACGACCTTGCTGCCCAGGGAACTGGTTCACACCTGCCAATCAATCGATTTCAATATGCTACGTTGAGGTGATTGTGCACCAAGGACTCCATGAAGGAATGTAGCGTATGCTAGAAATGTCGTTATGCTCAGGTCGTTCAACCCAGTACACAGATGGCTAAAGCATTGAATAGCTTACGTATTCACGTAGAAAGTTAATGTTAACAAGTTATCACGACCGTTCGTTCTCAAGCTTCGACACTCTGCAGTGTCCAAACCGTACTAATTCCGGACAGCGGTTCCTATTTGAAAACTGATCAGTATGCCATCCCACAAAACATGTTAAGCGTTGTCAGTGTTTTTTTAAACACCTTATATATCACCTTTCTGGGAGGGAGCCATCAACATGGCAGTCTTCCCTTCCCACACAGAGAAGTTGGATTGCAAGGTACCAGACGAGCAAGTGACGTTTAGTTTTTGAAGCCTGGATCACCCTTATAACTGACTGCATACGTACGGCATTATCAGATCTATTATATGTTCCCTCCTTAATCCAGGAGTGGAACTTTAGTACACTGTAACAATCACTTAAAGATACCTACATAAATCATGCTCAGGATGAAAAATTGACATCTCTGCACCAATTTCAACTGGAACCCAGCTAGAATTTACACACCTTATGTACCAGAACCCAGCAGCTATTTGTTCAACTTACTAAAAAGACAAAATAATGAACAAATATACCTTATCTGATATACTCCTACCTCTTGGAGTTGCTTATATCTAGTACTTCCCCTTATATTTAAAATTTTGTTTTATATATAGGGGAAGTTTAATTCCGGCCATTAATTACTCTTACCCCTCATTATCCGTTTCTATTTTCCCTATCTCCTCATAGTTGTTTAGGCATTTCAACCTCATTTATCCTAAATACTTTCTTGCTTGATCTACTTATTCATCTGATTTTTAATTAAAAAGCTTCCCAACTTAAGTCTATTGGCTAATCATTTTTGGGCACTAGATTCTCTCTCCCTTTATCCGTACCATTAAAATCCAAAATTACCTAGTTTCAATTATCATACAATCTACCGCACTTTGTGCATCTGTCCCCACTTTTATTCCCTATCATGCCACTTAGGTTCATTATCACCGTTCTAGTTCACTCACAAGCCCGCCTCGGTAGCGTGATGGTTAGCGTGTCTGCCTCACGTTCAAGAGGTCGCGAGTTCGAATCTCGCTTAGGGTAAGTTATCCGGGTAAGGTTTTTCCCGAGGTTTTCCCTACCCTGAGAAGACAAATGTCGGGTAACTTAAAGCTCCATGGACCTCGGGCTCATTTGAGCATCATTTCACCCATTTCATTTCATTCATTCGTCCGAAAGGACACAATGTTGGAGGACGTTAATTAAAAAAAAAGTCCTAGTTCACGCATAACACATTCTGGCCTCTTTCTTACGTACTTCCATGAATTTCTCTCTCTTTCCCATTCCATTTTTAATGATACATAATTTGTCAACTACCCTTTGTCGTTAAAGCGGCCCAAAATTTCTTGCTTTTCAACATCCCCCACCCTTGAACTAATTTCCCCCAGAAACCCTTATTTTTGTTTCTTTCTGTGCATGTTTCCTTCATTCCTATTTTATCCAATATGTTGCGTACTTTGCACATCCAAGTTTCTTTTTCCCCATTTCCTCCTGTATAACCATGCATTGTTTAAAATATAATTTTCCTCGAATGAAGGTATTCTAAACCTATTTTTCTTCTCCACTTCATGGCGTAGGCAGTCAAGTGCTGTTTGTGCCGTTTTACCTTTTGCTCCTAATCTCCCTAGTTCTGTCTATGGCACTGAACTTCGTGAGCTGCTTGGTAACTTCAATATTATTTTACAAAACTTTCTGTCTGTTATGTCTACATTTTCCCAACCCTCCATTCCCGATATTTCTGCTGCATATAGCATCCTTGCTTCTACCAATGCATTGTATATCCTTTCTAGCCACAAATTCTTTTTATTTATGGCATTTCTTGACACATGCTCCAATTACCTGTATTGTTTTCCCTTTGCCAATACATTTTTCTTCATTTCACCTCAATCCCCTACACTGTTGAGGCTGACTCCTGGGTAGTCAATTTTTCTCATGAATTCTAATCCTGTTGCCTCCTAATACCATTTTTCAATCCTGTTTAATTTATATCCTTTCTTGAAGATTACAATTTTAGACTTGTTTATTTTCCACTCCCATTCTTCACAGTATTTGCCAATAGCTTCAATAAATTTACTTAGTCCCATAACTAAAACGGAACCTGTCACTAGATTGTCTGCAAACAGTAACCCTGGTATTTTCTTATTGTTAGGAACTGGTGCATGTTTATTAACTTTTCCTATGTCTTCTAATGCTGGAAGAAAACCTAAATGAAATAGCTATCAAACTATTGCAGTGCTTCTCAATGCTAAACTTAAGTATAAACCCAACTAAATGTGAACTGATAACATTCGGTAGCAAAACACTTAATACGCCTCTACAATTGTATGTTGACAACAAATCAGTAAACAGTGTTGACAAGGTAGAGCTACTTGGTGTCACACTGGATAAAATACTTTTGTTTATACCGCATACAGACAAATTAGCATTAAAAATAAGTAAAAATAGGTAAAAATTTATTTCTTCTAAAGAACTATATCCCAGCAGCAACTAATACGATAATTTATTTCTCCCTCATTCAGTCACACATGTCATTTGGTATAGAAATATGGGGCAATACTTCAAAATTAAACCAAAATAGAATAGTTACTTTACAGAAAAGAGCAATCAGATATATTTCGAACTTAAAAACGCAAGACTCATTTAGAGAAGCTTTCCGTCAGCATAAAATAATGACGCTACCTAAAACTATACTATACATGATAAAATACAAATTTCCGATGCAAACAAATTCAGACATACATGACCACAACACAAGAAATAAGAATGATTTGTCTATTACAGTGCACAGACTGAGTCAGTTTGAAAAGCTGCCTAGTTACGCTGGTGCAAAATTCTACAATAGACTGCCAGTAGAATTTAAAAGGTGTGAAAACTACACTAAATTCAAATCTGCTATACAAACTTATTTAGTTAATAACGTGTTCCATTCATTAGAGGAACTTTTAAATAGGTAAAAAGTTCAGCAATCAAAAGTCAATGTTAGGTACTTATTTTGTAATCTGTTAATAGTTCATTGTGCATAGTCTCTACTACTTGGTTAATCAGTTCTCTGTATACTGTTATTCTTGTTATTATTATTATTGTTATCGTTATCGTTGCCGCTGCCGCCACCGCCGCTGCCCTTGCCGCTGCCGCTGCTGCTGCTACTGCTACTGCTTATTATTGTTGTTATGATTATTGTTGTTGATGATTATTGTTGTTACTGTTATTGTTATTATTATTGTTATTATTATTGTTATTATTCTTACTGTTATTATTGTTATTGTTGTAATGATTGTTGTTATTATTGTTGCTATTATTATTGTTGTTGTTATTGTTGATGTTATTATTATTGTTGTTATTGTTGTTGTTATTATTGTTGTTATTGTTATTATTGTTGTTATTATTGTCATTATTATTGTTATTATTATTGTTGTCATTATTATTGTTATTATTATTGTTGTTATTATTGTTGTTATTAGTATTGTGATTATTATTATTATTATTATTATTATTGATGTTATTATTATTGTTATTATTCTTATTATTATTATTGTTGTTATTATTATTGTTATTATTGTTATTGTTGTGATTGTTGGTGTTGTGATTGTTGGTGTTATGATTGTTGGTGTTGGTGTTATGATTGTTGGTGTTGGTGGTGTTGTTGTTGTTATTGTTGTTGCTGTTGTGGTTGTTGCTGTTGTTGTTATTATTGTTATTATTATTGGTATTATTATTATTATCATCATCATCATTACTATTATTACTATTATTATTATCATTACTATTATTACTATTATACATATTATTATTATTACAATTATTATTATTACTATTATTACTATTATTATTACTATTATCATCATCATTACTATTATTATTATCAACATTACTATTATTACTATTATACTTATTATTACTATTATACTTATTATTATTATTATTATTATTATTATTATTATTATTATTATTATTATTATTATTATTATTATTATTATTATTATTATTATTATTATTATTATTATTATTATTATCAATGTTTTTGTTGTTTTGTCTTTGCTACTTATATGTACTTGTTTACCTTTGACTGAATTCAATCGTGTATTACACCATATTGAATTGCAATAAATAAATAAATAAATAAATATATCATCTATAAATAAATTAATAATGGACTAAGTTTATATCCCTGGCTTACTCTTGAAGTGCTCTGTAGACATTCTGTTAATTTATTGTCTGGCAATTTTACACAGACTCATTCATCTGATGTCGGTCTGGGTGGGTGAGTTGGTTAGGCGATGGTGTACGGATCCCAAGGTCGTCAGTTCAAATCCGACCCAGACCGATGGTTTTTATGTGTGCTTAAAATGACAATTCCATGTCAGTAGATTTACTGGCATGTAAAAGAACTCCTGCGAGACAAAATTCTGATGTGATCCTGGCAATTGACAGTGTCGTCAAACAACAAAATTGTTCCCATTGTCCTGATAAATTGTACCCCAGAATTCAATAAATGTATGGCTTAACCCTTGCATTCCTAATTTTATCCATAGTGCCTCTCTTTGAATGGTATCAATCGCCTTGTCTAAATTAAGAAATACCATGTACACCCTTCCCTTTTTATTGCTCAAATTTTGTCTAAAATTGTCTTCATTATGAAAATGTTATCAGATGATTTACCTGCTCTAAATCCTGCCTGGATGTCTGAGAATTTTTTCTCTTGCTCTACCCAATTTTGTAATCAATTAGCTAAAACTCGTGTAATTTTCCCACAGCTTCATCTTTGCCCAAGCATTCCACAATTCTTCTAGGATACAACCTATACCGCTTGCTTTGTTAGCTTTTAACCTGCTCACATGATTCTGCCAGTTATTACCCCACCTATTGCAATTACTCGATGGCCATCCTAAATAACAATTCTACCCTCAGATAGGGTGCAGATGACCGTACATCTGCTCCTCTACCTTCAGGTTGACTTCGGCAATATAGATTTTCATATTACCTGGCTGATAGACACATAGAATTGTGAGAGAAACCGTAGAAGTACTTACCGAACAATTTTCATTAACAGAGTGCACAAAATACTCAAATGGTACAGAACAGGCGACAGATTGCTGCACTAATGGAGGGCCATCAGCGAAAAAGTACTTGAGAACTTATATACAATTTTTACATGCTTACAACATAAAGGAAATGTCAGGAAATACTAACCCAAATTGATGCTGTTTATACCAGAAGAACAAATAAAACGGTTATTTTATTACAACAATAAGAATGTTTTATAGGTGCGTGTATTCTTAGCTTGACCATCGGTGTAACCATTAATGTGTTTAGTGGAATACATGTTGGGAGCTTTACTTATTGACAGTTTGTATAGTTAGTTGTATCTCAGATTAGCAATATCCCTCTTATTTAATACAGAATATAAAATCCTACATTGAGAGTTAATTACACCAGAATTTACCTTATCACCTATATAGTTGTATTTTATTTCGTTTTGCTACTACAAAATTAATTCCACAGCAATAATAAGAACCTCTATGAATTCTATTCTTCAATGCAAAACTACAAGTAAAACAAAAGATCCGGCATTGAATGTTTATTCTCGCTTTTTGCAGAAATAAGGAAACGCAACAGCAGTTCAAGAACTGAGGTACTGCTGTCCATAAAAGTTTTATCACAATATTTTTATTTTATTGCAATTCAATATGGTGTAATACACGATTGAATTCAAAGGTAGGCAAATACATATAGGTAGGAAAAGTCAAAATAACAAAACATTACTAATGATAATATACAAATAACTGATTAACCAAGTAGTAGAGACTATGCACAATGAACTATTAACAGATTACAAAATACATGCATTAACATTAACTTTTTGATTACTGAACTTTTAACCTATTTAAAAGTTCCTCTAGTGAATAGAACACACTATTAACTAAATAAGTTTGTAAGGCAAATTTGAATTTAGCGTAGTTTTCACACCTTTTAATTTCTGCTGGCAGAAATTGATTAGCATGAATTGTGAAATGACTTAAGTTGCAAACGTTATAGGAAAATCATTTAGTTTTCCAATTTAGTCACCTAAGCCGCAAAATATCCATTTGTTATACTTTTCCTGTCCAAGCAACTACAGGTTAGAGAAAACGCGCAAAATTAGCAAAACAAGAGATTCAGGACATCCTGAACGTTTTTCTCCAATCATGAATGAATTTATATACAAATTAATACAAGCTTCACACTAACATAACTTTGGACTCACAAAAAAAATTTCTTTCACGGTGAAAACTATCACTATCATCACTCTCTTGTAGACGTTTTCATTGTAAACTGATTCAAGAGTTCCTGAATGTAACAGGTGAGAGTACCCTGCCCACAAACTTTACAGGACTGTGATTATTTCTCCTGGTGAATCAATTCGTGTTTTTTCAAATGTGATAACTGAGTAAAAGCTTTGATACAAATGTTGCACTTGTGTGGCCTTATACCCTGATGACCCAATATGTGTCTTTTAAAATTTGATAAATCAGTAAAAGCCTTGTTACAAATGTCACACTTGTGTGGCTTTATGCTCTCATGACTCGATGTGTGTCTTTTTAAATATGATAAATGTGTAAAAGCCTTGTTACACGTGATACACTTGTGTGGCACTATGCCTTCGTGAATCAATTTGTGTCTTCTCAAATTTGATATATCAGTAAAAGTCTTGTTACAAATGTTGCAACTGTGTGGCTTAACGTTTTCATGAATCAATTTGTGTCTTTTCATATTTGATAAAAGAGTAAAAGCCTTGTTACAAATGTTACACTTGTGTGCCATTATGTCTTTATGCATTAGTTTGTGTCTTTTCAAACTTGATATCCTAGTGAAAGACTTGCTGCAAATGTTACACCGGTGTGGCTGTATGTCTTTATGAACCAATTTGTGTCTTTTGAATGTTAACAACTTATTAAAAGCCTTGTTACAAATTTTACACATGTGTCGCTTTATATCCTCATGAATCAATTTGTGTGATTTAAAATTTGATAACCGAGTAAAAGCTTTGTTACAAATGTCACACTTGTGGGGCTTCACGCCCTTATGACTCAATTTGTGTGCTTTCAAATTTGATAACTCAGTAAAAGCGTTGTTACAAATGTTACACTTGTGTGGCCTTATGCCTTCATGAATCAGTTTGTGTTTTTTCAAACTAGATAACTCCGTAAAATGCTCGTTACAAATGTTACAGTTGTGAATCTCCTCATGAATCAATTTGTGTCTTTTCAAAGTTGATAACAAAGTGAAACTCTTATTGCAAGTATTACACCTGTGGACGTTTTTATCGTCATCATTCAATTTGTGAGTTTTCAGAGGCAAAAAGTGACTCAAATCCTTGTTGGAGACATTACACCTTTTTAGTGTCCTACTCTCAAGAATCAATCTGCATGTTTTTAAATTGGACGAATGATTAAAACACTTCTCAGAAACGTCGTATTTGTTGAACTTTCTGTACTCATGACTTATGATAGACTTGCTGTTCTTATTATTGATGTCCTGTTGATTTAGGCTGCTCTGCAGAAGCAATTTACTTTGTTTCATTGAGGAGGTCATACTCACAATCTTCCCATTATCAGATGTTTCTGAGCAAACACCTGTTTCTATTGATGATATATCAGCAACTAAGTGTTCCTGACCTTTAAGATTTTTGTCTCTTTCACCTTCAGCACTGTCTTGATACATATTGAAGCCTATGTCGTTTGCTAAGTCGTCAGTGGAAGATAAATCTGATGTGTAACAGGAACCACTTTCGCTGTAGAAACTGAAATACAAAAGAAAAGTTATCAGTAATTACTAGAACATAGGGATGAATGTTTATTTTTATGTGCACCTGACGACGGAGTGAGTTCATGAGAAAGAGATGAATTTGGACATGCTTTATTGTGTGTTAAATTAGAAGTTATATGGGATTACCAGTATGAAACCTTGTAGTAAATGTAAGCCATTATTGAGCCGGCTTAAAATGTCCTTGCCTAAAAGTGTAAAGGCAATGAGTACTATCTTTGTGCAAATATGGGTAATGTGGAATGACTTAGTTACCAGTTATCTGATTTACATTATTTCGTGTAAAATGTGCATTTTCTGTTTCTCTGAGTTACATAGCCAAGAGAGCCAACGATATAACCAATTCAATTAGCCGCAATTTCTTTCAGGTTTTACTTGTGCTTAATATATAGTGACGCCGTTCGGCTGTGATGGAACCCTCGGAGTCGTTTATATGTTGTGCGCAGCATGGCACGTGAACGCATCTGGGTGAAGGGCAATCGGAGGAAGACCCATCAGAGCCGGCGAGGTTGCTGCAGAGGTTTCAAGCTGGATGGTGGACATCACCCTACTCGGACTAACGGGCGCTACCAAACAACACTGCCAAGGACCGTGCCAACTGGGATGACCAGCACTGGGGAAGCAGTGTGACGCAGCGCACAATAAAGGACGGTAGGGGCCCGGTTTCCTCTACCCACTGGCTGGTGGGTGTATCAAAGGCGGTAAAGGTCAGGCTGCATCGCGCGACTGTTGTGAACAGGTGACATTAAGAGCGGCAGAACAAATATGGGTTTTCGAGATTAAATGAGAAGTCTGGCGGCCGGTGTATTTGTAAAAGTTCGAGAAAAGTCCTTACTACGTCATCCTCCCTAAATAAGGAGCTGAGGTAACGAGCAGAGAAAGTTACAGCCATGAATTGTCGGGAGTCAGTTCCTAGTTTCAGTGTGCCAGCTGCGTGAGTATGGTCGCGTCGTGAAGGAAGATAGCGAACACTTAAAGAGTGTCAAGTGATTGTATCATCACAGTCAGCTGTTTGAGAAACGGGAAGGAAGGACAGTAAGGGGTTAATGTTACGAGAAGAAATCAGTTATGAATTGTAATATCACAGAAGGCTGAAGTCTGTGTTAACATCAGTAAAAGAGAACTGTATTTCTTCTTCTATTCCCATAATGCGTTCTCAATCGTCGGGATCCGCGTGGTCAATCCATATCCTGCCTTCAAATGTTATACTGGATCTTACTCCCTCATTTCTCCCTTCTATTCGCATTTAAAAGTCCTGATCCGTTTCCCTTTCTTCTTACATGTCCGTACCGTTTGAACTAACGTTCCTCTGCAATTCCCACCCGCTTCTCTTATCCTCTATTCCTTTTTTTCTCTTCTCATATATTTCATTACTGCTGTGAATTTATTTAAACGTCTTTCTTGTAGAGCCAAAATCTTCACTCCCTATAGTGTTGTTGGTACAATTACTGAATTGTAAATTTATTAGATTGTTTCATTACTCATCTCTTATTTTCCTACAACTACATTCTTCATACCTAAATATATTGTGGTTGCCTTTCAGTTCTATCTGGTGATTCTTGTTCGATTTTCCGTCACTGCTTATTATTGTAGCTAGGTATTCATAAGTTTCTGTTTTCTCCCATATTTTTCTATCACACATAACATTAGGTTCATTGTTCTTTCTATCTTGTTCTATAGCCTGTCGCACTCTTATAGGACAGTATGGAGTTAAATGGCATATATCTGTATCCTATCTAGCGCATTCAAGTTGGCATTAGCTTCGTCCTTTTCTACTCCCGCGCTGTTGTCAGGTTTCTAATAGCATGGTGTAAATATTCAGTCGTTATAATTTTCAACTTTGAGCACATTATCCTATGAAAAATTTTTTCTCTATCAGATTATATCCTTTTTAGAGGCATTATAGATTTCCGTAAGAATCCGGTATTTGTTGTTTGCATGCTCATCGCGTACTAATTGCTAGAATACGTCTACATTTTTTCTTAGCTAGAATAAATTACAGTGCTAGCCTACTTCGAATTCTTTATATTGACTCAGTTAAGTGCTGCAATTTTTTAAATTAAATGTTTTCGGAAAATTTTATATTTCTGCACTACAAAAGTAACGCAGTGGCAAATATTTTCATTATTGAGTTTACATTAGGCACCAAGCGAGCGAAATGTTGAGGATTAGAGACAACTTTTAAAATAAACAAGAAACCACAACTTTTAAAATAAACAAGAAACCTGTGACCTCTCTTTTATCGTATAAGGCAAACAAAGGTATCCGCCTATTCAGCTAACTAGCGTCAGGCGTGACACAGAAGGCAGCAGTACAAGCTAACATAAGTTTGTAAAGGTGTGTTTATACTCTGTGGAACCTGTGAAGTGTTACTATGTTATTTATTTAACATTTTTGGTAAATATTTGTAGTTACGGATAGGGAAGCTAGGAAGAGACGATAAATTGATAAATTAAGAAGCATAGCCAAATAAGTATGAACGTGTTAAAATTATTTTTCAAGTAAAATGAATATTAGTAAGGCAGTAAGCTAAGACTATCGGGTGTTCAAAAGCAGTACAGTATAGGATTAAAAAGATGCTAATGGAAGTACCTCTAAGAACACCGTCGAAAAAGAAATAAAAAGGTCTGGAAAAAACACAAGATTAACGCTATAGGGTGGAACAATGCAAAGCGGAGTGCGGCAAACTGTTCATCCTTTGTCTTTTGTAAATCTAGGCCATATAGTGACAAAGGCGTGGAGGGATACCAAAGTTAAAAGAACCCGTCAAGCAGCAATTGAAGCTGCTAAGTACGGGACTCAGGCACTTCGGGGTCACGGAGCAAGATTCGCAAATTCGACGCATACATACGTATAGTACATGTTGCAACATTGTGCACCATTTAACGTGTACCTTTTTCTAAGGTTGAGCCACGCTTTAATACCCACATTACCTTGCTTTTCTCAATATTCACTGTCATTCCTTTCCTTTTTAGCTCTTCGTATCATTCTTCTATTGCGTGTCGAAGTCTCTGTGATATGACATCGTCTGCATACTCACATTTGATCTCAATCTCTACACCCCCTATTTCTAGCTGTTATCTTACATATTTTAGCTATTTCACGCCCAAAGATATTAAACAGTGATGGGTTTAAACTATCCCCTTGTTTTATGCCTATCACCGTTATAAATTCTCCAGATATTTCCCCATCTATCCCAACCATTCATATTCGTTGTTTATACATGCTCTTGATTACATTTATTAATCTTATTGGTAACAATTTAGCTACCAATGTCCCCATGCATGCTGTTTTGGGATTTGATCAACTGCAGAAGAGGGCAAAGTATATATCCTTTTTTGCGATATTTTTGTCGATTATTGTAATTAGTGTGTGCATATAATCTTGAGCCTGGTGTTCTGGAGGTAAGGCTACTTGTTCATCTCCCACTAGTCCTAACCTTCTTTCCAGTACTCTAGAATATACCTTATTGCTGAGACATATTGCTCTAGTTATTAACAATCATTACTTCCTTTTTATGTAGTGGTATTATCAAATTATTCTTCCAATCTTCAGGTATACAGTTTTCACCCTATACTATATTGAACAATTTAACTAACTCCTTTACTAACCCCCCTCCCCACTCCCATATTTTATTAACCCTTATTTCCATCCGTCCTACTACACTTGTTCTTTGTTGTCACAAAGCGCGGAGCACCCCTTTCCTCCCTTTTTTTCGGCTTCCTATATGTTAATACATGTTCATTACGTGATATCCACTTTTTTATTGAATATATTTTCAAACACAAGCTGGACTTTTCTGCTTGCCGTTCTCCCGTTTCAATCTACCCACATACATAATGCTTGTCTCTCTCTGTGCTCCTTCTACTCAACTTAGGAATTGCCCCTTTTGTGTTTGAGTAACTTGCACTAGGATGTTCACCTACACTCACTGTATTTTGGACTGCTGGTAACATTAATTCCCCACCGCCATCTTTTTTCTCCCTCGAATTGTTGTCGCCTTTCTTTCGTCTCCTCTGTTGCCTTGTCGCTCGCTAATTTCCCCTCTTTTTTCTCCCTCGTATCTGTCCTTGAGGTGATGAGACTTTCTTCTCTCAGCAGTGCTTTGAAATGCGATATGGTTGACTTGTCTGTTTTCTAACTCGTCACTTTTTGAATTTACGCTACCATGCCTGTTAATTCATTCTTCTCCTCTGCAATTTGTCCATCTGCCCATAATTTTAAACCTCTTAAGCATATGTCTGTTTCCCCTCACTTTTTGCATAGCTTCTCTATTCTATTAATTTCTTCATTTGGTGCCTTTGGTCATATAATCTTTGTTGATAAAGATGTTTGTTCCTTTCAGGTCTCTTTCTGTGTCAGTATGTTGTAGGTTGTAAATTTTGCTAGAATGGTCCTCCCAAATCTAATTGCTTTACGTATTTCATAGTTACTAGGGGTCATCTATAATTTTTCTCCAACACTTCCTTTACCTCTTGCCTTGGATTGAAGCCCGTCCTTTCTTCTATTGCAAATAACACCAAGTTATATTTCCTACTTCCGTCCTCCCATTTTTCCATCTCCTCTTTGATGTTTTGTAGTTCTTTTATCGTTTCTATATTTTTAAGCATTTCCCCTTCTTTCTCGACAAGTTCTCTTTTATTTCCTTCTGCCCTGTCTTCCATTGCTAGAATCTCTCCTATTTCACCCAGGTCTGTTATCGCTTTGTCTGTAGTATCTTTGCTGGCCATGTCCTTTGCGTCCTTTTCCTCTTGCTCACGGAAGCGTTCTCGGCACACGTCTAGTTCAGTGCTTCCACACAGAACTAAGAGATCCAACAATAAACGTATTCTCATTAACTGCAGACCATTTCTGCTTTCTCTACTATGCATAGTAAGTAGAGGAAGTATGGTATTCCATGAGAAGATTTCACTGGAAATATACGTTTTGAGGCCCTCTTAATCAAAAAAAAAAAAAAAAAAAAAGCATTCTAGAATAAGGTCCGCGTGCGCACGCGCGTGTGTGCGGCTGTCTGCGGACAGCATAACTAAAAAATGAAGTCGGTATTTAAGTTTAATATCTTTTAAAGATGTGACACGATTTTGAAGAAAATTCCTCCACCCTTTGCATGGAAAGTATTTCGAAAATTGTGATGCTCTTGAAAATGGCTCTGATTTTGAGTAAAATGCCATATGTTTGATATTTTGACAACAAATGAAATGTATACACAGCCTATGCAGTACGGTTTACTCTTGATGACGTTTGAATAAGTCATGAATGGTAAGAGATAGACCAAATCTTACTATAATGTAGATCTTGTTAAAGTACACCACTAAGGTCCAAATTAAATATTTTTGTGGAGTGAATCATTTCGGAGGTATTCCTTGTTATTTGTGTGAGCTTTCCAATAATTACATTATTCTCAAAGGAAGGTCGTATTTCACTTTTTATATCTTAACTGTGGAAAGGGAATGGAATTTCAAAGTCTTCATATAACGACCACATTTAAAAGATTCGACTATCGCTCAGAGCCTACTGTAGGCCACGACATGCCCTTTGACTTTCTCAATACTGTGATAAGGAATTCTAGTCAGATATCCTGTGTTAGTAATTATATGTACTACTTTGTGACATATTACATATTTCTTGTTTGCTTAAGTTTAGAAGATGTGTACTAGTGTGTGGAAATATTAATGAGAAGAAATTTGTATCCACGAAAAATTATTTACAATTTATTTAATCTTTTACTTTGTGATGGTTTCGAAATGCCGATATTTACATAGACAACATATTTTCTAACCTTATTTTATGAAAGAACAGACAAAATTATTGTCATTGACAAGCAATAAACTATGGGGCTAATTCTTGACCCTGAAATCCTATTTGGAAAAACCTAGACCAAATTAGGGAGATTGATATGGGGAAAAAATACATTTTGAGCCCTGCATCACTTATTTCAGAGATAAAGTACAAAATGTCAAGTTGGGAAGTGATTGGTCTACTTTTTGATGCTCATGGAGTGATTAATAAATTTACTGTTAACTTGTTCCAATGTTTTGAATTGTAATTAAGAGCTTTAAAAGACATTGGTTTACAAATTATTCATGATTCTTTGCATATTTGATGCAATCATCTGTATACTACCCTAAACTAATAAATAATTCTAAAATGGTTAGCTGTTCTACTTCAAAATTTTATAATTTTGTACATTACTATGCTTTATCTATCAAGTATTTTTGCATCATACAATATTCTATCCTTTATCTGACATTTATATTTAAAATTGTCTTTTTCTACAGATCTATTTGTAGGTGTTAATTTATGAGAACCCTAAAATAGCACACCTATCCAAGTATTCAATTTTCTCTCATATATTCCTCGCCTCTACAAGAATGCTAGCAATAGTTTATGCTTATGTTTATCTTAACTAACATGAAGAAAATACAGGAGTAAGTGTTTGTAGGAATAGTTAGTACAAGAGCAGAAAAAGTAATATGAGTGTAACACATCAGAGTTTTTATATTTAATTACGTATTTTGACTCTGTACATCAACCACTGTACACATACAAGAACTCTGAAGACAACAGATTTTCTGTAATCATACAAAATCTTCCTTACTACCTTAGTGATGCAGAAATGCTACACACGTTACAGGAGATACGTACCCTGCTCATAATGTAACACGACTTCAAGGGAAAAATAAACAACCTATACTACTCTGTGTAGTAGAACTTAAAAATAATGATCCATGAAAAGCAATACTGAATGTAACAATTCAACTTTACAGGACTGTCAAAGCTGAACCACACAGGAAGTCCAGGAGTATAGTGTACTCACTGTCAGGACTTTGGACACACTAAGAACTTTCAGCATCTTGAATCACAATGTGTATGCCAACTTATTATTCTTATAAGAATTCAGCAGTTCTTCCTGATATTCTTGACTATGGAATACAGAAAAAATGTGTCTTCCAAAACATGTTACATAAATTACAGCACTGGACTCAGACCATTGCCCTGTCTTAATCACGTTTCAATTAAGTATAAAGTACATAAAGTACTTGCAATAGTAAGTTACCATTGGGGTAATTGTCTCTGATGTGAAGCTGCCTTTGTGGTTTACCCGGAGAAATACAAACTGGTTTGAGACTTCAATGTCATTCTGACAGGTTGTCACAGTAGCTTAATTGTTAAAGCACCCGCCTGGTCAGCGGAGGTTCTGTGGTTCAAATCCCAGCTGGGGCATTGCATTTTTAAGTTCCAGTTCTACCTCTCAAAACATTGCCCACACAGGGCTTGTGTGTTTAAAAACACCAACAGTAAGTTTGCTGGCATATATAATAATTACCATCTGAAGATTAATTAATCCCGGGACATACAAAGTACTTGTAATAGTTAGTCACCATTGGGGTAATTGATGTGACGCTGCCTTTTTGGTTTACTGTGAGAAATATGAACTGGTTTGAGAATTCAATATCATTCTGGCAGGCTGTCACAGTAACTTAATGGTTAGAGCACCCGCTTGGTAAGCGGAGGTTCTGTGGTTCAAATCCCAACTGTGGCATTGAATTTTTAAGCTTCAGTTCTACCTCTCAAAAGATTGCCCACACACGGCTTGTATGTTTAAAAACCCCAACACTGAGAATGTTGGGATAAATAATAATCACCATCTGAATGTTATTTAATCCTAGGACATAAAGTACTTACAATAGTAAGTCACCATTCGGGTAATTGTCTCTGATGTGAGGCTGCCTTTATGGTTTACTGGGAGAAATATCAACTGGTTTCAGAATTCAATGTCATTCTGGCAGGTTGTCACAGTAGCTTAATGGTTAGAGCACCTATCTGGTAAGCGGGGGTTCTGTGGCTCAAATACCAGGTGGCATTGGAGTTTTAAGTTCCAGTTCTATCTCTCAAAAACGTATAATATATTCAACTATCATCTCCTGAGCATGAAAACATCTCTGTTGCCATGTATGCAGATGACACAGTCATAGTTTGCTTCTGACCCAACCGAAATATGTTAACCCATTTCTCTTCCCACTGAATGGCTTGCTACTTGGCATATTATGTTAAATAGAAGAAAGATCAAAACCAAAATCTTCTCGCAAAGAACCTTTTACAATCAACCTCCAATATATCTATTTAACGAACTAGTATGGCTTCCTGCAGACAGCAATGAAATTTCTTGGAGTATTTCTTGACACCAAATTATCCTGGCACTCCCACATCTCTCACACAGCAACACTTGCCAACACCACACTTATCAAACTATATCCATAATTAACAGACATTCAAAACTTGGTATAGAATGTTCACCTCTGCTATTTAAGTCCCTAATATCTCCATTTATTTCATACACTGCTCCTATATGCAGCACAAGCAACAAAACACACATTCATCATCTAAAAAATAAATTCCTTTGGAAAGTGACCAATGCCACATAGGATGTAAGAAACAACCAACTTCATCATGAATTTCAAATTCTCCCTTCACAGAAAGGAGGGAGAACAAACCACCAACAGTTCCTGGAGCTCACACTTTTAGCATGGGCATCGAAAGTGATTACAGAATTAGACTTAAAAGAAAGTTACCACTAAGATTTACACAGTGACTCAGAAGAAAGTGATTTCACATAGCCTGAGCCTCAGTTCCATTCTTTCATGTTTATTGTTAATGTTTACAGGTGTCTACTTTATCTGCTGACAATAATTCTTGTATATTAATGTTATATTTGTAAATGTGTTAAACTTTATATCTGTGTATATTTTCATAATCACTTCATGCTGGAGGAGCCTTGGACCAACTTCAATTTGTTATTTATTACACATTATTACTGACCTGTCATATCGGTTCGTGAAAAATTACATTAAGGAAAACGTGAATACAATAATGTGTCTGAAGTGCCCCATGTGTAAATTTGTCCAAGGAACCATATTACATTAATTCTGTTCAAAGAACACTTCCATATCTAACACTAACAGGGAATACAACAATGTGTCTGGTGATAGTTACTTATACCACTTGATCAAATAACTGTGTTATACTCATTATGTTCAGTGAACAGTTCCATATCTAACACTAACAGGGAATTTGACAATGTGTCTGGTGATAGCTACTTATGCAACTTGATCAAATAACTGTGTTATACTCATTATGTTCAGTGAACAGTTCCATATCTAACACTAACAAGGAATATGACAATATGCCTGGTGATAGTTATATACAGAACCTGATGAAACAACTGTGTTATAATTGTGTTCAGTGAACAGTTCGATATCTAACACTATCAGCAAGTATGATAATATTTATGGGGACAGTCACTGATACAAGTTAATTAGGCAATTATATTGTGATCATTAAGTGTGAAAAACATTTCTATACATAACAGTAAAACGTAATATGAGGAAAATGTAATAGAAATACAGACATGTCCAAATTATTGGAGTAAAACATTTTCAAGCCTAATTTTATTGTTACTGTAGAATAATTCCAATTAAAACCTCTGATTTTAATGTAATTAGTGTTCTTCCACACAATAGCTATGTGTAGGACAGGATTGAAAAGGGCAGAGTGAGACTAATAATTAAATGTGATGACCAGAATTTGGTTAAAGCAGCCCGATGGTAACAGGTAGATCCATGGTTCAAATTCTGGTCATGGCTTTGAATTTTCAGTCTCACTCTACCCTTTTCAACCTCTTATCTTATATTCCTTTTAAGTGAGGCTTATATCTAGTACATTTTAATTATTAGCAGAGCATTGTTTGAAATTCATAGTGGGCAATAGTGCAAGATCTGTTAAAGATGCAATTCATTACTCAGTTGCTTTTCATTCTAATTTTCTGTTTATTATCTGTGGCTTGGCTTTACAACAATAAGTGGTGTTACATATTGCTGGTACTGATAGTTGTGTGGGTACTGGCAAGCATTACATTTGATTTTAATGTAATTGCTGAATACTGTGAATAGAAATACTAGCAACTATTGCTTTCTGAGGTTATGGGGAGAAAATCAGAGCTTTCACCTAGAAAGATTGGCATGGTAAAAGTTCTGCTTGCTGAAAAGCATTACATACAACAAGAAATAGTCCCGCAGTCCATAAGTAGAATAAAGCAAGATGAAGATTTTGGTAAAAGTAAATCACAACAATGAGCAGGAAGAAGAAATTATATATGAACACTGAAATATTTATCAGAAACAAATTGTAAAGCTGCCAGCAAAGCTGCAACAGATTAAAGGAATATGGATCACTTGCATCAGCAAGAACTATGAGAAGCTAACAGTTTAATGATGGACTAAAGGCCACGCAACAATAACATCTGCTATGGCTGCAAAGGAAGATCAAAACTGGACAATTGATGAGTGGAAAAATGGTAAACTAAGCAATATAAAATGATGTACATATTATAACATTATACTAAAATATACCATCATTTATTTTCCAAAATTGGCTAGTCAATAATATATTTTTTTGGAAGCAATAGTCTACTGCAGGATATGAGAGAGAATTAAACACAATGTAATATCTCTAGAGCTTCTTTATACACTTTAATTTTATTTCAGGTTTGCTTCAGTGATGAATCAATGTTTCCTGTTGGAGATGAAACTAGCCAATATATCAGAAAAAGAGAAGGAAAAGCTTTTAAACTGGACTGTATAAAACAAACAGTAAAACAACCTGCATCAGTATTGGTCTGGAGGTGATCTTTTTGCATGAATGCGGATGGCTATGTAGAAGAAAATATGAGACATGATGTACTGAAAATCCAGTTGCTAACACAACTGAACGCATGGTTTGGGGAAAATGAAAATATCTTTGTGCAAGATGGGGCTCTATGCCATAAAGCCAATAAGCTCATCACATTTTTGAAAGAAAGGGATGTAAAGCTGCTTGATTGGCCTGGAAATAGCCCTGACATGAATTCTATAGAGAATTTATGGTCAATAGTTAAGAAAACTATAAGCATAATAAAGACTGCCTTGATTGAAAAGCTGATTCAAATCTGGTTTCATAATGATGAAATAAAAGATCAGTGTAAAACACGTATTGTATATTGTAGGCATGCCCAAGTGAATAAAGTCACTAATCAAAGTATGCACACTAAACCCTAAACTAAGAAAATAAACAATTTGTAACACCTTATCTGTATTATATACTCATTTTCTAAAATAAAAGCTCTAATAATTTCGCCATGCCTAAAGATAGTCTCTTGTACAAAGAATCAACCAGATGACTTACTTTGGTGGTTTTATGGAACACAAGTCTTCATATGTTGCATCCTGCAACACAATAAACACATGATCTGCTTTAACCTTATGACTCTTATCTTAAAAAAGAGGAGCAGAGTCAAACATGCACACACTTTTTCTATAATCTATAACGAAGAAATTACTTCACATAAAAATAATCCAATAAAGAAAAATAACATTCTTCCGAAGAAATTACTTCACATAAAAATAATCCAATAAAGAAAAATAACATTCTTCCATTACAACACCTAAAGCTTTGTTGTACAAATGAAACATACACATCTGTGGATATCTGAAGATCCTTTTTCCAAACATACTTAAAAATACACATTACCTTCATTGGCCTTAAGTAGAAGTATTAAACACAGTGATGTGTTCATAACTTGTAAATTATAAATTTTGTTTCAAATTCCAATGCATCATTAATAGTATAATATTGCTTTAAGCTTCCATGTGCAAGCATTCCAAATTGAATACTCCTTGGATGATGTCATATTGCAAAGGAGGCAAAGAGAATAACTTTGAGAGAGGCTAGATGTAAAAACTTTAGAGCAGCAAAACAAGTTTTAAGTGTAATAATCATAATTTTATAAGTGAGATCATACTAACCGTAAAAGTAAAGAAAATAAAAGAAATTGAAGGGGAATAGTTACAGTTGCTGTCAGAAATGGGATGAAACCCACAACTAAAAAGCAAGATGTAAGAAATTATGAAGTAAATGTTACTTAACATGGCAGGGATGGAGACAAAAATGGAATCTGGAATAACAAATATGAAAAATGAGATGGCTAAGGTGAGGATAGAGCTTATTCAAGACTTTCTCGGGCTTCGAGCCAGGTGTAGTGTTGAGTCATCGACGTTTCAGGAGTGGGCATCTTTCCCACCATCAGGATGAATGACCAACAAGAGTGATTTTTTTTTTTTTTTTTTTTTTTTTTTTTTTTTTTGGAAAGGGGAGACAGAAGTAGAGTTGGAGAGGGATAAAGATTTGGCTTATTTCGCCGGGTAAGGAAGAGGGGAGGGATGTAAAGTCTTAAGCGTAGAGGGATGGGAAAGAATACATGTATTAAAAGTTGGAGGTGAAAGTTGTGTATCTCTGGTGAAATTGGTGGAGTCCCGCATAAAGCACCTCCGTTATTCAGGTAATATGAAAGCTGCCGCCCAATAGGCGGGAGCGAGTGAAAGAATTGATCCAGGCCATGGCCATGACACAAGGCCCTGGCCATGTGCACGTGGGAAATAGTGGTGTCCTCTAAGGGAGATATGGGCGGTGGTAGTCATGTACACAGTCGTGCTTCGGCGATGTCAGCGTTGGTGGTTCCTCCTGCGATGGCACATGGTGCTCATGTGTAGTGGAGGGTGGCGCATTCGAAGATCGGCGCTGTCTGCGATGGTTGCTGGGAGCGGCGTAGGCGGCGGTGTTGGGTATCAGCGATTGCTGATGTGTCGAAGTGGTGATGTGAGTTCAGCGTGGTATGTAGCCGTGAGGCCCGTAATATTCTGGGAACCGTTGTGGGTACTGTAAGGGGTCAAGATCGAACTCCGAAATTCCTTGTCCATTGCAAAGTTTGTCATCGCAGCTACTGGTGCATGGGCCAAAGGGGTGGTAGGTGTAGCCGCCTCGGCGGAACAGTGCTACTTGATTCGCTGTCAGTTGGCGTGGTGGGAGTAGTCTTGGTGCAGTCTGGTATGGTTGTGCCCGAGTTGGTGTTGGCGGTGTAGCTGTGTGATGTGATGGTTCCGCCGCTCTTGTAGATGGCGCGGTAGGCTTGTGTGATTGTGTCTCTTGGTGCTGCGCTCTGGTGAGTGAGGGCGGTGAAGTCTGGGAAGTTGTTACGTGTGTAGTGGCGTCTGGGAAGTTATGTTGTGTTGCCGCTTCTGACGCAGGTGTGATGAGTTTGTTCTCAGTTTGTGTTGTTGCTTCTGTTGTATGTGTGATGGGTTTGTTCTCAATCCTGTACAACTTTCGTTGTATGGACTCGAGCGCCTCGGTGTCGTCGAGCTCGATGACAGCTGCTCGAAGTTGGTGAAGGAGTCGTGCTGCCGCGTTGAAACCCGTAGTGTGATGGGTGAGTTGCTGGGCGACCGCTGCGTGGCGGCGGCGGCTGTCCCGTACGTGTTTCTTGAGATTGGTCTGAAGAGCCGAGAGTGTCCGCGTGAGAGCTGTTACACTCTCAGTGGTGAAGTCTCGGGTTTCTTGGATGACTGAAGTTGTGACCTGTAGATCGTGAGTAGTGTGTTGCGTCAGGGCGGTGACCGCCGATGAAAGCGTAGAAACGGATGTAGCTAATTCCTGGCAAACGTCCTCGATGTGGCGTAATTGGTGACCAAGGGTGGTGACTGCGGTGTGGAGTTCCTTGGTCTCTGTGCTGCGTTGTTCCATAGTAGAGGTTGCTGCGGCGTAGGACGTGGTGCTGCGAAGTGCAGGTGCGTCGGCGGAGGTTGTGTTCTGTGGCTGAGAGGCTGCGTCGGTTGGTGTTGAAAGCCTGCTGTGTTCTTTGGGATAGAGCGGGCACCGCGCCTGTCCCGTAAAATGGCCGAAGCCATTACAGGAGGCGCAGTACCGGCGGCGTCGGCGGAGATCGTGGCTCGTACAGTGCTGTGTGAGGCAAGAGGCCCCGCAGTAGTGGCATCTTGGTGCGGCGTTGCAAGTGATGGCGACGTGTCCGTAGCGGCAGCATCTGCGACAAGGCAAATGCCGTGTGTTGCGGCCGGGCTCAGCATTCAGGCGCCGCCCGAGTAATGGCAGGCCAGTCCTCAAGGCGGCTTCTCTGTCTACTGGGTCAGCAAAGATGATCCGCATGAGGCGTGTAGGTCCCAGCGAGGTGACGACGCGAGTGGCCTTCATTGCTGACGGCCACTCGTTTTGTGCGGCGGTGAGTAGATGCCTCGCTGGAAAGTCGCGCATTTTCCTGTACGGGAGCCGATGTGGCCCGAGAGCTCGGCGAGGTCGGCGATTTCCGGCGATGTTTCTTCTTTCCCATCTCCTGCTCTGCTTCTCCTACCAACAAGAGTGAATGGACCAGTATATATACTGTCCGCTAGTATGGACCTAGCAGAAAACACCAAGTCTATTCTGGAGGTTGTTCAATGCTCTGATGGAATCTGTGTTTCCTGAGCCAGTCGATCTCCAAATTTAAGGCCGGTTTTCAGGAGGAACTGAACTGCAATCTGGTATCCCGATTCAGTGTGCTCTTCTTGGAGAAGATGGCCAGAGCCTCTTAGACCCTCTGTTACCAGAAATCACTACATTTTCTCACAATGATCATTTCCATGAAGTTAGCTCTATGGTCTTTTTCAAAGCAGTGTTCTGCCAGCCCCGACTTTTCAGGCAGCATTAAGCATATGGATCATTCATGCTCCTTGACTCTAGCAGAAGGGCAAGCCGGCAGGACAATTACTACCATCATCATTATCATTACCATTACTATCATTCCAAACATGTCCAAAACATCCAAACAATTCCTCTTTGACTGCACAACACCTAACCAGACCAAAACTCCATAACCACCAGTACCCGATTCTACAATCAACCAATGCCAACCACGAAATCTCTAGCTGAGCAACATCTGCCATCTCTCCCGCAAATCATACCAGCTATGAGGAAATGGATACGGCTTTCTACGAAGTCATCAACCGTATTCCAAGTCGCCTCTGCATCCAGTTTGCTGCCGCCCTGGCAGAAGAGCTACTGTCAGGCCCACCCACACTTACGGCAGACACAGTGATTATCCACGCCTTCTTTACTTTCTGCAGTCACCATCGCTAGTACACCTAAATTAGAACCAGATTTCTCCAAACTTAACATCTGTTTCTGGTACGCAAATGCGCTGCGGTCCAGCCAAGAAGAGCTAACAGACTTTGTGGCAATGCATAGAGTTCAGGTACTACTAGTACAGGAAACAAACCTGCAACCATACATAAAAATTAAACTACCTGGAATGAGGTACTATCGAAAGGACCGAGAAGATGGCGATGGGGGAACAGTAATATGTGTATGTTGATGATTCATTTACCACCATCAATTTAACATCCGAAATACCAGTAACTTGAAAGCCACTGGTACCCAACAAGACCATTAACTGATGGTGGACAGGATGTGCTGTTCTCCTCCCCAGTACCATCCATAGCCGCCAGTGACTAAAACAGCAAGCACTTAAATTGGAACCCCACTACATATCTCACTGTGGTCAAAAGTTAAACGCTTATGTGACCTCGAGAGCCATCTCAGTTGAAGTCCCCAACTCACCTAGCATCCACTACGGTGACCGCAGACCTCCTGATTGGCTTGATATAGCTCTGGTTAAAAATGTATGATCTCATCTAATCCTTTATACAGTACCAGCTCTCTCTTCTGATCACTACCCTGTTCTCGTCACCTTTCCATCGAGGCCTACATATGAACTATCACAGCTTGTCCTGTCCCCTTCCCTCAGATCACAAGCTGGAACGAGTTTACCAACATATTAAATCAAGTCCAACCATGCCTTGCCCCTTGTACCACTTCCCAGGAAGTTGAACTCATGGTTAACAACATGACAGAGGCCCTAATGGCTGCAATCAAAAGCACATCACCAAAGCCAACACTGCATCAATTTAACAGTGCACCTCTGCCACAGAGGATAAGGGCTCTCATATAGAACAAGAACAGAACCCGAGGACGTTACCTGTTTTCCAGGTCCCCAGAGGATAAAGCTATGTATTGCTATCAACAGGAGGAACTCAAGGTCGGACTCCAACAGTACTTAACCAAAAGTGGAAGTCCCATCTTTCCCACCTAAAGCCGGAGGATGGTTCTCTATGGCAGACTACCAAAGCACTCATGGGTTCTCCACAACAAAACCTACCCCTTCAACACGGACAAATCATAGCTCAGTCGGGAAGAGAAAAAGGCGAACTGCAAGCTCCATTTCTGGAATTGTTTAAGGCGGTGGACACAGCTGATCATGGATCGTGTAAACCAGGTCCAATCTGAGGCTATTAACTTCCTCCAGCTTCCTGTTGACTATTCTGACCTTGGGGAAACGTGGTACAGGAGATCTTAGAATACATCTGCAAGCTTCCTCCCTACCAGTTCTAGGGATTTGATGGCATCACAAATACCGCTCTCAAAGCCCTGCCGCATACCTGGCTTCAGTTCCTGGTCCACATTTTCAACAGAATATTTCAAGCTTTGCACTTTTCTCAAGCCTGGAAGTATGTGGAAGTTACTACCATCTGCAAGCTGGGAAAGGATTCATCATCTCCAGAGAGCTATAGACCCATCAGCCTACTTCCCGTTATGAGCAAGCTCTTTGAAAATGTGGTACAGACACGATTAAGATGTACCCTGGATAGGCACAACATAATGAGACCTGAGCAGTATAGCTTCTGAACATTGCATTTGACTGTCCACCAACTTCTCCGGCTGGTAGACAAGATATAAACCACATCAACAGGCGTCATTACGTCTCAGCCCGACTACTGAATGTAACAAGGGCATTTGACAGCATCTGGCATAAGGGACTTCTCTTCCGCCTCCTCACCTATCAAATTCCACCCTACTCCGTCAACCTCTTGCAGTCCTATCTGCAGGACAAAACCTTTGCCGTTGGCTACAAGGATGCAACCACATCTTCCCATCCCATATGTGCTGGGTTACCGCAAGGCAGTGTGCTGGGTCCCACATTGTTCCTCTCCATATTAACAACCTTCCCACACTGCCAAGATGATTTGCAGATGATACTGCCATAACATCAATGTCCTCAAAACAGTATATGTCAGCCAGATGCATCCAGCATTGTGCTGACCTGCTGACCACCTGGTTTAATCGCTGGCAGTTACACATCCATCAGCAGAAGAGCCAAGCTATAACTTCTGGCTGTCATCCAATGGAAGACTTTGCACCTATCTGCCTGGCAGGCGAAGACATGCCCTGGTGCACATCAGTAAAATACCTGGGTGTCACAGTAAATGTCAAGCTGACATGGAAGACGTCAGTAGCCGGGCAAACAAGAGAATGGCAATGCTCTACCCACTGTACAACAGGAAATCACATCTACCCCTGGATAACAACCTATTGTTATTTAAACAGGCCCTCCAACCAGCATTCAAATATGCCTGCCAGATCTGGGGAGTTACAGCACAAAGTCACCTCCACCAGCTGGAAATACTTAAAGTGCGCTACCTATGAATAGCAACTAACTCTCCTTGGTACATCCCTAATGCTACAATCCAAAAAGGACTTCCACTTCTCCTTCGTCAAAGAATATATTCTCATCCTTTCAAAATCTTTCTTTGACAAATTACCCTCCAGTTTCAACCAACTAATCCGGGGACTGGGGGAGTATAACTTAGACCCCAGAGAAAGATATAAAAGATCAAACTTGTCCTCAGCAATACATATTATAAAAAAATAATGACAAATCCTCAACAAAAAGAAATCCAATAACCCTACCTTAAACAAACAAAAACAAAAAGAATTTCCACAACCTCAAAGGACAGACTTACAGAAAAAAACACTTACCCACAAACCAGTCTATTCTACCGTCTCCTACTATAAAACTTTCATGGCCAGTAGAGGGTCTTACCCTGACCTGGCGAAAACCAGAGGACAGTCTGCAAGATCTTTGGCAACCACAACCCCCAAGTGCCTATTACAGTTGTCATCATTGTTAGCCATTCATCATCCTGATGATGGGAGAGATGCACATTCCCGAAACATTGATAGCTCTTCATGACTACACCTGGCTCGAAGCCCAAGAACATCTTGAATATGTTCATCGCCAGAATAGCTTCAAATCGTATTTTGAGGACAGAGCTGTCAGCAATGACTAACGGGCAAATGGTCTGCATAAAGGAAGTCGTGAAAGACTTTGGTCAACACATCAAAGGCCATGGGCATGTCAGGGAATGTGTTGGCACCCTGCAACATGAAGAGATGTGATACAAAATCTGAGCACATCAAGCAACCCAACTACAAAGGCACATCTTCCACATACAGTTTGCAAGCTACAACTGATGGTCCAAAGAGGAAGCTGCACGGCAGCTTTCTGACAAGAAAGTTTTTAAGCTAAACATTCAACTGACTTGTGTGGAAAATGAAATTGTGTGAATCTTCTGCAACAATTACCTTTCATATTTACTATGTACATCAGAATCTTGCTTACCTGAGGTAATGGGTCGGTGAGATTACCTCAGATTTAGAACTTATGTGGAGCACTATAGGACCAATCATAAAAGAACTGAATTCATTAACTCAATACTTGTGGCACAAAGAACATTAAATGCTTATCTGGAAACAAACTACTGCACCTGCACATAGCATCATAAACCCTCTGGGATAATGGTTCAGTCATTTATAAGTGAATTTGAATGCTCCCATTCCGTTTCATGAATTGAACAGTTACAAATTAGGCAATTGTAATGTACCTGCACAGTAATAACTATAGAATGTTACATTTGAACTGAATTATTTTATGTAAAGAGACGACATGCTAAACATGAAAACTTGTGTGAATATACCTTTGTCTTTCTCATTATCCTCACACACTTTAGGAGAGAGGCACAAAAGTATGTAATAAACATGTCAGGTGTACACTAACTGGATTTGTGAGACTCTACTGCACTTCAGAAGGTGAATGAAATGAACAAAGGATGGCCAAAGGTTCAAAATGAGTCACAATAAAAATAGAATTTGGTAGGTAACGTAATATACCATTTCAACAATATAGAACTCCCATAGGGAACCTTCAAGGATTTATAAATAGATTAGATAGATATGCATTCCCATTCAAAATATTAAAATAATAGTTTATGCACATTTTAAGGTAAACACACTTAATGGTTGTAAAATAAAGACCAACCTCACCTCCCTGCTACACACATTTAAATTGGAATAATTGCTTCACTTTCTGGCCAGAATTGATAAGAACACTGCAACAGCTTATTGTAAATAGCATGTCAGATCACAAGGACAAGCTATTGTTGGTAAGAAATGGACTGATACTACGAAAGGTAAATTATAACAAAAATAGTGATAAGCATATTAATAAATTTAAATTGCTGTTGAAGAATGAAGAGTAGACCTGTCACCACTGAAGCAAATGACCTATTTCATGATTTCTCAAACTTAAATTATGATCATTTGAAGAAATTTTCCCTACAAAAATAAATTCATCATAAACAAAGAAGGTTCATACCTTAGATTATTTATTTAAGAGGAAGTCCTATGCAAATAAAAGAAATTTGATCTTAGTATATCACACAATTTATGACCCAAACATTACAGTACACTACAGTGCATATTGTAACATTTTTACAAGAGCAATGAATGAAGCAGAAAGACGGTATTACTCACTGGCTATTGATGAGTATAGTAATAAAATTAAAGCAATGATGAACCCCTTCACATCCCATATTGCTTTCAAGTAATAAGCTTTACCCAAGATTATAAAATAGTTAAATAGCATATACTATACTAGCAAGTATCAATACAAAACATGCATTTTAAATAGATTTATATTATGAAACATATTTTTAACAATTAATGTTGTGCAGCATTTATAAGAGAAAGAAGCAAAAGTGATGCATCCTTTTGTACAACTTACCTTAATATCATCATTAATACATAAATCACTTTCTAACTTAACCTTCTTCACCAGGTGTTTGATAAAAAACTCTCCCTCATTCTGTGAATGTGTGGAATCCTCAAGTTCTGGTTTGATATCACTGCTACTTGTAACAGTTTCTATCTTAACCTTCTTCACAAGGTCTTTGATAAAAAGGTCTTGCTCATTCTCTGAACAAGAGTCCTGGAAAGCAAATTCCTCTTTGACTTCTTTAATACACATTTTACTGTAGTTACTGTATTTGAACAGTTCTGTTCTTAAACTTCAGTAGCAAGTCTGTGGAAAAAGAAACACATTATGAGCAACATCCATAAGTTTACTTCTAGATCATTGAAACTATATTGCATTTCCTTAGGGGAACCTGTAACCCCTAGAGGGCACGTCCTCAGCTGGTGGATAGGGGAAAGCCTCCCAATATGGGTGATAGAAGGGAAATTAAATACTTCCCACAGACCAACAGGTACTGCTGCCTTGTGCTTCAGCATTGGTTTCCTAAAGGCTAGAGGGAGATAACCTCAAAAAAGGTAAACTTTGTGCAAGCCTGTCATGGCATCAAAAAGCGTCTCCAGGTGGCAGATTGTAATTGAAATTTATATAGTTCTCCCATCTTGGTCCAGTGGACCCATGAATCAAAGACATGGACAGTCCTTCACACCTGCTGGAGATCACAAGTGGATGATGTGACCACCTAGGTGCACAAAATGAACAGCCATTACACTGCCAAACCTAGGTCCACAAAAGTCAGCGGTAGCAACCTTCAGGCTCCTGCCAAACCATGACTGCTTGGCAAGTCACCTGTATCAACTTGGCGCCTGCCTCGGTAGCGTGTCTGCCTCACGTTCAAGAGGTCGCGAGTTCGAATCTCGTTCAGGGTAAGTTATTCGGGTAAGGTTTTTTTCTGAGGTTTTCCCTACCCTGAGAAGACGAATGTCGGGTAACTTAAAACTCCATGGACCTCGGGCTCATTTGAGCATCATTTCACCCATTTCATTTCATTTATTCGTCCGATATGACACAATGTTGGAGGACGTTAATTCCAAAGAAAAAAAAGTATCAACTTGGTATTCTGAGTTCTCCATCATGCCCCCTGTGTGAAGATCACTTGAAATCCTCCACTGCATTTCTCTCTGAGAAGAGTGTTATTCAAAAATAATGGAAAGCTACACTGCTGATAGCTTTACTGACAGATTCAAGGCACTAAACAACATTTCAACAAACATAAAGTATTACAAAGTAGTGATGATAATTTGGTGTAATACGTTTAGAATAACAATTTTAACATTCAAAGACCCATGCCTTCCTTATGTATTTTAACCTGAATCCGATGGGCATTATTATAGTAAGACATGCCTTAAATTAAATTGTTCTAAAAGCAATTTAAATCTTGGACACAAAGGAGCCTGCAAAGATTAGAAAGTTAAAATGGATATTTTGCTAATTTTGTGCTATTCTTAGGCATAAGAACTTGTCAACTACAAATAGTATAGGAAGAAAAGTAAGCGAGAAAGCTGTGTAAAAATAACACATTGCATTTATACTTCAATCTTATAGAAAATTGTATGAATTCTTTGTAGAAGGGGGAGTAAAGAAAAAAGTGTTATCGTGTTTCATAAAAGAAAAGTGAGTGGAGATAACAGACTGAACATAATTCATTGCATTTCATCTCCATCATACAATATTATATGAGTTTATTTTGCAGGGCAAGTAGACAACAACATGTGAATGTGTCATGTAATACAAAAGCAACTAGAGAAAACTATGTGAATGTAATACATTGCATTTCTATTTCAATCATAAAAATTGTATGAATTCTGTGTGGAACAGTGAGTAGAGGATATGCAATTGTATTACGTAGAAGAGTAGAAATAGAAATAGAAATAGAGTTTACTGACCATTACGCTGCTTTATAACCAAGCAACAGGTCTTATCAAGCTTACAGATGGATTGTTATCACATTACAGTGTTCAAACTTTATAAAACTAACACATAAGCAGACACATTGTATATGCATTAATTGATTTCTCTGACATCAATATACTTTTGAATAGAAAGCCTTGTCTTTTAACCATTTATCCAAAAAAAATTTAAATTTATTCATAGGAAGTGAATTTATGTGTATTGGTAATTTGTTATATAGCTTTAGTCCAAGGTGTTTATAACTATTATGTGTATCCGTAAGTCTGGAATATGGTACATCAATTGTTTGATTTATATGAGTGTTGTGAATGTGAATTGCTCCCCTTGTTGTGTATTGCTCTATATTTTCTTTGAAAAAACTCAGTACAGTAAATACATATAATCCTGGAACTGTCATGAGGTTCAATTGTTTAAAATATTCTTTGCATGACTCTAAGATATACAGTCATAGCATTCTCCTAAGCGCCTTTCTTTTTGCTATTTAAAACCTACTTTTGCTCCTACAGAATTTCCCCATAAAAGTATGCTGTATGTAAAGTATGAGTGGAAGAATGCATAATAAAAATGTATGAGCCAGTCCTCCCTTATATTGTTCCTAAGGTTATACACCAGAAACATTACTTGCGGTAGTTTATTGCAGATATAATTAATATTATGATCCCAGTTAAATTTTTTATTGCGGAATGACCTAAACGTTTTACATACTGAAACCTATATGAATATAATACACTGCATTTCTATTTCAATCATTTAAATTGTACCAATTCTATGGTGACAACACCTAACTCAGATCTCACGATGCTGTCCCCTCACTTATTGGAAATGCTCATCGCCATACTGTAGATGAACCTGGATGTGGTCATAAACCAATTGTTATAAGAATTAAGCTAAGGTACAAGAAACCAAAAAATTTTAAAGAAAACCATTACTACTGGAATTATAAGTCAAATGGAAAATGTTTGCTGACCAACTATGCAAAACACTCATAAGTTTTGATTTTAAAGAAAATAATTCTACTGATTACATTATAAACAATTCCAATAATAAAGTCCTAATAATTGCAACACACAATATCCCAAGAGAAAAAGGACATTATAACCCCTTTTGAACTATAGAAATTTCAAAAATGCAATAAAAAGAGACTGCTAGAGACAACGTGGGATCTACAAGGAACCCATGAAATATTCAAGAATGGAGAACACTTTGCACAAAAATGAAGAAAGAAATCACTACAGCAAAAAGGGAATATTATAACCAGTTTATAGAAACCGTTGACTACAGAAAAGACAGCAGTAAAGCCCATCGAATTATGAGTACATTAAATAACAAAACCTCTAGAAAAAGGAAAGGACCTATTATGTTCAAAAATAAAATATTCATAGATGATAAGAAAATATCAGAAACCATTAAACGAACATACACATATAGAATACCTACTACCAAAGAAAAAAAGACTCAATCCTTTGAAAAAAGAAATAAAAGAAGCATTTAAAACAGACCATTCACACAAAATATTTAACTCAACTTTTGAAATACAAGAACTACAAAGAGCTATTTCACAACTTAAATTACACAAAAGTTGAGGATCTGATAAATTTACAGGAGCACTGATTAAGCATTTTGGCAAAAGCACAAGATATACCAATAAAGATATTTAATTTCATATGGGATTCAACTATACTGCCAACCTGGAGAAAAGTTGTTATAACTCCAATAACCAAGTCAAATAAACCAGCAGGACAATGTGATAGTTACAGACCAACTTCTCTTACTAGCACTTTAGCAAAGCTGATGGAATGCAGGTTTTTCACTCTTCCTTTATGATACCTTGAACCAAAATATTTCACTTCTCAAGCGCGAACTGGATTTCAAAAATATTACTCAACAACACAACAAAGGCTCACTTTAACCCAAGAATTGAAGAGATTTTAGGGAAAAAAGAATCAGTCCTAGAATTCTTTGTAGATCTCAAAAGTGCCCATGACTCAGTCCCTCATTTAAAACTATTCCATAAAATGGCTAAGTTGGGAATTAATGATAAAATGTTGAAATGGTTTCATAACTTCTTATTTTAGAGATTTAATGCAACTAAGTATGCAAACAAATTATCAAATTTTACCCATTTGTATCATTTGATGACCAGGGCTTGCATGTGTCCTTTTGGCATATGAATCGTAAGATGTGCTCAGCTCGCTAGTCTACATTAGTCCATATAATTCCACATAGTTTGGGTTACTTCTCATAGATGTCGCTTGTATACATATGGAATGAAATGCTAATATATGATGTAACCTACTGTGCTTCAGTCAAGGAAAAACAATTTTGTCTTAGCATTATTTCACTCACCATCATGGGCATGAAAGAAATCTGCATGGATGACAAGGAGGAATTGACAAAACTGATACAAAGTGTATTACAGATTGACAGTGAAAGTTGTGATTCTTCTGAATATGAAACAGTCTCAAGAAGGTTCCATTGACAGTGATAATGAATCTAGTGCAGAAAGCAGTGAAGAAAATAATAATGACATACTGAGCCCTTTTAAACACATTTGCATTACGATGGAGAAAAAAAATCAGTGTAACTGGAATTGGACTAAAACTGATAGCAACGACATTCTCTATCCTTTTACTGCAAATACTGGTATTTGTAAAAACTAACTGAAGAATCATGTGTAAGAGATGCTGTTACTGGTCTTCTATTAATCCTAACATCTTTATTTTTAATCCCTTCATGAAGAACAATTCTATGAAGTTTAGTTATTAAGAAGCTCCATGAACAATTTAAATTAGTGCAGTTTCAATTTTTTCAGAATACATGTAGCAATACTAATGCTTATGCAACAAGGTATCTGAACAATCCCGACAGAAAAGTGTTGAAAGACGATGAAAAATGGTGTAACACTACGGCAGATGAAACCAGACCCTATATTACTTTAGTTACTTTGATGTCACAAGGGCAAAAGTAGTGTATTCAATTGTACTGGAGCAAAAACAATGTCTTGATACCCCAATTTTTCGTGAAACAATGAGCACAGACAGTTTCAAACTGATTTACCATTTCTTTCACACACAACAGTATTATTGAAGTTAAGCTTCTAATACAGTGTATGCAAATCTTCAGCAAAAAAATATAATGGCTCATTTTAAATGATTCTTTAAGCATCAAGCTGTTACCACCCTCACAGCTAGGGGATTTAAATCTGCCTTCATGGTTAGTTGACAAGACACTTAAATATAATGTAACTGTAATTATTATTTATTTATGCCAACAAACTTACTGTTGGTGTTTTTTTTTAACACACAAGCCGTGTGTGGGCAAAGTTTGAGAGGTAGAACTGGAACTTAAAAATTTAATGCCACAACTGGGATTTGAACCACAGACCTGCTTACCAGGTGGTTGCTCTAACCATTGAGCTATTGTGACAAACTGCCAGAATGGCATTAAATTCTCAAACCAGTTTGTATTTCTCCTGGTAAACCACAAAGGAAGTCATCTAGCACATCTAGCTCTGTGGTCGACCGGCAAGACAATACACATTAACTGGGCTGTGTAAAATGAAAGAGAGATTCAGTTCTACTTCTTTTTCGCATATTAACGTCCGCCACTGTAATGTTATCTTAGACTATGAATGAATGAAATATGTGAAGTGATGCTCAAAAAGAGCCCTAGGTCCATAAAGGTTAAGGTTACCTGACATTCATCACCTCACCATAAAAAAAACCTCTGAAAAATACCTTATCTGGATAACTCACCACAACCAAGATTTGAACTTAGACCTCTTGGATGTGCGACAGACGTGCTACCACAACACTGCACAGGCAGGCCCCATTTAGAGGGAGGAACAGCAGTGGAAATAAACAAGTCAAAATTCAGGCATAGAAAATACTATGGTATTATATGAAAGGGCAATTGCTGTTTCATGGTGTACAACATGAGGAATGCTCTAACTTCTTCATTGTACTGGTTGAAGTCACAGACAGACTTTCGCTGCCCACCAAGTTGGCCTATATTTGGAGAGTGGAGTATGGTCATTTCATCCCGAAGAAGGCCAAGGAGTCTGGAATGGCCGAAAGCTCAATGTTCATTAAGCTGACACAGCTGATCACCCGTGAAGCCTTCATGCATACTACTGGGCTTAGTCTAAAAATGGATTTCACCCAGCACAACAATAGTATCTAAATGCTGGAAGTCACATGATACACCTCAGGATAAAATCTTCTAATATCACAGAGTAAACCATTCCATTGATTTTTAAAGTACTACCGCAGTTGACGAACTACAGTAAGAGAACATACGGGCACAATAACACCTTTCCATACGCATTGATATGAATTAAAATAAATGAAAGTGCTCCAATCCTCCATCCCTATCTTCGGAAGAAAGATGCACTTCACAGGTTACTTAGTGGAATACGTATTTAAACATACAATCTCAATGAAGCACAGATTGCACCATTTCCTAAAGACTATCAACCACAAATTTAAAGTCATTGTATGTACTTCAAACCTTATTAGCTATATTTCTTCAGAAATTTCCAAAGATTTACACAGAAACAGCACATGAAAAATTAATGTTATGCCTGAGTTTCATATGTGATTTATTATCTTTATAAGTTTAATATTGCCAACAATGAAATGCAAATGTAGTGCAGTATTCTGCACTGCAATTAAAATTTTACATGAAATGTTTAAGAATGGTTACCAAGTCACATTGCTCAAAACTTTTGAAGACTTATGTAGGGATAACAGCAATGTCAGTGTTGCATCTGTTTCAAATCTGAATCATTAATAATGATAATAGAGGAATACAAAAATATTGCTTTTGTACTTGAATTAAAACTACACGGAACACACAAGTCAGGTCATTTGAGTTCAAGTGCTCATAACTTTTTAAAGTGGAAATAATGGTAAACATTGAAAGCACTATTGTACTTGTATCCTTATGTGAATTGATCATTTAGTTATAGATTAAGTACATGGTATGCAAGAATACATACCTGTGTATGCTTGCACTTAAACATAAACAACTAAAATTGATGTAATTCTACTAACTACATCTTGGATCACACAATAGATTCCCTCTCACTCTCACTTTCCTTCAAATGCTGGCAGCTCTTGCTTTTAAACAGCTGAGCCACAAACTGCTCTCTACCAGCCAAACAGCGGGTCTGCGTTTCAAGATAAGTATAACACATTTACCAATAATTGAATAACTCACCCCACAAAACTTAAGTGAAAATGTACAATTTCCTATTTAAAAGACCACAACCTGTACACCGGTGCAAATATTAGCGATTTTTCTTTCCACAAAGTTGCCCGTCTGACATTGTGCAGAACCCAGCATAATAGGTAAACATCTGCAGCAAGATTATCTCTTCCTCTACTTTCGGCACATTTTGTTGAACTTTAAACAATTTTGGTACTAATGTATTCATATGAAGTACGCCCTTCACATTGATTTTCGCGCACATTTAACACTATAATAAACCGATTTGTTGCGCAATATTAACAATAAACCTTTAGGAATAATAATTTACACTCATAAGATGGTATTTATACATGTATGTGTCTGTAATACCACTTAATTGACGCAAGGTGCACAATGTTAAACAAAATACCTGGTGGGAATGCAGTGTATTTCCTATCTAACCAGTTCGAAAAAACGTTCTTTGGGTGATTCCAGGAGTTCAACAAGGCATGTTCTAAATCGATGTTAATGTCCTCTGGTTATTTATGCCCAATACCCAATATTCGCTAACAATCGTATTTATGAGGAAAACGCTATTTCAGTAACCATGCATTTGTAGATTGTGGTTCAATAAATATTCTTATAGTGGCTACGTTTTATCAAATAAAGCAGCAACATTAAAAAGTGACTAATAAGAATAAACCAAGAAAGTACACACGTAACAGTATGGTTTCACAGATTCAAGAGTAGAAATGTGATTATGTCTCCGTGTGCAAAACAAATATTACTGTAAACGATGGACGTTATCGTAAAGTTTTACACAACGTCCAAAGTTAAATATCACAGGAAACTTGTGATTAAATCACATGAAAACTATAACACTTACCTAAGTTTACTTACAGTTATGAAGAAATAAATTTTAACACACTCTCTCAGCCCAATTTACTGCTGTTCGCGAATAAAATACAGCAGACAGGCTAGCACAAATATACAGCTCACGTAACGTAAGGCAGCCAACCCATCATAAATAAAACTAGTATTACAGTATGCTTTTACATTAGATTATACCAGGAAGCACTCTGTAAGTTGCGCGAACTCCGAGTATAGTTCTTAATGTTTAACACTATCCATGAAAAGTGACGCATATCTTTTGTTTCTTAGACTTTCCTGATAAAACTGAATATACCTCGTAGGTTGGCTGTCCTACGTCACTCGGCCCTGAATGTTCTGTGCTGCAAGGCTTCCTTTGTTTCTGTTGTATTCAACTTGCTTTATTTCCAAAAACAGTGAAGCTTTTATTTTATTTATTTGGTTAAAGGAATACATACATATTCGAAGCATCGCCAAGAAGACATGTCCCAAAAGATCACACAGTGTGCTGACAGAGTTTGTTAGAAGTTTTTCATCATTGCTGTAAGTAAACTGAACTGTTATACTTTTATCTTATTTAATCACATGTTCCCTGTATAATTTAGCTTGGGATTATAAGGGAAAACCTAGGTTAAACAAAATTTGTATGTACAAGACAAAGCATTCTGGTGTTTAGGAAATTTTGATACACAAATCGTGTGTCACGTTACGTTCCCTTAATGGAAACTTAAAACTAACAAGGCTGTACGTTTATAGAAGACTTAGCGACGATGTAATACTGGACTGTTGATAATCAAGTGCTTGTTCCATCTGCTTTCTTCATGTTACTCTCTATCTGACTCACAAAGGCACTCTAAGCTCCAAACACAAACTGGGGCGGTTAAGATTGTGTATGTGCTAAAACACTTCACATTGCCAATCGCGCATGTTATTGCACAAGTTGTAGTAATACACGTAATTAATATTTCACTCCAAGCATATGGTAATTCTACTACACAGTCTATTGTATGATGCTTTAATTTCGCTTTGAAGTGATGAACATTAGTGAAAAGGGTAATTGTCTACAAAATCGGCCTCTCGAGAAAACGAATGAAACAGTGTAATGGATGCAGTTTTTATTGCTGATTACGATTTTGAAAGTCGTATAGTGCGCTGAAGCTTCGTTTTTGATTTATGAGCAAATTACGTACTTGCGATGCAGCGGTTTTATTTCGCTTATGCGGCGGATATTTAGGAAATAAATGTTTATCAAGGACTATATTATATGCTAGAATGATCGATTAATGCATTTACGTTGAAATTGTTATTGCTGATTACAATTTTGAAAGTTTTATTTGGCGGTCAAACTTCGTTTTCGTTTACCCTGTGTTAGGTTAGGTTTAGTGTGTGTATATGAGAGGGGTGACAGGGTCCTGTGTTATCGAAATATTCACAATTTGGACAGTGTTTATGACACCATTTCAACGTAATTGCATTAATCAGTCATTCTAGCATATATTATACTCCTTTATACAGATTTATTTGCTAAATATCCGACGCATAAGCGAAATAGAATCGCTGCATCGTAGGTACGAAATTTGCTCATAAATCAAAAACGAAGCTTTAGCGCACTATACGACTTTCAAAATCATAATCAGCAATAAAAACTGCATCCATTACACTATGTTTCATTCGTTTTCTCGAGCGGCCGATTTTGTAAACATTTACCGTAAAAATATGCTAGTTTTCTTAAAACTGCATATATACAACTAACCTAACCTCGGATATTACTCGTTTTATGATAACAGTGGTAAACAAAAGGCAGTCATTTTTAAAACCTCATATAGACCTAACATAACCTTGGTAAGCTCCGTGGAAGAACATATACCTACATGTTTACTGTGCTAGATGAGTACGCCGTGATTACCTGAACTCCCTAAATACTTAAGGTATTGTGTCTCCATCTGTGTTATGACAGTGACTAGTATTTTGAGGATGCGCCAAATTGAATTGCCATACTCTAGAGTGTTTGTCATACTTATATGAGTTAAAGATGTATATGGTTCAAATAATGCAGTAACACTGCTTATGGTTGTGCATCAAGGTCCAAATTGCATAACTTATATAGGATGTGATGTAAGAAAAGAACAATTCCTCTATGTGCGCAGTGGCAATTTTTCATCAGAAAGGCTGATGGTGGGGAAGTTGTGCAGTTATGTATGCACCGAAGTCACAACGTTTCTGTTCATGAAGCAGTGAAGTTCACTAGCATAGCTTTAGTGCAGCATTCCTTAGTGTTTATGCAAACATTTACACTTTGGCATTCTGTGACATTTGGCTACTGTGGAAAGTGCACAAAGTTCTAGTGTGAAAAGGTTGTGGAAGAAAGGTGCTTTATAGTGAAAGCAGGGAATAATATGGAATGTTCACACAATTATTTTACACAAGAAAGGAGCAGGGAGCTTAACTATATGATACAGGAGTGTGTTACTAAAGCTACAGGAGTATCAACTAGTAGTGTATGGAGAATCCTTAATGAGGGAGACAAATGCACAAAGGATGACACCTCATTTAGCACCCCTCACACAAAATGACCAAGGAGAAAAGATGAAACCAACATAGATGACTTTGATAAGGCAGTAGTTTGGAACACAGTAAATGAGTTTCATAAAATGGGAGGTGAAAGGCCAACATTAAATTCATTGCTGCGCGTCTTGAAGGAAAAAATACATTTTTGTGGAAGTACATGGGCTTTAACGAAACTGCTCAGAAATCTAGGTTTTTACGTGGAGGAGAGCAAAGAACAATAGCTGCGTATTAATACAAAAACCAGAAGTTCACAATTGGCGTTTGCAATACCTAAGGAGTTTGCAATATTACAGAGAATAGGGAAGGCCAATCGTTTATACGGATGAGAGTTACATTCATGCATCTCACACAAAATACCATGCTTGGTGTGATGATCAAAATAACAGGCTTCTATCTCGAATTTCCAAGGGGTCGAGAGCTGTAATCGTTCATGCTGGGGCAGAGATGGGCCTTATTCCAAATGCATAGTTAATGTTTAAATCTGGTGCTAAATCTGGAGATTACCATAATGACGTGAACTGTATGAACTATGAAAGGTGGTTAAAGACAAAATTAATTCCCAACCTTCCCCTTAACTCAGTCCTTGTCATTGATAATACTTCATATCATAATGTCCAGATAAGTCCTATTCCAAATTCCTCATGAAGAAAAGCAGATATGATCTCTTGGTGGACATTACGTGGCTTTAATTTTCAACCTAAAATGTACAAACCAGAATTACACTCCTTGATAAAGCAGAATAAGCATGCTTTTAAAACATACAAAACTGACGCTCTCCTTGCTGAACATGGCCACACTGTTCTCCTATTGCAACCTTACCACCCAGATTTGAACCCAATTGAACTAATATGGAGTTCAATTAAAGAACACGCTGCTAAGAAAAATGTAAGAGTTTTCTTTGAACAAAGCAATGCAGCTTGTAGAAGAGAAGTGCAAGATCATCACATCTGAGGATTGGATTTCAAGGTGGCAGCATGTGCGAGAAATTGAAAACAATTACATGGCACTAGAACCTTTCACTGATGTAGCATCTGAGCAGATTACTGTTAACTTGGAAGAAGACAGTGTGCCGATGACATCACTAGCAATGTTGTTTCTGAGGACGAAGATGATGGTGCAATGAGTGGGATTGGGGACCTGTAGAAAGATGTGGTGAGTACAGTAATATATAGGTCGCGCGTTACTTCTTGACGAATGAAAATTTTATATGAAAGGTTGAATGCGAGTCTCTACTCAGCTTTTGCGGGGACGAGAGAGAGGAGGTACAGTCTGCAGTGAGATGACGCGCATGCTTCTGAGCTGAAGTAGTACAACACTACAAATCAATTTATGACACTTGCAGTAATATCAGCCACACGTGTTATACACTATACCTCTATAACTGTTTCCACTTAACTTTCTTGCATTTATTCTATTCCCGACATCTCTCCCTCGTCTGAATTGCTATTTTCGTTGCATGCATACATACATCCGTACCGCACAAAACTTCTGCAGTCGACTGTATACACAAACGCGACAGAGGAAAACAGAGGTGTCTGTTATCGTAGCATAAACATTTGCTGACCTGTTTATTAAGGGTAGGCTCACTCATTGGATTTCTGCTCAAGGTCATTCGTCAAGAACGAACGCGCAACCTATAGCTTATTGTTTGGGTGTGTTCATGATTGCCAACTCATAGTGTGATAAGCTGGATGGTAACCAAAAAGAAACAAATAAGAATGTTGTTAGCTAATGCTGGATTTCTGACAATGAAGTCATTAATCCTCTTGCTCTCCAATATTTTTCACTGATGGATGGGGCACTGGAAGTGGCTGGGCATATTTGAAGTTGGTCTCGATCCATTTCCTCTTGCACTTCACATAGATGACGGAGTGGTAAAGAATATATCCCAATTCTGTTTAAATGTTTTGCCAGACAATCATGTCTTGTAATCAACCTAAAGGTTGCAACTGCTGTTTTTCGAGGATACTCAGGAATTACTGTTTGAATGTTTGGTAGTTCCCATCTTTTATTCTTTGATTTTTCATAGTAATATTTTGCAATACTTTTTTTGAATTCAGAGTTGATTAATCTTTTAGCTGCATCAAATGGTAGATTAACTATAGATTTTTGTACACCTCTGGTACCCTTTTTTGCAAGAAAATCAGCTTTCTCATCACCACTCAGTCCACAGTGAGCTGGTATCCATTGGAAGACTAGGTATTTTTGAAGTACTGTTAGATGGGTAAGGATTTTCCAACATTCTATAATTGTTTGGTTTTTTGGTGACCACTTGGAAGTAATTGCTATAATTGCTGCCCTGGAATCTGAGAGAATAACTGCTTGCTAAAAATGTGAAATTCTGTACAAAAGATTTTGTAGGGCCATTCAAATTGCTTCAATTTCTCCATGAAAGTTTGTAGTTCCATAACTTAAAGATTTGTAGTATGAAAAGAGTTGACACGTGACACCAATTTTCCTGTTAACTTCAGTAAAGACTATTGTGAAATATGCAAAGATGGAAAACAGATTGGATTTGCTAAGTCCACTGGAAACTTGTACAAACTGTGTGAGCCATACAAAATCCTTGCAGTGTTGGAACACAACAGCAATTGTATTCATACATGGAATCGGAAAATGGGACATCGTGACCCAGAGGCCATAAGGAAAATGTATGCTGAGGGTCTCTTAGATGATTTGAAGATAGTTGATTGCGGTATCCAAATGTCATGTGATACGTGCACGAAAGGAAAGATGACCAGATTACCATTCCCAAAACAATCTTCAAGCGAGTCTACCAGATCACTTGATTTGATGCATACAGATGTTTGTGGACCAATTCAGACCATGACACCAAGTGGTAAGCGATTTATAGTCACATTTATAGATGATTTTTCAAGGTATACTCATGTATATTTATTGGCAAACAAATCTGAAGTTCCTGATACTTTGAAACATTATGTAGCACTTGTGAAAAACAAGTTTTACAGAAAAGTCAAGATTATTCGATCTGATCCTGGAGGTGAAATCTAAATAAACAATTAAGAACATATTTGACCAATGAAGGTATCCAGACTCAGTTAACTGCAACTTATTCCCCACAGCAGAATGGCATAGCAGAGAGGAAGAATAGAACTCTGGTAGAAATGGCACGTTGTATGCTGATTGATGCAGGCTTACCAAATCAATTTTGGGGTGAAGCTGTGATGACTGCTAATTTCATACAAAACGGAGTCCTTACTCGAGTAAAGAAATTAACACCATATGAACTGTGGAATAATGAAAAGCCTAAAGTGAAGAATTTACAGAATTTTGGTTCCAAATGTTTTGTTCGTGTTCCAACCCAGAAACGCCAGAAATTGGATAATACAGGAACAGAAGCAATATTTCTTGGATATGATGAAGAATCAAAAGCTTATCGTTGCTACAATTTAGCTTCACAAAAGGTGATAATCAGTCGAGATGTCAAGTTCAGTGTGGAAGCATATCAAGGGAAACGTGATGATTTAAGTAGATCTGAAATCGACATAAATGTTGATTCCAAAGTTAAAATATCACATTGAGAAGTAGAAATTCAGGAGGAGAGTAATAAAGAAAATGAATCAGTCAAGAAGGCTGTGTAAAAGAGCACCGCTATGAGCTTAATGGCAGGAAACTTGTTGTCAAGGAGGATTACGACGTTGAAAGGGATAAGTATGGCCGTTCCCAGAAGGGAGGTGGTGGAGGTGGCCGAAACCGTGACGAGCAACGTGGCAAATGGGAGCCCAATTATCGGCAGCACTCAACCCTCTGGGTGCAAATGCAGGTGCTCAGAACAAATGGGGCAACACATATGGCCTGAGTCCCCAGTTTCTTGAGTCCTTGTGGATAAATGGTCCATTGGTCAGCCGTGTGTTCGTAGCAAATCTCGACTACAAAGTGGATGAGAAGAAATTGAAAGAGGTGTTCAAGCTTGCAGCAGAGTGGTCTCGGCAGAACTAAGTTTAGATAAGGGAGGAAAGAGCAGAGGCTTTGGTGTGGTCGAGTATGAACATCCAGTAGAAGCAGTTCAGGCCATCTCTATGCTACACAATCAAATGTTGTATGACCGCAAACTGACTGTGAGGATGGATCGGGTGGACCACAAACAGGATGGCCCACCAAAACTTCCAGAGGGTCTCAGAGGACTTGGAATGGGACTTGGAGCTGGTGGACAGCCTTTACTAGATGTTTCAAGAAACCTGCCAAGTGCAGCCCAGGCAGCATCGGCGCTTTTCGGTGCAGTACCTGCTGGAGCAGCTGGTCTGGTTGCAGGATTGGGTGCAGCTGCACTGTCTAATGTTGTGGGCCCAACGCCGTTAGGTCTGCCAACAGGACTTGCTGGAGTTGGCGGTCTTGGAGGTGGCGGCCTGATTGGTTCCTCCCTTGGAGCTGGGGGTGACCTTGGTTTAGGAGCAGGCATATTGCATTAAGAGAAAAATGTAAGGTTGTGTAAACGAGGAGCAGTGTTGGTTATTCCGTAATCGTTTACACAACTTTTGTGTTTTTATATTTTTTGTAGCTTAGCAGCTCTGTTTGTTCTTCTGATAGCTTGCCCATGTAACGGCGAAAGTGTTAAATTAAATATCCAGTTATCTTAATTGTGTCGTATCTTTTATACATATTAAAGCTTCCAGTCCGAGAGAATACAAACAACAATATCAATACGTCCTTACGCGTTGAATACACACATGTTAGTGGGCAGATTCTGGCGTCACCTCACGTGATACCGCCTTTTTCGTATTCATCCGCGTATGCGTCCATCAAATAGTTCTTTCTTGTTAGGGAAGCGATCCCTAACCATCCTCCCTTACTTTTATTATGGAGCACATATAATTATATTTATACATATATTAAAATCAAATATGGAAAGATTTATGACGTCTTTGGGCAACCTTAGTTGTTCGTAACAATGAACGTTATTAACACGTTTTCGTCATTTAACCATCTCATACCAACATCAAAAAACAAATTACACTTTTAATAAATATTCACATAAACGATGTTCTTTTGGGAACTTCTAATATTCTGTCTCACATGCCCCTTGTTTTGTTTTTCAAGTTGTCAGCTATATTTACAATCTTGAAACACAATACAATACTTCTCCCTATTCCTCTGATACAATGACTTTGTACAATACCTTTTTTTTTCTTTACAGTCTTCTTCGCTGGTTTTTGTCCTTTGTTTTGGCATGACACAGCATGTCTTTATAAATTTCACATATTCAGTTACTACACAATACATGTTCAGTTATTATACATCACATATTCAGTTATTATACAACATATGTTCAGTTATTATACAACACATATTTAGTTATCATACAACACATATTCCTAAGATTTTACATTTGACATTGACATAAATATAATTTAAGTGTATCATGGTTTATTGTGTGGCTTTTGACTTATCTTCCTTGTTATGAGGAGAGAAAAACAGGATACAAATCTTGAGCTAATTATTATGATCATATTTATGGCAATATTTTATTCAGTTCTTTGCCTTCTTTGTCTTGTAAGCTTATGATGTATAGGCATGTCGTTGAGTCAAGTCTTAAACTCTGATGTTACTATTAATACCATTGTAATTGGGTTCTTATTCACTATTGTTTAGTTTAACATTTCTTCAAGCTTAGCATTGTCTATATCCATCTTAATTCATGGGCATTGCTCTTCTGACTATGGTTTTTCTTACTTCACTAATTGTCACCTCTTTATCTCTTATCTCTATAAGAGAAAACTTATATACTTATAATTATTCTCCAATTGTATTATTTTTCTTCTCAACTCACCCTCGACACCTTTGTGTCAAAAATATTTTATCTTTGTCATCACAACTGATTCCTTTTTATTTTTGTCCCTGACATCCTTATGTCAGAAATACATTATTTTCCGGCGCTATTCACTTCCTTAATGACAATCATTGTCCTCATCTGTATTTGTTGACAATGCTCTTTGTGGTCAATATAGCCAATGACTATGTTGATTTTATTTCTTGTTGTATTTTCCAATCTGAACATAATCTTGTATAAGTAACCCATTAAAAATTATTATTTTCCATCATCTCTACTATTCCTGCCTTACATGTTTGTTGGCAAAGCTTATTTGGTCCTTTGTATGGTTTTAATTTATTTTTATGATATCTTCCTACTAACTTGCCATCTGTATTCTGTAGCTCATATGTATGGTCTCCCAGCTGTTTTGTTATGACCAGTGGTCCAGTGTACAGTAGTTCCATCTTTCTCTTTGTGTGGCCATCATGGTGTCGATGTCAATTGTAAGTTGCTTGGGGTTTGTGTTGGTCATCTACTGGATTGGGACGAACTTAGTTGTTGTAATTTCCCTGAGTGTTGGTGGTGATTGTTGTTTCTGTATTCTGTGCAGCATCTGCCCTATTTGGCACATTTTCATCTACTTCCTGCTGTCTTATGTTGCCAGTGTACCATTGGGTTCTGCCCCTTTGGTGTGAACCCCAGTTGTATGACGGTCTTGGTTGTTGAAGTATTCCCTACAGAATCGTATGTGGTTCACTTGATGGGTACGGTCTCCTGGTCTTCCACGATCATATGTATATGTTTGGTGTCTCGATTCACCCCTTGGTATTGTGTCGTGATACCGCTGTCTTGTGTTCTCCATTCTTTCGCCATGATTGTGTGGTTGTGGGAAATGGTGTGCCTCTCTCCCTCTGTCCTGGGTGCTCCTAGTATTTCTATCTTCTCCCTCATTCTGGTTGCTCGTAGCCGTGCTCCGGTTTAAGATAGGTGAGTTTGGGTGACCGTTCCTATGTCTGTGCTCATTAGGCCGACCATTTTGTGTTTCGGAGGCTGTCAGTAATTCTATCATGTCGGCAAAATCTACTGGCCTCGCAACAATTAACCCTGTTCTCACTGTGTCTGGGAAATGTCTGTTATGCTGGTAATTAACTCTGCTTCCGACAGGTTAGGGTCTAATAGCTTTCCTTTGTTGGCTACTTTCATAAAATAATCGACTAGCGATAGCCCTTTGGTTGGATCATATCTACCTGTCGCTAGCTCTACCCTAGTTTGGTTTTGCTTAGCTGGGCCCCAATACTTTGATAGGAATAGATTTCTGAATGAGCTATACGATTCATGACCAGCTAGTGTTAGCCTAAGCCATTCCAATGCCTTGTTTTTTAAGCTTTTCTTAACTACCATCATCCTAAGCTCATTTGGTATCCTTTTCACTTTAAATACTCTTCCATCTCTTTAACAAAGAGTTTTGGATCGTCTCCCTTCTCCTCGTCAAATGTAGGTGATGTGCTTTCATGTAGTATGCTGTTGGTGTAGCATGTGTTGTGTCATTGTTTGATTGTGAACCTCTTTCTCTGTATGGTGAGTCAACATTTTGTACATCATTAAAATAACTCTCATCTTGTACATTACTTATATCTAAATTATTTTGCCTTTGTAGTGCATTCACAACATCATTTACATTAGCCAAACATTCTTTTCCTCTTTTCATTTCCTCACAAATTGATTTTAAATCATTCTTTATTTCTAAGTGACTTTGTTTCATATCATTTATAGCATCCTGTTGCGACTGCACCACATTAGCCATAGTCTTAATTTTAGGAATGACAATTTGTTCTACAGTTTCATTAATAATGTCTTTCTTTACTACCTCAATCTCTTTCCTTAATTCCTCAGTTATTTCTGCTTTTACATTTGTAATCTTACAGTCTACACTTGCATTACATTCTGTTATTTCATCTCTACATCTACCAATTTCTTCTTCTAATACAATCTTATTTTCTCTCATTTCCGATTCAATTTTTCCCATCCTATCTCCTATGATTCCTATCCTAGCTTCTAAAGCTTCCTTTGTGTCATTTAAGTTTTTATGTACTAATTTTAAATTAGTTTCCATTACTTTCATTTTTTCTTTACACTCCTATCTTCCTAATTCTATTTTCTGCTCTAAGTCCTTTCTCACTTCTTCTATTTTCTGACCTAAACTTTGTTCTATGTCCTACTTTAATTCTACCTTATTTTGTTCTATTTTCTGACCTAAACTTTGTTCTGGTCTTTCAAACATGATCATTAATAACTTTAGGTCTTTTCCTATCGCTACCTGTTCCTCACTTTCTGGTTCTATTTGATAACTAGGCCTATCTGCCCCTTCCCCTACTCCTGTTATTAGATCTCTCTCTTTTCGCGACATTTTAGTTTCTTTATTCAGTTCACTTTGGCTTAAAAGTCCCACTATTTTGCCGCTTCGCAGTAACATAAAAATAAAAATAAAATGGATGTAAAAATAAAACTTTTTGGTCCTACTTTTTTCTCGTTGTTTTATCCGGTTACGTGCGTCTCCTGGGTGGTTGGCTTCGCCGGACGATCTCTGGTGTTTTCCCGCGTTGAGTATCCGTTCATCGGTGTTCTAATGTAGTCGATATCAAACGATGCTCTAATGGCGTCTTCTTTCTTTTCGGCGCGAAGATATGGCGTCAGTTGGTATTTCGCGTAAGTTCATTTCCCGTAATTTCCATTCCATCCGAAATTCGTACCCCACGTTGGGCGCCATTTGGTGCGGTTTTTATAATTATGCTTCGTTGGGTCTTTGAGCTGTTGAGATCTTTGTGATTTCAGGGCGTAGTAACGGATGGAATGAAAAATCACATGAAGTTTCTTCATCACAATGATTATTTTATTATCACTTTTTCGATATTTTACATTAAATAATTTCTCTTAGCACCGTTCTAAATGATTTAAATCTTTTCCCTTAAACTGGAACTGATGTTTGATGAAAGTGTGGTGAACGTTTTTCAATGTTCACACGTTATATCAATACGTCCTTACGCGTTGAATACACACATGTTAGTAGGCAGATTATGGCGTCACCTCACGTGATACCGCCTTTTTCGTATTCATCCGCGTATGCGTCCATCAAATGGTTCTTTCTTGTTAGGGAAGCGATCCCTAACCATCCTCCCTTACTTTTATTATGGAACACATATAATTCTAATATTTATACATATATTAAAATCAAATATGGAAAGATTTATGACCTCTTTAGGCAAACTTAGTTGTTCGTAACAATGAACATTATTAACACGTTTTCGTCATTTAACCATCTCATACCAACATCAAAAAACAAATTACACTTTTAACAAATATTCACATAAACGATTTTCTTTTGGGGTCTTCTAATATTCTGTCTCAGCATATAGAATCATATGCACTTTGGAAATCGATAAAAACTGATACATTATCTTCTTTTCTATTGAAGGAGTCTTTCATTTCATGACTGAGAAGTAAGACTTGTTCATTTGTAGAGTGTAACTCTCTGAATCCAGCTTGACATGGGGATATTAAATTTTGTGTTTCTAGAAACCAAGTTAACCTGTTTGACACCATTCTTTCCATAACTTTTGCTATTATGCTAGTAAGAGCTATTGGTCTATAATTTTTTATTTCTCATGCTGTTTTGTCTTTCTTCAAGAGTGGGACAATTATTGCTTTTCGCCATTCAGCAGGTACAGTGGTTTTCCAGGATAGATTGTAGAGTTTCAGTAGTTGTTGTTTTGCCGTTTTTCCAAGGTTTTTTATGAACTCTGGATGTATGTGATCTGGTTCAGGAGCCTTTTTGTTGTTTAGATTATTTGTTGCAATGCTCAGTTCTTGCATATTAAATTGTTGAAAAAAGATATTGACTGAGGATCACATTTTCTTTCTTGTTTCAAATCTTTCTTAAATTCTTTACGTTTCTTTTTATTATTTCTTGTTACTTTATCTGAATTAGCATAATATTTATTGAACCTCGTTAAGACAAGGCAGAGCAGGTAAAAGCGTCACCATGTCATTAGCGGAAAAAACCCTAGCCTCACACAAAGGCGTCGGAATTATAACATTAGTGGAGAAATTCTAGCCTCAAACACTGGTGGCGACGTTTCCTCTACACTCCTTCAAAACAAGTGTAAACAGGAAAAATTACGATACTTGTTTTTTCGTGTTTGGGAAAGACCCTAAAGATGTTATCGGATTGCACCATTAGTAAGATGCTTTTAGCTGAAATATAAAATAAAATCCCTTCTTCTTATTGTCCTTTTTGTTCTTCTTGTTATTCTTCTTCTTATATTCTCCTTCTCCTTCGTGCTCTACGCGTAATTTGACGTTATTACCTTAAATATTAAAGAAAATAACAGCATTCTCCGTTAATTATATCTAAACCGACTTTTTCCGTGTTATGCAAGATTTAAGCTTCTAGAATCAACACAAGCAATGCTTCTCTCAATAACAGCATTTCATAATTGATTTTGTAAATAATAACACCAACTTAAACTCTATTACAAGCGTCTGAGGCCCTAGTTTGCAAGGTTTTTTAAATGGACCCTTAGAAATTCGAACTAGACCCACAGTATAAATGTTACCATTTTATCCATAAATCAGGACCAGAGAATTTATCTGAACCGTTTAACTTTTTATTTCATAGCGCTATCTTTATTGATTCGCGAATAAATCGATTTTGAAGTAATTGCCCCGTCCCGGTAATCGAACTATGAGTCGTAGGGATAAAATTGTCTAGTATATCATTTTATGTGTTAAGTTACCCTAATTTGTCTTTACAACACTGTTCCAAGTGTAAAGAATCGCGATATAGGTGAAAATTCAAACATTCTCCGCAACGTAGGGACCGAACCTAAGATACGTTAACTCTAGCATGTTAGAAAATAATCGTCCTTAACAAGTATTATCATATAAAGTTTATTTCAGTCTTCCAACACAAGCGGTTCTCGAAATAATTAAATTTACCAAATCAGGATTGGAACCCAAGACTCCAGGATCCCGAACATACCACAGAGGAAAGCTCATAACAATACTAATTTAATAAAATTTATTCGAAGATTTTATCGCTGATAGTTTAGGAGTTATTCCAATAATAATTCTTGATTTGCACGGGAATCGAACGCTAGACCACCGATAATCTTCAAAATTATACCAAGGATGCGTCGTTTTATTACAAGATAATTACAGTTTACCCCATTTCGATATCTCATTTAGTTTAGGAGAAATCAGACATAAAAGAGTAGTCTAAAAGTGTCTAAAAGATTTATTAGAGGGAGCAAATAGCAGCAAAATGGGGTGAAACGTCTTAAAAATGTATGAAAATTACTGAATAACTCTGAAAATTACCTGAAAAGTTCTTAAATATGTTGTAAAAGCAGCATTAATATACTAAAAATTATAAAAAGATTTATTAGAGGGAGCAAATAGCAGCAAAATGAGGTGAAACGTCTTAAAAATGTATAAAAATGGTTAAGTACCTCTGAAAAATGTCTGAAAGGTTCTTAAATATGTTGTAAAAGCAGCATGAATATACTAAAAGTGCTTAAAAAGAACTATCAGAAGCCTCAAAATAGTTTCAAAATGTTTATGAAATTCCTATAAGTATGCAAGCCTGGGATTCTGAATGGCATATGCCCTTAAAAGCATTAAGACATACTAAAGACCTGAGAATACCTGACAATCGGGACAAACCTTACAAATGCGTGAGAAATCCCCAGAATACAGCAAAAGCGGCTAAAATAGCAACTACACTCCCAAAAAGCATCAACGTTTCATAAAAAGTATGGCAAATACTTAGGGTTCGCATGTCCGAGGGTAAATACCTTCGGAGTAGCTATCTAAAGTTACTGAAAAAAAAACTCTGCAAAAGAAAGAGGGATGTCTAAGCATGAAACGGTATGGTGCAAAGGTTAGAAAAGGTTATAGAAGAATAGAATGCTTGAGTAAAATGGGAATCTGATAGGTTAGGATAGGTTAGCATAGGTTAGGCTAGGCTGGTTTAGGCTAGGTTACACGAGTAGAAGTATGAGGCTTAGGTTATGTTCAATTATGAAAGTTCAAAGTAAAAAAGAGGGGGAGCTAGGTTAGGTTAGGATAGGATAGGTTAGACGAGTAGAAGTATGTGGCTTAGGCTAGGTTAGATTAAGTTAGGATAGGTTAGACGAGTAGAAGTATGGGCCTTAGGCTAGGTTAGGTTAGGACAGGTTAGACGAGTAGAAGTATGGGGCTTAGGTTATGTTCAATTATGAAAGTTCAAAGTAAAAAAGAGTGGGAGCTAGGTTAGGTTAGGATAGGTTAGACGAGTAGAAGTATGTGGCTTTGGCTAGGTTAGGCTAGGATAGGTTAGACGGGTAGAAGTATGGGGCTTCGGTTATGTTCAATTATGAAAGTTCAAAGTAAAAAAGAGTGAGAGCTAGGTTAGGTTAGGATAGGTTAGACGAGTAGAAGTATGTGGCTTAGGCTAAGTTAGTTTAAGTTAGGATAGGTTAGACGAGTAGAAGTATGGGCCTTAGGCTAGGTTAGGTTAGGACAGGTTAGACGAGTCGAAGTATGGGGCTTAGGCTAGGTTAGGTTAGGATAGGTTAGACGAGTAGAAGTATGGGGGCTTAGGCTAGGTTAGGTTAGGACAGGTTAGACGAGTAGAAGTATGGGGCTTAGGTTATGTTCAATTATGAAAGTTCAAAGTAAAAAAGAGTGGGAGCTAGGTTAGGTTAGGATAGGTTAGACGAGTAGAAGTATGTGGCTTTGGCTAGGTTAGGCTAGGATAGGTTAGACGGGTAGAAGTATGGGGCTTCGGTTATGTTCAATTATGAAAGTTCAAAGTAAAAAAGAGTGAGAGCTAGGTTAGGTTAGGATAGGTTAGACGAGTAGAAGTATGGGGGCTTAGGTTAGGTTAGGTTAGGATAGGATAGGTTAGACGAGTAGAAGTATGGGGGCTTAGGTTAGGTTAGGTTAGGATAGGATAGGTTAGACGAGTAGAAGTATGGGGGTTAGGTTAGGTTAGGATAGGATAGGTTAGACGAGTAGAAGTATGGGGGCTTAGCTTAGGTTAGGTTAGGATAGGATAGGTTAGACGAGTAGAAGTATGGGGACTTAGGTGAGGTTAGGTTAGGATAGGATAGGTTAGACGAGTAGAAGTATGGGGTTTAGGTTAGGTTAGGTTAGGATAGGATAGGTTAGACGAGTGGAAGTATGGGGTTTAGGTTAGGTTAGGTTAGGATAGGATAGGTTAGACGAGTAGAAGTATGGGGTTTAGGTTAGGTTAGCGTGGCTATGTGGGGCGAGGTAATAGTATGTTGGGGTAATATATTCAATCAAGATAGAAAGCTCTTACGGTAGGAGACATACATCGATATAATGAACGGCATATTCAACTACTATGAACGCTCAGAAACATGCATACACTGCCATAGGCTTTAAAAGTTATCCCTAGAGATTCATTCAAACACCTACAACGTCCTGCTTCCCCTACCACCTTACCTAGTAATGCTTAGATTACGCATGGCAGCCATCTTGCCCATAAAAAAGTGCGCCAGCCCTGTCTTAATCTACCTACTGTTGTAATTAATACTTTTCCACACAATAGCCGTGTGTAGGATATGGTTGGAAAGGGTAGAAAGAAACTGAAAAATGGAATGCTATGATCGGGATTTGAACCTCGGATCTACCGGCTACCGTCCGGCTGCTCTAGCCACTAAGCTATCATGGCCAACTTGCAGATATGAGATTAAATTCTCCAACTCACTCATGATTCCCGGTAAACCACACAAGGAGATATCAATTTACTCTGCGATAACATACCTTTATGGTGACTTACAGTGTTTAAAGTCCAGCTTTTAGGTCAGCTAATGTAATTAATGTTTTCCACACAATAGCCGTGTAGACATGATTGGAAAGGCCAGAGAGTGATGTGTGATTTACCGGGAATAATGCGAGTGAGTTGGAGAATTTAATGTCATATCGGCAAGTTGGCCATGATAGCTTAGTGGTTAGATCAGCCGGACGGTAAGCGGTAGATACGTGGTCCAAATCCCAATCGTGGCAATGAATTTTTCAGTCTCTCTTTACTCTTTCCAGTCATCCCCTACACACGGCTATTGTGTGGAAAAACATTAATTACAACAATTGAAATTGTTTCTCTATCCGTCCTTCAAAATATAATTCATGCAATTTTCTATACGGTTGAAATACAAATGCAATGTATAACATTTGCACAATTTTCTCAACTCACTTTCTTTTACGAACACATTCCGTTGTTGTTCTGCACTCGCCATTCAACCTACAATTCATACATTTTTTATGATTGAAATAGAACTGAAAGGAATTACATAGTACAGTAAAATCTGCCTAAAACGGAATACGACCGTTCCAGTAATATTTTTCAATTTTCACGAGTTTCCGTTTTACAAAGGCTTGTACATGTGTTAGGAAAACAGGGTACAATAATATCGTATAGAATTAAACTGAAGGAATGGTTTAAAGTAAAATTCTGTAAATAAAAAATAGGTTCAATTGTATGTTTTGTTGTATTTTCAACTTCCATGTCATACATAATTGCAATTTCTTCATTAGTTTCTTTTCCTGCACATATCCGTCAAGTGCACTGTCGCGTCACAACTGTTGTTTCCAGCAGCAATATCTGCTGCACTTTGAATGTCTTCAGTCGTGGCAAGCTCACTCGTTATCAATGCACGTAACCATGTATAAAGCATAATGAAAATCCGTCTTAATTAGGTTACTTATAAAAATGCTTCCGGAAAAGCTATTCCGTTTCCGCGTTAGTTTTCCGGTTTAGGGTGTTATTTAACATAGGAGATAGCTCCGTTCCAATGTTTATTTTCCGGTTGTCCAGGTTTCCGGTATATAGGGGGCCCGGTTTAGTCAGTTTTTACTGTACATGGTTCTCTCTACTCACCTTTCTTAGACAACACCTTCCCATGTTCTTTTCTACTCGATCTTCGACATACAATTCATGCAATCTACTGATTCACCAATGACAGTGAAAATTGACACAACAATGTTTTGTATCTTGGAGATTTTTATGCCATCCATTTTACTGTGCAGCTTATTATGTTCACATAATTTTCTCTACTTCTCCTCTACGTAACACATTTACATGTCCTCTACTCACTGTTCAACATGCAATCCATAGAATTATGATTGAAATCCAAATGCAGAATATTACACTCACATGGTTTTCTCTTGACACCTTTATTTTACTTAACCCATTCCCATGTTGTTCACTACTTGCCCTGCAATACAACTTCATATAATTTTGTATGATTGAAATAAAATGAAATGAATTTCATTTTACACAGTTTTCTCTACTCACTTTTCTTTTATGAAACATAATTACACTTCTAAAGTAAGAACAAATTAGAAACTAAAAACTTCACTTATCTTAGTAATGTTGTTATTCTTTTGCTAACCCTGGGGTTTCAGGCTATGTCCAGCTCATTCTCAAAGCCATATAAACAAACTCGTTGCCAAGCTACAATCCTTTATTTTTTCTGAAAAACAATTATTCTTGTTCAATTTTTATTTACCAATCTCTGAAAACAAAAATTTATAAATACAATCTATAGATGGTAATTCGAAGTTCATGACACGGTTCCTGTTTTTTAAAATAAAATTTTTTTCCAAACATCTATCGGATTACTTAATTGTTTTAGTAATTTAACCTCTGGATTAACTTCATGATTAAATGACCAAAAATGATCTGCTACAGCTGATTTATCAGTTTGTTTACATTTAATATTTCTAAAATGTTCTTTTATTCTGGTTTCTAGATGACGTTTAGTTGTACCATTATAAACTTTATCACAATCTGAACAGCTAAATTGATAAATGCCAGATTTTTTATAATTTGGAATTTTATCTTTTTTTGAAAAATTAAGTAAATTTTGTATATTAAATGTATTTTGAGGGACCAAATTTATTCCATATTCTTTAAAAATCCTTGTAAATTTTTTATTAGCCCAGGGATGGTAAGTAAACTTTTTAAAAATACAATTATCTTTTATTTTTTTAAGGGTTAAAACTTCTTTGACAGCTTTTTGATACTTAAATTCCCCTATCCTTTTATGTATAAAATCTGTATTAAAACCATTAATTACTGCAGTGTTAATAATATGTTTATATTCTATGTCAAATTCATCTTTATTAAGGGGAATATTTATTAATCTATAAATTAAACTATTAAAAACAGCAAATTTATGTGCAAAAGGATTAAAACTGTTATATTTTATGTAATTATCAGTGTGAGTAGATTTTCTGTAAATACCAAATTTCAATTTATTTTTATGTCTTTTAATTTTTAAGTCCAGAAATGAAAGGAATCCATTATTCTCAGTTTCCAAAGTGAATTGTATAGCTTTATCTTGTAAATTTAAAAGTTTTAAAGCATCATTTATCTGTTTTTAGGGACAACAGCAAAAATGTCATCCACATATCTATACCATATTTTAAAAATTAGAGGGAATGATTTTGTAATTTGAGTTTCAAAAAAACTCATGAAAAGATTAGCAAGAAATGGCGAAATTGGACTACCCATTGCCAAACCAGAAGTTTGTTGAAAAAAAATTACTATTAAAACTAAAGAAATTTTGATCCAAACAAAGATTTGTAAATCTTACAAAATCATCTACTAAGTCATTGTCTAATTCTAAAGAATTTAACCATTTTTTTTTAAAAAATCAAAAGCCTTTTTCTAGGAATGCTAGGAAATAAAGAAACTACATCAAAAGAAACTAGTTTATCATTCTCAGATAATATTAGGGTATTAATCTTTTTTACTAGTTCAAAAGAATTTTTAACACTTAAACTCTCAACTGTTTCAAAATTACAAAATTTTTTGGTGAACCATTTAGCTAAATTATATGTAGGTGAATTTATTGAATTTAATGGGTCTCATTTTATTTCCTGGTTTATGTATTTTTGGAAGTGTATATAACCTGGGTAAAACAGGATTATTGACTTTTAAAATACTTTCTTCTTTTTTAGGTATCATTTTCAATTCGTTGAGAGTTTTATTAAAAGTTGAAATACATGATTTTAAAGGATCATTATCAATTTTTAAATAATCTTTACTTTCAAGAAAAAGTTCTACTCTATTAATATAATCAGATTGATCTAAAATTACAATTTTGTTGCCTTTGTCGGCTTTAGTATAAATTACACCCTTTTCTTTCAATGATTTAATAATCTGATTATTATAATTACTTTTAGGATGATTTTTATTTATATCTTTCAAAATTTTAGTGCATCTCACTTTAATCAAAGATTTATTAATGTCATTTAAATCTTTACTGGCAATTTCAATATCTGCAACAAAATCATCTATGTTTTTTGAAAAACTTACTCAAGTTTTCATACCTTTGTTTAGAAAATTTATTTCTTTCTCGTTAAAGTTACAATTTGGTAAATTAATTACATTATTTTTTCGATTATTTGGTTCATTTATATTCAATTTCTGTTGTTTTTTGGCATAATCTATTTAACTTATTTTTTAACCTATTAGTTTTTCTTTTCATGCTAAAATTTAGATACTCAAACAATTTTGATTCAAAATTAACCCAAATTAAGTTTCCTAAGATACGTGTTAATTTTAAATGATATAACCTGTTAATAGCTTCAATTTTTCCTTATATAGTTACACTTGTTTCTTTACTCCTCTTCTACAAATAATTCGTTCAATTTTCGATATGATTCAAATATAAATGCAATGTCTTATATTTACACAACATTCTTTGCTTGTTTTTCCTCCCATAGCATTTGAAGTTGGCAAGTTTTTATGTGTTGGCATAGCATAAAATCAGTAAAACATCCATTTTAATTTTGTCGTCCTCATTGTAAGCTCCTCTGTGTCCAAGATTACAAAATTCCTTTTAGAATAATGTAATTTAAAGCATGTTCTACTTTAGTAATATACATTAAATTCAGATTAAAGGAACCATAAGCAATGTATTTATCTCTGAATGTTAAAAATGTTATTCTGAACATATTATACCAAATCAACATCATTACTTTGTCTGTTGAAATGTAGTGGAGATTCAGTTACGTGGAAGCTAACTCATGGATGTTACTAATGTATTTCCTTTTCCACAGACTTGCTACTGAAGTTTAAGAACAGAACTGTTCAAATACAGCAACTACACTAAAATGGACATCAAAGAAGAAATAAAAGAAGAATCTTCTTTCCCAGACTTTTGTTCAGAGGATGACAGAGGGCTTTTTATCAAAGATCTTGTGAAGAAGGTTAAGATAGAAACTGTTGCAAGTAGCAGTGATATCAAAGCAGAACTTGAAGATTCCACATGTTCACAGAATGAAGAACACCATGTACTGAGATTTAATGAAACCATCAACGAAAGTGAAATTGAAACCAAGATAGATATTAAAGAAGAATGGTGGTTAGAAAGAGAGGATTCATATATTAATGATGATATTAAGGTAAGTTGTCCAAAACTGGAACACTTTGCTCCTTTTTCTTATAAATACTCTACATAAATTATTAAAAGTATATGATTTATATAGTAAATAAACTTAAAACTCATAATTATTATTTATTTATGCCAACAAACTTACTGTTGGTGTTTTTAAACACACAAGCTGCGTGTGGACACTGTTTGAGAGGTAGAACTGGAACTTAAAAATTCAATGCCACAGCTGGAATTTGAACCACAGACCTTCTGCTTACCAGGTGGCTGCTCTAACCATAGAGCTACTGTGACAAACTGCCAGAATGGCATTGAATTCTCAAACGAGTTCATATTTTTTCCTGCTAAACCACAAAGGCAGTCTCACAAACAGTAAATTTGTTGGCATATATAAATAATAATTACCATCTAAAGGTTATTTAATCCTGGGACATAAAGTACTTGCAATGGTAAGTTACCATTGGGGTAATTGTCTCTGATGTGAGACTGCCTTTGTAGTTTACCAGGAAAATATACGATCTGGTTTGAGAATTCAATGCCATTCTGGCAGTTTGTCACAGTAGCTCAATGGTTAGAGCAGCCGCCTGGTGAGCAGAAGGTCTGTAGTTCAAATCTCAGCTATGGCATTGAATTTTTAAGTTCCAGTTCTACCTCCTAAAACTCACATTTTTTACTGATACGTCCTAGTAAACTATATATGCTATTTAACTACTTTACAAAGTTGGGTAAACATTATTGCTTGAAAGCAACACAGGGCAATATGGGTTCTTCACTGCTTTAATTCTTTTATTATATTCCTCAGTAGCAAGGAGTAGTACCTTCTTGTTGCTTCACTCATTGCTCTTTTAAGTATTTTACAATATGCACTGTAGTGTACTGTAATGAGGTGGCGCTGTGGGGAATGGTTAGGCTGCACGCCTACCACCTATACTTCATTCACTTAGGTTTATCCATGCCAAAACAAAGGCATGTGACCACTAAACTGTGGTACAACACTGTAGCAAGGCATGCAGAGAAGTAGTGCCATACTAGTAATCTGAATTCTAGAATGAATTTATCCTTAAATGATGTGATACAAATACGTAAGAGGTTGATTAATGCTGATATAAACTGATTAACAGAGCTGCAGTCCCAACATGCAACTTGTGTGAGTTACCTGACATTCGAGTATTTACCAAGTATTGTTTGCAGCCAGCAGTTTCTATTTAGGATCATGGCAGATGGCGGCGGGAATTTGCTCTTGCATCTTCCTCGATTGATGTAAAGTATAAGGCGGGCAAACCATAGACTAGTGGTGAAAAAACAAAGTATTGAATTTGCATTATAGGTTATGTAAGAAATATTCAACTCTTCCCATCAAAGAAGTAGTGAAATTAACTTCTGAGTTCACCAGTGTTTCGAGTACCAGTATAAACAATGCTCGTAAAGAAAAAGCTGAAATGGGAAATGTAGTTACACTGACAAAAATAAAAGCATGTGAAATATGTCATGCAAGAATGTGACAATTTTGTTAAAAGCACAATTTTTGTATCAGTGCACAATTGCTCTTTTAAAAATGAACCGCCAACAATTTACAAAGTGCTACAACAGGTTTATATTGTGACTATCAATTTTACTGCCTTTAACCTCTAGTGACATGTCAGTCGCTCTTTAAGTTAATGTAATAAGGGATCACTTCCTTTCATTACCGCATGCAGTCACCACATGGTTGTGTTGACAATATTTCTGGCACGAATAGCAAAAGGATACATTATAACTGTGCACTGGCCACTTGTGTTTAGTTTTGCGTTGATCAACCTTAGAGTGAATACAGAATAGGCAACCCAGATGCAATCCCAGGGACGCACATGAGGTATTCGTGGTGGACGAAGTGGCATCTGGGCAGGTTTTCTCTGGGTTCTCCTGTTTTCTCTGCCATTCATTCCACAAATTGTTCCATTATCACCTTTCCAATCATCAATTTTGCCTGCATTTCATATCATCCTCTTCCTCACTATCATACCTGGTGCTTGGCTGACCACCTGCTTCTTCCAGCTGTTCACTCTGTCTGGTCCATAGGTTCCTCCGCTCCCCGACAGGTGTCTGACCCTAAGCACTTGCTTGTAAGTCCCAGGGGGTGCATGTCCTACATAAGGGGAGGACAATCAGAGAAAGAAGTGTACAGTAATGTTTGGATCATAAATTGTGTGATATACTAAGAACAAATTTCTTTTATTTGCATAGGACTTTCTCATACTTAAGTTCTCTACAGTTTGAACATTATTATCTGTGATAACTTCAAATTCTTAGAGAAAATAACTTCAAATGACAATAGCATAGGTTTAAGAAATGAGCAATTTTGTTGTTTACTTCAGTGTTGATATAGACATGTCAACTTTTCATTCTTCAACACCAATTTAAATGTATAGATATGCTCATCAGCAATTGTTCTTGTTCTAATTTACTTTTCGTATTGTCATTCCCTTTCTTATTAACAATAGCTTACATTGTGATCTGACATGCCATTTGCAATAGGACTTAAATTATAATGTGGAATTTTTTTCTGAGTACATAAAATATTATCTATAGCTGTTTCAGTGCTCATATGAATTGTGGTCAGAAAGTGATTCACATATCCCAGATTAGATGTGTGTCAGGGAGGTGAGGTTAGCCTTCATCTTATAAGCATTAGGTGTGTTTATGTTAAAAGGTTGACAAACTATTATTTTAATATTTTGAATGTAAATGTTTGAGACGGTTTTATCTACTCTGTGCATAAAATCTTGGGTGCCTCCTGTGGGAGTTCTACATTGTTAAAATGATATATGTTACTTACCAAATTCTGTTTTTACTGTGACTCATTTTAAACCTTAAACCTTCCTTTGTTCATTTCACTCACCTTCTGAAGTACAGTAGAGTCTCACAATTCCAGTTAGTGTACACCTGACATGTTTATTACATACTTTTGTGCCTCTTTCCTAAAGTATGTGAGGATTTTTAGGAAGACAAAGGTACATTCACACAACTTTAATACCTTACAATAAATAATAATTACCATCTGAAGGTTATTTAATCCTAGGACATAAAGTACTTACAATAGTAAGTCACCATTGGGGTAATTTGTGTCTGATGTGAGATTGCCTTTGTGGTTTACCAGGAAAAATATGAACTGGTTTGAGAATTTAATGCCATTCGGGCAGTTTGTCAAATAGCTCAATGGTTAGAGCAGCCGCCTGGTAAGCGGAAGGTCTGTGGTTCAAATTCTAGTTCTGGCATTGAATTTTTAATTTCCAGTTCTACCTCTCAAACTTTATCTTGAGTTAATCGTTTCAGTTCATTTTGTATTGTTTGTCCTATAGTGCTCCGTATTTATCCCAAATCATAGATAGCCTCACCCACCCATTACCTCAGATAAGCGAGACTCTAATTACATAGTAAATACGAAATTTAGTTGCTACAGAAGACAGTCTTAATTTCATTCACCACACAACTGAGTTCCATTTTAAACTTAAAATCTTTAATCTTATCAGATACTGATCTTCAAAATAATTGTTTAATTGAGATTTAAATACTTAATGATAAAAAAGTGAATGTGATCAATAACATGTATCATCCATAGATGTAATCTCTAAAGATGGTTTGGAATTTGAAAGAAAATTTTTAATTTATACATGACAAATGCATCAGTGTTTCTAATACGAAAGTGCAATGAATGTAATATTTGTTTCTATGTAAAAAAAAAAAAAAAAAAATGTGCATGTCTTTGCTTTGTACAACAAAGCCTTATGTGTTTTAGTGGTAGAGTGTTAATCCAACTTGAGCGATTGTATTTATTTGATATCACTTCTTTTCTGTAGATAATAAAAAAGATGTTCTCATATTTCTTCTACTCCTCTTTTTGAAGATAAGACTCATAGGGTTAAACCAGAGCATTTGTTTTACAAGTGAATTATTATGTTACAGGTTGAAACACATGAAGACTTTGATTTCACAAAACCATCAAGGTAAGTCATCTGCTTGATCCTTTGTACAAAGACTACATATTTCTGTTAAATTGTCCTCATATTCCTTTTCACTGATAAGTATAGAAGTGTTTTTTTTTAATTAATGATCTCAGTGCAATTTCTTTATTGAGTTGTATCAGTAACTATTACGAGACGCATTGTCATATGTTAGTGTTAGATATGGAACTGTTCACTGAACATAATGAGTATAACAGTTATTTGATCAAGTTGTATCAGTAACTATCACCAGACACATTGTCATATTCCCTGAACATAATTAGTGCAGTACAGTTCTTTGCTCAAAATACACAAGGGACTCTCCAGACACATTATTGTGTTAGTATCGTAATTTAATATTTGACCAGTGATAATATGTAATAAATTACTTAAAGTAACATTGCTGAGGTTGACGCAAGGCTTCTCCAATGTGAACTAATTGCACAAATATGCAGATTAGATACAAAACGTAACACATTTAGAAATGTAGAAGTATAATATAAGAATTATTAGCCGCAAATAAAGGAAAAACCTGTGAACGTTGATTATCAATGCATAAAAGTATGGAACTGAGGTCTGGGTAATGTGAAATCAGATTTCTCTGAGTTGCTGTGTAGATCTTTTGGTAACTTTCCTTTAAGTCTGGTTCTGTGATCGCTTCTGATGCCAATGATGAATGTGTGAGCTGCAGGAACTGTTAGCAGTTCATTGAAAAATGATTTGCAGGGGTTATGAAGTATTCTTGTAGAGGGAGAATTAGGTATAAGTGTATAGTAATGGCCATTTTTAATTCTTAATTCTTATTCATCCTCTCCTTAAAGTAAAAGTCCTACTCTCTTAATATAACCAGACTCATCCAAAACCACAAAACTCCTATTTCCTTTATCACCTGTACTTTTCGAATAATCTGCTAAAATGTTTCTGCATGCATTTAGGTAACTGAGTTCTTCGTTATTAGAATTATAAGGGAAACATTAATTATATTATATGTTGCATTACTCTGTTTAAAATCAATTAAAGTGTTTTTGAGCACAATTTATTTTACTTGTCTTGTGCCTTATTTTATTATTTTACATAATAGAGATGAAATAGGAACAGCCGTCTTAACGAATTTAATTCTTTATAACCAAAACTAGAGTAAAGGATTTAAGCAATGATTCAGAAACGGAATGTCTGCAAGAGCACTTTTATGTTTAAACACTACATATAATTGCAGGTTTAGCAAACTTTAAAATTCAGATTAAACAAATAGTTATTGCATTCTAAGTTATCCATCGTAAACCTAAGTTAGGGCGCAACTAAAGAATCAATGCTTCAAACTAAATACTGAAAATAATTAAAAATATGAAGATACTGACATTGAAGCAGTGTAAAAAATATCCAGAGTCTAAGCTTCACTTCTAGCAAACTTATCCACTATAGACCCCAGATGTTTTATTCCGCCCTTCTATTTGTGTTGCAACACCACCATGCTTTGAGAGGTAGAACTGGAAATAGTTTTTCAGCTCTGCATCTTCTCTTTATTTAGCACTCTTAGTTATTGAGTGTAATCCACTTTGGCATTAACAGAACTCTTAGGCTTTATTTTATCTGGTAACTTGGACAGTTCTTTCCCAAAGCACTCTCGTGAACTGTTATTAAATATTATACATTTATACTTGTTAAATTTAAAATTTCACCTCAAAATGCAAAATTATTAAAATGATGAACGAACATATTTGAGCTTATGCAAAGGAAAGGAGCAATTCTGAATATACTTTGCTTACAATCCTCCATGCAATGTGCTAAATTGAGTTTTTTGAACTTAACCCAAAAGACTATCATAATGGGAGATTTCAGTGCTCACTCCAAATGTTGGGGCTACAAAGATACCAATCCAGCAGGGAAATTAACAGAAGACTGGCTACATTCTAATAATATAGAATTAATTTTCAGTGAGAAAAATATGTTGTTGTTAGCTAATGCTAGATTTCTGACAATGAAGGCATTAATCCTCTTGCTCTCCAATATTTTTCACTGATGGATAGGGCACTAGAAGTGGCCGGGCATATTTGAACGTGGTCTCGATCCATTTCCTCTTGCAGATCACATAGAGGACAGTGTGGTGAAGAATATATCCCAATTCTGTTTAAATGTTTTGCCAGACAATCATGTCCTGTAATAAACCTGAAGGTTGCAACTTCTGTTTTTTGAGGATACTCAGGAATTACTGTTTGAGTGTTTGGTAGTTCCCATCTTTTATTCTTTGATTTTTCATGGTAATATTTTTCAATAATTTTTTTGAATTCAGAGTTGACTAACCTTTTAGCTGCATAAAATGGTAGATTAACTATAGATTTTTGTACACCGCTGGTACCCTTTTTTGTAAGAAAATCAGCCTCCTCATTACCACTCAGTCCACAGTGAGCTGGTATTCATTGGAAGAATAGGTGTTTTTGAAGTGCTGTTACATGGGAAAGGATTTTCCGACATTCTATAATGGTTTGGTTTTTTGGTGACCACTTGGAAGTAATTGCTATAATTGCTGCCCTGGAAACTGAGAGAATAGCTGCTTGCTAAAAATGTGAAATTCTGTACAAAAGATTTTGTAGGGCCATTCGAATTGCTTCAATTTCTCCATCAAAGCTAGTAGTTCCACAACTTAAAGATTTGTAATAGGAAAAGAGGTGGCATGTGTCTTCAGCACCTGCTCCATGTTGGTTTGATATCAATGGTCCATCAGTATAAATATGGAGCCATTCATGTTCTGGAAATCTAGTATGGATTGTCTCTAATGCCAATCATTGTAGAACACTAGTTGGAGTATCACTATTCTTAACTTCTTCTGTCAGGTGTAAATAATATGTGATGTCTAATGTATGTGTCGGATTGACTTTAGATATGAAGTTTTCCTTTGAATTAGGAAGGTGTACATTCTTCCTGATGTCTTGAATTTTGGAAAGAAAGCTCTCCTGAGTCTTTAGTGTATGTGTAAAATTTCTCTTGTGCCGTGTATTGAATGGGAGTCTGATCAACTTTTCGTGTTGCATAAGAGCCGCTTTTTCTATTTCATATTCAATGGGGTATTGGTTGGTTAGTATTTCCATAGCTGCTATTGGTGTGGTTTTGATAGCACCTGTAATTAATCTCAGACTTTGGTTTTGAAAGATTTGAATTTCTTTTGTGTTTGCTGTTACAAGAACTTTGCTGCAGTAAGTAAATAATGGCTTTATATATACATTGTATGTTGTGTTAAGAGTTGCTCTGGAACATCCCCACTTCATTCCTGTTAGATGTTTTAACAGTGAAAGGCACCTCTCTGCTCTTTGTATTAGATTTTCTATTTGTTTGGTCCATGTAAGTTTGGTATCAAATGTAACTCCTAAATACTTTGCTTCCTTTGTTTCTTGTACTTGTTCACCCTCAAAATTTAGTTTTATTTTTAGTGGTTTTTTTCTTAGTGAAAAGATTTGGTAGTTTGATTTTGTTGTATTAACAGTCATTAAATTTTCTCTGATCCACCTCTGTAAGTTGGTTAAGGATTGATGCATGGTTTTTTCTAGATCTGTACTTTTGCTTTTTGGTTTTGAAGTCCACATGATTAAGTCATCAGCAAATAGTGCACACTTCATGCCTGAATCTTGTATTTGTTGTGGCAGATCGTTAATAAATATATTAAAAAGTGTTGTGCTGAGCACTGCTCCATGTGGTAAGCTACGGTGTACTTGTTTGTATTTAGATATATTTCTTCCATATCTGGTAGCAATAAATCGTTGTGTTAGGAAATGACATAGCCATGAAAACATTGGACCTTGTATCCCTATTTTTTTTACTTTCTTTAGTAGTTTTGTTCTGCATATAGAACCATATGCACATTGGAAATCAATAAAAGATGATGAATTCTCTTCTTTTCTATTGAAGGAGTCTGATTTCTTGACTGAGAAGTAAGACTTGTTCATTTGTAGAGTGGAACTCTCTGAATCCAGCTTGACATGGGGATATTAAATTTTGTGATTGTAGAAACCAATTTAACCTGTTTGACACCATTCTTTCCATCACTTTTGCTATTATGCTAAAAAGAGCTATTGGTGTATAATTTTTTATTTCAGATGCTGTTTTGTCTTTCTTCAAGAGTGGGACAATTATTGCTATTAGCCATTCAGCAGGTACAGTGGTTTTCCAGGATAGATTGTAGAGTTTCAGTAGTTGTTGTTTTGCTGTTTTTCCAAGGTTTTTTATGAACTCTGGATGTATGTGATCTGGTCGAGGAGACTTTTTGTTTTTTAGATTATTTATTGCAATGTTCAGTTCTAGGATATTAAAATTTTGAAAAAGTATATTGCACTGAGTGTGAGGATCACATTCTCTTTCTTGTTTCAAATCTTTCTTAAATTCTTTACGTTCCTTTTTATTATTTCTTGTTACTTTATGTGAATTAGCATAATATTTTTTTAATGTTTCGACTATGACTGCATTATTTACTAACATTTTATGGTTGTGTATGATAGGTGTGCCATTGTTTTCTTTCCTGTCCTTGACATTTTTATGAACTTATGAACTTTGTTACCATCTGTCCTATAATCCATTTTTTCTAAGAAATTATTAATCAAGCGATTCCTTTTAGCAGTATTAATTTCTTTTTTTAGTGAGGCACGTTTCTTTCGCCATATTTGTGTATCCAATATGTTTTTTGTTTCTTCATCTGTATTTCTAGCTATATCCCTGTGCTTTTTTAGTTCTTCTAACTGGGGGTGTCAAAAGGGTTTCAAATTTTTAATTCTTCCAGGAGGAATATGTTTTTTTGCAGTTTCTAGGATGACTTTACAGAAATTTTTGTTCGTATGATCTGGTTGGTCATTCAGCTGTGAGTTTGTTTGTTCTTTAAATTTATGTTCTAATTCAGTTTTATATTTGTTCCAATCTGCTTTTTTGAAGTTCCAATACAGATTCATAAAACCTTGACTGTTATTTGTATTCTCTTGTTTTATATCAGCAATTACTGCTCTGTGACCAGAACTTGGATCTTCTATAACTTGTTTTTTAATTTTTGAAACAATATCTGTTGTGGTTAACAAGAGGTCTGGGTTACTGCCTGCTCCAGAGTAATGTATGAAGGTTGTGGGATCTTTACTATAAATCAGTTCAAAAGTTGTGGTATTCAAAAATTCTTCCACTATCTTCCCTGTGGAATCCACTTTTTCATAACCCTATCTTTTGGAATGGGCATTGAAATCTCCAATTACGATTGTTTTGTTTAATTGGTCAATAAGTGAGAGATCTGGTTCATTCCTGGGGGGATTGTAAATACTGTATAAATGTAGATGTGTTTTGTTATCCAAAAAATTTAGCTTAATTAATTCACTTTTATCTGTGTTATCCATTTCTTTAACAATTTCAAACTGGATTTAATATCCTTTTTGACTCCAACTTATGTGTCTATTTTTGGGTAATAAGTGTAGTAAAAATCCAGTATAATTGAAGTATTTAAGTTGGTCATTGGTTAGATTTGCTTCTTGTATGAAAAGATATTTATTTTATGGTAAAATACAATTTTATTCAGTTCTACTCTTTTTGTTTGTGTGAGACCACACACATTCCATTGTAGAAGTCTGATATTAGATCTTCTATTAATATAATGTTTTGGTTCTCGAGAAGTAGCCCCGTCCAGAGATCCGAATGGGGGACTATTTTAACTCCGGAACATTTTACCCCTTGAGCCATATTTCACAATTTGATATTAAAGAGAGCAATAGCAGTAATAGTAACCGTTTTTAGAGAACACCATATTGTTATGTTTTGGCGGTCACATCGCTCTCTCACAACCCCCAAAATGTCTGGAGGACCAGACCTGTCGTTGGTTTACGGGCCTCAGCAACCTGACCGGGAGAATTATCAAAATAAATTCACCGACCAATCAGAGGACGCATTACATGCCATGATAGGTCAGCATGTTAGGGGTTAAGGTTTTATAGAGAAATTAGAGAAATGGAGAGGTTGGAAAAATAAAGACTCCCTAGCTCTCAGGAACCCTAATAGCATCGGGGTCGGAAGAGAACAAGAGATGATCAAGGTAAGGTCAAATAGGAAAGTTACAGTCATGAGGAAAACACCAGTAAGTGGAAGTAATGTTCTGCTCAGCTTGGGTACCTTGTGGTTGCCATTCACATATCCTCTAGATGGAGACCCCTGAGTAAAGTGAGAAAAATATTGGTACATACATCCATCATAATGGTTCCACATACAATGCAGATACCTTATTTGTTTCATCAGACTTGATAGATAGAACGATACGTAGTATTTCTGAAAGTATGGGCTCCAACCATAGAGCTACAATTGTTAAAATAACATTGAATAAAGGCAAAAACTGGCAATAAAAGGTCCTGGAATTTCAAGAGAGCTAATTGGAAGGAATACCAATTGGAATTAGAAAAATTAATGCCCTGTATGATCAAAACTAATAATGTTTCTTCTAACAAAATTAATACGTTAAACATTGCAAAAAATACATCCGTAAATGAAAAGTTAACACTTATAAACCCTTTGGTCTAAAGATTTAGAGACCTTAAAAACTGAACATGAATTGGTTATAAAGTTAGCTGAAACCAGCATAGATCCTGAAAGTATTCTTTATTCAATTCACTTTGGGTTAAAAGTCCCACTACTTTGCCGCTTCGCAGTAACATAAAAATGAAAATAAACTGGATGTAAAAATAAAAATTTTTGATCCTACTTTTTTTTCCGTTGATTTGTCCAGTTATGTACGTCTCCTGGGCAGTTGGCTCGCTAGACGATCTCCGGTGTTTTCCCGCGTTGATTATCCGTTCATCGGTGTTGTGATGTATCGTTGATTATCCGTTCAGCGGTGTTCTGATGTCGATGTCAAACGATGGTCTAATGGGGCCTTCTTTCTTTTTGGCACGATGATATGGCATCACTTGGTATTTAGCGTAAGTTCATTTCCCGTAATTTCCATTCCATCCTAAATTCGTGTTCTACATTGGGCAAGCCATTTGGTGCTATTTTTGCAATTATCATTACGGAATGCGCTGTGCTATGAGACTCATTTTCTATCTAGGTCGTGGTAACGGATGGAATGAAATATCACACAATGTTTCTTTACCACAATGTTTTAATTTATTAACACTTCATCGATACTTTATATTAAACAATTTCTCTCAGCACCATGCTAAATGCTTAAAAATCTTTACACTTTTTCATTTAATAGAACTTATTCTTGATGAAAGTTTGGTGAAAGTTCCATGTTCACACTACCTAAATATGATTGTCTTTTCACTTCGGTTACACACACGCGAGTGAACAGTTTTTTTTTTTTTGGCGTCGTTTGACGCGACTCCGCCTTTTTCATATTCATCCGCGCATGCGTCCATCAAATAGTTCTTTCTGGTTAAGGAAGCGATCCCTAATCCTCCTCCCCTACTTTTATTATGGAACACATACAATTCTAATATTTATACATATATATTAAAATCAAATATGGAAATATTTATGACGTCTTTGTGCAAACTTAGTTGTTCGTAACAATGAACCTTATCAACATGTTTTCGTCATTTAATTATCTCATACCAACATCAAAAAACAAATTACACATTTAACAAACATTCACATGAACGATTTTCTTTTGGGGTCTTCTAATATTTTGTCTCAATCTTTGGAGCACTAAGTTTTGGGTTTCTCATTACTTTTCTATTACTCTTTTGTCTCTCCTAGATAGTTTCTAAGGGCAGCCACTTCTTGGAAATAAATAAGATAAGTGAAGTTTTTAGTTTCTAATTTGTTCTTACTTTAGAATCTTGTTGCTTCACTGTTAATAACTTCAATTTTTCCATAGTTAATTTGTCAATGTTTTTGTTTTCTTATACCTATACACAATGTTTTTAATAGTAGCAATAGGTCTTGAATTGGTTTCATTTATCTCTTTATATGACTTTCCATTTTTAAATAAATGTGCTACTATTCTCCTATGTTCTTCAGTTGCTTTCTTTGATTTCTTGGACATACCTGCTGCAAGACACACTATACAGTGCTGCCTGCTGCATACTACCAAACACGCTGTTCCATATGGTTGTGCACCTGGGGAGCAGTGCACACTGTCATACAAAACAAGTAGCTTATTATGTGGCAGAAAAGGACATGAGTTAACTTTGTATTCACCTCATGCCATATTTGTCTTTGTCGGTCATGTGTTACAAGTAATGTTGTGAATCAAATTTCATAACACTAATGGAAACAGTTTATTTTTCATCATTAGTGCTTTCAGACCAATAGATTATGGAGTCACTGTATATTCTGATGAAGTGTTGTTGTAGTCTTTAACGCCCGCTTTTACTACTACGGCACTGCAGGCGGTGACACTGATGATACATGGGATGAAGATGGAGCACTGGTGAAATGAGATGGCAGGGGAAACCGGAGCACCCGGAGAAAACCCGCCCTGACGCTGAGTCGTCCGCCTTGAATACCACATGCAGGTCCCTGGGATCGAACCCGGGCCGCCTAGGTGGTAGGCGAGCGTGCTAACTGCTCGGCCACGGCGCGATGTAGTGTTACCAATTCATTCTTTCTATTATACAGAGTATTTGCTCTTTTACTGCCATTACCTAAAGATGCAACCTGCTTTTCATTTATAACTTCAACTGGTATCGTGTATAGTTTTCCTAGTTCTGATAGGGCAATACAATAATTTCTTGCATTCATTGCATGGTATTGTTTAATTAGCCTGCGAGTATTTGATAGTCGGAAGTCCATGTTGGTCGTTGTGCTGTGTGGGTTTAGAGCTCTCCAAGTTACCAAACAATTATATATGGTTATATCCAGTTGGTGCAAAGATACCTTTTTATACCACTTCTCCCTTCAGCTACAAGTAGGAAAGTATATGTATGTAGTTCAACAAAGAAAGAAACGGAGTCTACTAAGTTACGAAACACGTGTAAGGAAAAGTTGCAAACATGCCGTATTCTGATGTCTCACAGACCACACACATACTAGTGCTTAATTTCACACTATGCTTTGTTTTGCTGACGCGCAAGCCATACTTACAATGGCTCAACTACTGCTTCTTTCAGAGAACTTATATTAGATGCGTTCGACAGAGCAAAGTTAACTTTTCACCACAGTGAAACAAAATAGTGCCATTTCAACGTTTTGTAAATGCAACTCAACATTGCTGATGACGTCCATGTATACTGCATATAACGAGTTTTATACTAGTTTTTCTTTCATTAAAACAACTTAATATTGACGCAAAATATAGCTGTGTATATACAAAGCACTTTTAGCGCATTTAACAATTTAAATGCGCTGCACTGGATATTAGGTACCAGTTCTCGACTTGCAGACGTTTTAAATGGCCAGTGCTTAAGAGGTTAAAGATTATGCACTCTAAAAAATGACAGATAAAGACTTTCTGTAACAGATACGCCTCAGAAGTGTAATTCAGAAAAATGAAATTCAGATATATTCCAAACTTTGCGTTTAACTTCAGGATGTTTGAAGAATTGACACAAGGATTTTGAAGAAAATCATGTACCACTTAATTGCAGGACAAAGGCTACTTTCTTTTAAGAACTCAATTACTTTTGATAGTTTTGATTTCAATTTTTATTCTACTGGCAAGTATAGGAAGTATTGTATTTCACCCAAAAATTCTATGTCAGGATTTCACCACAAAATATGTTCTAAGACCCCTGAATCCGAGAAAGGCATTTTTAGAAAATGATCCGTATGTGTGTCTGTCAGCCTGTGGAGAGTGTAACTCAAAAATGAAAAGTTGGTTAAACACCAAAGTTATTGTTTGTGTTTGACACAAAGATTTTGAAGAAAATAACCAACCCCTAAACTACCATTTACATGGAGAATTTTTTGAAAATGTTGATTTTCTTGAAAATGGTTCTTACCATTTTGATGAAGATGATACATTTTTAGGACAAATGAAATGTATATTTTGAATTTTAAGGCTATAGCCTATGCAGTTCTCTTTACCCTGAGTGACTTTTGAATAGCTCAGAAACTAAGAGATTGACAAAGTCTTACTATACAAAACATTTAGATCTCGCTAAAACAATTTATATTGAAATACATTTTCTGTATAGTGAACCATTTTTGAGATATTCTTGTTATTTGTGTCAGTTTTTGAAAACTTAAATTTTTGTGAATAGCAAGATCGTTATTCAGTTTTTTATATGTTAAGCATGCAAAGAGAACAGGGTCTCAAAGTTTAAAAGATTTGACTCGCTCAAAGGCTACTGTATTTTAGTATTCCCCTAAGGAAATGAGCAATAAGATAGTTTGTACAAATGTTTATCTCAACTAACATGAAGATATTCGAATAAAAGTTTGTAAGAATGATTAGTACAAGAGTAGAGAAAATCATGTGAGTGCAACAGATCAGTTTTTTTATGTTAAGTATGTTGACATAGCTGATAATGTATTTTATATTTGCATGACTGTCTGCCTACCTGTTTTAGATCATTATCTTCATTCATAGTATGCAGTGACTCACAGACAGTAATGAATAGAGACCACCTACTCTAATGTATCAGAGTTTCAAAAACTAATGACAGTGTTCCAGTTCAGCCATGTCGATATTTTTGGAAATCCTGTAGAAAAATGGAGAAAATCCATTAGCGACAACATATTTGTGTTTTGTCTGAAAGCCTATAACCACCCTTCAATTTGAATAAACAATGTAAATCATAAAATTGACAATTTGTTAAATACATTTTGGTCATTAATTATTTCTGAGATTTTGTGTTGATTCAAACTTCATCTACTGTATAAAGTTTACAACTGCTGTTATTGTTCTTTGTTTTTGTGATGTCAGAAACACAATTAAATTGTGACATGAGAAACCTCTAGTCCAAAGGACTGCCTGCTGACTTGTTGAGACACTATGTTACAAATATATTTTCTTGTCAAATGTACTCGACATAGGTGTTGCTTTCAAGGCTGCTTTGAGTAGTTGTAAATCTCAGCTCATGTGACAAAAATTGCTTGTATGGTCTCATACATCAGTTTGTTATTACCATTAATATGTTTTACTTATGTTTATGTAATGGTATGGGGATTATAGCTGATTCAGTACTAAAGAACAACATAGTTGCATTGCATAAGAATTTACAACTATAGTTGTCACCATGTTAGGTATGTATGTTAGGTCACATACATAAATTTGTTATTACCATTGTTTCATTTATATTTGTGTAATGGTATGTTGATTCAGTTCTAATGAACAACATAGTTGCATTGCATAAGAATTTACAACTATAGTTGTCACTTCTTCCTGACCATGTACCTATTGTTAGCAAACAGACTGTGGTTTCAGATTTGGTCCTCTAATTATTGTACTTACATAATAACAGCAAATCGTGCAACATTTCAGATTATGTGCAGAAGGAGTTTCCAGTGCTGTCAATGGTAAATCGCTACTGAGTGCTGCTGAAGTCTCAGGAAGAGGAACAAGCTTCTCTCCCTGGAAGGATAATCCTGAATATGAACATCAGAAAAGAGATGACAGACAAATTCCAAGTGCAGAAGGACATGTTTCATCACAACAATCTAGTACATGTAGTGAGAAAAAGGACATGCACATAAGGTCTTTAAACTTGAAACAAACAACTTTGACTCATCAGTGCAAAAGACCACACAAATATGAAACATGTGACAACAGTTGCTTGGCATATTTGAAAACTCATTCTTCAATTTACGAAGGTAAGAAGTCACACAAATGTAAATCCTGTGATAAGAGCTTTACCCAGCCATCATCTTTGAAAACACATTATTTGATTCATGAAGGTAAGAAGCCACACCAATGTAAAACTTGTGATAAGAGGTTTACTCGGTTGTCAGACTTGAAAAAACATTATTTGATCCATGAAGGTAAGAAGCCACACAAATGTCAAACTTGCGATAAGAGCTTTACTCATATGGGAAATTTGAAAGTGCATTCTTTGATTCATGAAGGTAAGAGGCCACACCTATGTAAAACTTGTAATAAGAGCTATACTCAGCTGTCAGGTTTAACAAGACATTCTTTGATTCATAAAGGTATGAAGCCACACCAATGTAAAACTTGTAATAAGAGCTTTACCCAGCCATCATCTTTGAAAACACATTATTTGATTCATGAAGGTAAGAAGCCACACAAATGTAAAACTTGTGATAAGAGCTTTACTGATATGGGAAATTTGAAAGTGCATTCTTTGATTCATGAAGGTAAGAGACCACACCAATGTAAAACTTGCAATAAGAGCTTTACTCAGCTGTCAAGTTTGAAAACACATTATTTGATCCATGAAGGAAGAAAACCACATAAGTGTAATACTTGTAATAAGATCTTTAGGACCTCGTCAAATTTGAAAAAACATTATTCAATTCATGAGATTAAGTAGTGTTGGATGAAGCACATTACTTTGGTAGAACTGGTTTCTGCCTGCCATTTGAGAAGCCGTGTCGAGGAAGCATTTCCAGCTCCACTCTGCTTATGGCTTTTGGTTAAAGTATTATCCATCTACTGTGTGGGAGTAGCATGCGTACCTCTCATTCAAGAGATATTGTGCTAGAATCTCGATTATGGTACATTACATTGATGAAGTTTCTCTCTGGTTTTTACTTTTCCTAAAAAGAGAATTTTGAGTAACTGAGCTCTATGGATCCTGGGCTCATCTAAGCATAATTTCGCGCATCTCATTGCTTGATACCATGTAGTTATATGTCATACATATTAATTAATCTTGTTCTTTGATAGAGGGGTTTTATGTACAGATTCGTCATCAAAATTAGCAATGTTTCCAAAGGTACTAGAAGATTAAGGTGCTCTTAAATGTCAGCATTTTGTATAATTAGTTTTATATATCATTTTGATATATTTTTTTCCTTTCAGAAACAATTAAAATTTATGGTGTCACTGCCAGAGCAATATCATCTGGGGCAAAATTCTTAAGTTCCTGGGAAATTGTACTAGTCTTCAAGATGAAAGAAAAAGGTAGCTAAGGGCTCTATATAAAAAACAATATAGTAAAATTAGGTTTTCCCAGCGATTTGGGAAATTGGAAAACTAAGTGCAATCTTACTTCTGCACCCATTTTATATACTGGAGTAGATAGCTACAGTTTTAATTGGAATATTTTCAGGAAGTAGCAACAGTATAAATGACTGTCTTATGTCCCATGCTGTAACTGAATTCACTGCACTTCACCATTATCACAAACTAACTTCTAGAACTATGGTTTTTCTACAACTCCTTAATTCAGTATCTCATTAACTAATGTGCTCATTGACATACTCTCAAACACTGCAAGACTCATTTTGACAGACTGTAAGAGTTGCTCACATTGCAAAATTAAGTAATGGGTAATCTTAATTTTACTGTATTACAAGTGCTTAAAATCAGGGCTAACTAGAAAATTTGACTGCATCTCTTATGTTGGCGCTCTCAGTTCTGCATGCACATTAACCTACACATCACTTTCTGTTGTCCTCAAGCCATAATTCTGCTATGAAAGAAAGCTAAATAGGAAGGGCTGATTAAAGCTATATGTTTCCTATGTGAACTTCAAACAAGAAGCATTATAATCCCAGAACACCGAACTGCCAATAAAGAAGTGCCAGTTCAGAATAGTGGAGTGGTTCCTTGACACTTCCAAAGGAGGACACATTTGTTTGAACTCACTGACTCCGTTGATCTGTTATTAGTTTTCGGTGTCTGTGAATTTATAGCTTGCACATTTCTTTTCTGTAATGAATCTACGAAGTACCCTTTATTTAATTCACTGATGCACACTTTTGCCTCACAAGTAAACCTTAAAGGTTTGACATAAACTTACTACAGAAGGAATGTAGACATCAATGTAGTATATGTATTTTCTGACATAAAACTTATATTAAGGTAAAACATTTCCATATTCAGTGTTCTTTTTTAACAAATTTATTGACCCACATTCCAATATACAAATTGTATTTAATATTGCATGCATTAAGTTAGCTTATATATACTTTCATTGTACACGTTTCTTATCCTAGCATCTGTTTTCTGTATTAATTGCATTAAAATTCATCAATGGTAATATTAGGAAGAAATGTGAAAGTGCATTTTCTGTTTATTGTTCACTGTGCAAATGCTGTTATTGCAGTTTTATGAGAACCTCTGTCTCTCTCTGTGTTTAGTTTTACACTCCCACTTCCATATTGAAATATACCATGGAAAGTATGATGTAATCAATATGATTAAAGTTTGCAGTTGTTGCATTTTCTCCCTGTTTTTTCCTTTTCCATTGCAATAACTTGTTACCAGAAACTAATATTTAATACTGATCTCCCATACACTGTAGTGAAGCACATTTTAAGCTTTACTCATGCCTAAGCAAAGAGATATTGTGAACAAATTAATGTGGATACAAGAATCGGGCGTATTGCTTGTCATTGGTAGATAAAGTTATGTAAACAGAACATGACTTCTCTATATGCTGATGAGAATAGTTCAATAGTTCAATGACAATAGTCTAATTAGTTCAAAATGCATAAAGGCAACAATATTTTTAAATAAAAATGAGCTTAGTAATAACTTTAAGTAAGGGAGTTTATGCCGCAATTAAATATGAACAGTTTGTTTATTTACTAACATAGAGGTCGCAGTATCCATTTAGACAATGTCAGTATAACATAAATTTATGAATCTTAAAGAGTGGACACATTAGGCGATTCTGCTAAGTGAAAATCCTATAGCTACTTCCTTGTTATAGTGTGTCCTGTTCTGGATCTTGAAGCAAATCCTGGATGCTCCTTGGTATGCTGTGTATATATATTACATAATTTGGTTCTTTCTTGCAAGTTTTGTTCCATTTACTGATGTCAACCACGTTATTGAGTTGTTAACCAGTCTTATTAGCGGTAGTAGTTCTCTGTTTTGAAAGTGCTATATTGTAATGTTGCAGCAGTTTTGACAATTTCATATGCTATATCCTTGCCTGATATATCAAGTGTCCAGGAATTCGTTGTATTTCGTTTCCCTTTTGTAATAAGTCTAACGTCTTCTTGTACTGGTGCTGTTCGATAAGAATATGTTGGCTTACATTTACTTATACTATATATTGCTGCTAGAGAGTCAGTGAAAATGCAAACTTGGTTGCTGTCTGCTTGTGAGATTATATTGGAAAGCTCCATCATAGTTAGCAGTTCTGTGTCCAGGCTAGAGTAGGATGTGCATGGTGATTATTATTCATCTTTGCTATCTGGAATAGTATCCTGTTCATGTATTATTTTCAAGGTTAAGGATCCATCAGTGTAATTTTATTTATTCATTCAGTTCAATACAGTGGAATACACAATTGAACCATATCATGAGTCAATACATAAGATGATATAAAAAGGTACCCTATAAGGGCCCATATCATGAGAAACATAAATAGAAAGGAATTTAGTAATTACATAGTATATACAATATAATTAGATAAGAAGTTAAAAGTACAATTAGTGTAATCAAAACATAATAGACAATATCTATAACTGTAGGTATTCTTCAATACTGTAAAAAGCTTTGGTTATTAAATAATTTTATCCTATTTTTAAAGGTATTATAATTTTTGTATGATTTTAGGTTTTCAGGAAAAGCATTATAAAACTTTGCTCCCATATAACTAGGGACCCTCTCTGATAAATGTAATCTGGTTCTGGGGAGATTTAGTAATTGATTATTCCTGGTATTACATGTGTGAATGTTTTTCATTGGGAATTTAAATTGAACTAAATATAAAATGGTTAGAACACCTAAATACCTCATAGCCTTTTTTTTGTAATACAAATATTCTTTGAAAATTTTGTTTAGATGTATTTCCCAATAATTCAATTCCATATGACAAAAAGAAGTGGATAAGCCCAAAATAAATAGTTTTAGCAGTAGAAATAGGAATAGAGTTTCTTAGACATCTCAGGACATATGGAGTTTTACTAACATTAGCTACTATCTTTTCAGGTTGTGAGTTGTGAGTTTATTGCCTAAAACAGTCCCTAGCAACTGTGTTTCGTCCACACTTGTTACTACCTCTATCAATTTTTAATTGTAGTGGATGATTTATAATTTTGAGTCCAAAGTTTATCATTTCGCATTTATTAGGGTTAACACTTAAATTTAAATTACGGAAGTATTGAATAATGTTACAAACTACATCGTTTAAACAAGTTTCTAGCTTTAATATGTCAGTATCACTTACAGTGATGGTTTGTATCATCAGCAAACTGAATAATCTTTATCCCTTCAGAAGCATAGTTATCTATCTCATGCATATATAGCACAAATAATAGGGGGCCGAGAATCCAACCCTGAGGAACTCCATGTGTTATATTTTCAGAACTGGATATTGATACAGATGATCTAATTTTTAATTTTACAATTTGTCTCCTATTAGTCATATATGACCTTATGATATTATAACCTAAGCCCCTGATACCAAGCATTTCTAATTTATTCATTAAGCTAGATTTTTCAACACAGTCGAAAGCTTTAGTTAAATCCAAAAGAACACTGCTTGAAAAGCAATCTGAGTCAATACACCTTACTGTCTCTTCGATGCAATTGCAGTTATGGTAGATTTATTTTTTACAAACCCATTTTGGACAGTTGGTTTTAAATTATGCTTCTATAGATACATAATTATTCTGTTATAGAGAATTCTTTCAAATATTTTGGAAATTGCAGGAAGGATAGATATTGGCCGATAATTGTTAATATTGGTTTTGTCTCCTTTTTTATGAATGGGTGCTACTACAGCTGCTTTTAAGCTATCAGGGAATATACCAGTTGCTAAGGAGGAGTTTATTATGTCAACTAATGGATCACCAATTTCAGTACTACAAGTTTTTAGAAGTGACATTGGAATTCCATCAACACCTATACAGTTTTTAGATTTTGATTTACTAATCATATTTACAATCTCAGCCTTATGTGTAGGGTAGAGGTAGATACTTGTATCTATTTTGGAGTAATTTGAAAATTTAGTGAATTCATTTATATTTGTGTTTCCACTAATGTTACTGCCTATTGACACAAAATGCTTATTAAAAGCTTCAGCAACTTTGTCTTGCTTGGTAATAAAACTTGAGTTATTGATGCTCAGTTCAATAGGGGCGCGTATCCCTCATAATTGTTGGCAACTTGATCCCAAGCTCTTAACTGCAGCATGTATTCTGGGTCTTTCCTATTGTAAACACATTCTAACTTAATATAAGTTACATTCTAACTTAGATTAGACTTTGGAGAGGACCATTTCCATGGAAGTATTTCACTCAGCGTTTTTAAGCTGCTATTACAATGGGTTCCAGGGGAAGAGGTGCATGATTTTAAAGTCTATACAGCTTTATAATGTAGCTAAGTCCACATTTGATTGGAAGCTTATGCCAGACAGCTACATATAGTCTTGGGTATTGAATTCAAATTCGTTTTTGTATATAAAGATGAATAGGCATTACATTTAGTTCTCTTTCCGTGGCACTTATTAGAGTAGGCATAACGTCAAGGCTACATTTTTGAGTAAGTTGAATCTTTTGTAAGTGCATACCTGCTGCACTACCCCATATTTCACAACCATATATTAGCTTTGCCCTTATGTAGGCAATGTAAAACAATCTTAATGTAATAATGTCAGCCTCTTATTTTTTACTAGCTGCAATTTTAATAACTTTAAACTTGTGTTACGTTGTAAAACAATGGTTTGGACGTGAGTTTTGTATAATAGTTTCTCATCCAAGGTAACTTCTAGAACTTGGGGTGTGCTGTTGTAATGTATTTGCTGTCCATTCAGGATTTTTGGTGTCTAATTTTTAATGCATATCTTCTAATGAAGATAGTGCATTCAGTTTTCTATTAGGAATATTTAAATTGCATTTCTTCGCTCAATTACTGATGCTATTACAAACTTCCTGCATCATAGTTTCTAATTTAATTGGGTTGTTGTAGACCATGTGAGCTCGTCATGACTCATAAACATATATCTATACTGATGTTAGCTTTTTGAGGTAGTATCTAGAGTAAATAAAGTATGATATTAAACAGTGTGTGACTCATCACTGACTCTTGTGAAATCCCACTATAGGTTTTTTGTAGGCTAGACAATTGGTTGTTCACAGAAGTCTCAATGTTTCTACAAGTAAAACTTAAAAATAGGATCTTGAGCATTTACTTTCATTTCCAAGTTTCACATGTTGTGAAAACAGAATTGTGAAGTGTTGTGTCAAATGCAGCTTCCAAGTCTGTCATCACTGCAATGGTCATTTCTTTTATTCTGATTCTTAAATATATTTCCTCAATAAAATGTAATGAAGCACCAACTGTGCCACCTGAATGTTGAAGCCATACTGGTAAGACTAACTAGATTGTCCTTTTCAAGTCTACATGATAGCTAGGGCTCGGAAGTTCATGCCCTAAAAAACACTGAAATATGCATGCCAATATGCTCTTATAAACTTGAATATATGCCAAGAAATATGCACTATTGAATTAAAACAATTAATGCCCCTTTGCAGTAGACAAGGCGAGTTAGTATAAATAATAAAGTTACCTTATTCCTTAGAGGTTGAAACAGAAGTGGCCCTGCTGCTAGTATTAACTGCTATATTGCGTTCACAACCAACACTTTCCACAAATTTTCAACTGTAAAACATCGTCTGTTGTCTCGCAAAACACTTTTGTAACGTGAAAAACTTCTCCCCACGTCACAAGATGTTATCTGGACATATTTAAATGATGTTAACTGCTTCACAAAGAGAGTCAAGTCTCTTGGTGTGACAGATGGTTTTCTTTCGAGGATGTCTCGAATATCGCATATCTGTTTATAACCAGAATTTTTTTGAAATTACATAATTCACTTTCTCTTTTACTTTTTGTCCTATACCACCAGGAACCGAACTTAGATCACATTGTTTTTTCAAAGACAGTAAGTGATTCATGCAAAGGAGGTTCTAAAGCTTCCAATGCCGTTATGGCTGTTGGTAAGAAAGAAAAATGGGCAGATATGAAACCAAGATCCTCTTTTAACCCAGTGCCTGACAGAATATTTTGCACAGTTTCTATTGATGAAGCATCTTTCAAGTCTAATGAATTAACAACCTCTTCGGCTATTTCTATGTGCTCAGCATAATATAAAACTGCATCGATCCATGTTCCCCATCGATTAACACTGGTGCAGGAAGAAGTCAGATATTAGGTACTGTTGATCTAAACAACTTTACCCTTTTAGGAGATTTAACAAAAATTATCTTCGTACTCGACACAAATCTATCTACCAATGGGAAAGAACCATTGTCTCAGAAATGCTACCAATATGAAAAATATTCAGATGAAAAAATTAAAAAGCATAAAAATCATTAAAATATGCAATACAGGGGCAATGATATTGAAATCTTCGTGAGTTGCATCATCATGTGCAGTACTGCCAATATGAAAAATATTATCCAGATAGAAAAAAGTAATAAAAAATCATTAAAATATGCAATATAGGGGCTGTAGTATTGAAATAATATGCATTTATCAAAAATCAAGAAAATATGCAGTTATATGCACCATAAAATAATGTCCAAATAACTGAAAATTCCGTAGTTCGTGCACATAATGTAAAAGCATACATTTTTAAACCCTATGAAAAAACATGCAAATGCATGAACTTCCTAGCCCTAATGATGGCCTTCTCTAAACCATTTTCCAAGCAGCTTAGATACACATGATGTTAATGAAATGAGTCTATATGACTTGCATTGTTGTTTGTTTTTGGGAGTTTAAGTATATTTTTAAAAATTTTGTTTTTTTTCCCTTCCCTTTTATCGGTAAACTGGCTACAAGTAATACAAAACACAGTCATTTCTTTACCCACAGAACTAACCTAAGTGTTCCCGAAAACTTATTAAAAAGTTAAAAGTCTGTTTTTTTCTCATTGAAGTGTTATGCTTGAAATATCCAGGGTTTAAATTTGTCTGTTTGACATTGGTGGACCATTTTCATCTCTCAGCACATAAAAACTGTTTGAACTGGGGCAGCATAGATGGTATTTGTATTATAACTGCTGTTTTCCTGGGATCTGAAAATATTCCCATTTCCCAGATATTACTGAAGTGGGGTTGCAACTGTTTAGGGTCATTTTGTAGCATGGCATTGTGGATTTTGTGGCCCCATTGTGTTGGTCTTACAAGGTTAAGTTCTTCTGTGAATGTTATGTCAGCTTCATCTTTGTGATAGAAGGGCAATTCAAAATTACATATTGGGTATTGTTCATGTATATCTAAATTAGTTGGCCATAATGAAGTTTTACTGGATTTCTTAGCAAAATGACAATTTAGTAGCTCTGATTTCTCCAGCTCGTCCATAATTATATTGCCATTTTCATTTCTGAGTTCATTCCTTTTGCTGTATCCTTTACCTTCTATTGCTTCAAATCTATCTCAGATAGTTGAAGAGGGTGTGTTAACATTTTAAAAAGTTACAAACTGCTGCCAGGTTGCTCGTTTTGTGTTAAGAAGATTTTGTTTATATTTACCTTAAATTTGTTGTAAATTATCATGGTTTCATTGGTTCTTTCTTTCATCCAAACTTTTCGAGCCTTTTGCATTGTTATTCTGTCTCTGATGGTTTGTTCCACCATATGTACATTGATGTATTATGTTTCTGCTTGAAAGCAGGAATAGTTTGTTTAGCTGAAACCAGAATGGTTTCTGTAATTTCCAACGTTGAATTGTTGATAACATCTGAGGAAAGGTATGGTGCTCCTTGAACTTATAGGACAACACTTCGGATTTAATTGTTCCAGTTTGCTGCTTTGATTTGTCACTTTGTTCTGGGTATATTCTAGGTCGTGAAGGCCGCATAACTGACCGGTAGGGCTCAGGGCGCTGACCACGTCCCACCCTCCAGTACTGCAATCCCACGCATGACGCCTGTAGTGGGTAGAGTTGGGGATACAGAGGCCGTGCGGCAAGCCTGGACCTTTCATGGGTTGTTCTGGGTAATTATCAGTGTTGTCACTACTCTTATCGAAAGTGAATAATGTATGTGTTGGGAAATGAACTAGATCCTCACCTGCAGACCAGCTGTGTAAGTATTTATCGATGCTGGGAGAACAGAAGCAGAGATTTATTGTACTCAACGTTCCTGTAGCTCGACATTTATATGTTGGTATTTTATCTTCATTAATTAGACCTAGATCGTTGGTCAAAAGGCAGTTATGTAGCACATTCACATACTGTATGCCCAGCACAAGAAGGCGAGGCTTAGGAATGTGTAACGTAATCATGTTTTGCTTCCCGCACGGTGTTTACGTCTAGTTTCCGAGTATGATAAGGATGCTAGGTTCGTTTAAAATACACAGTGTTGTCACATAACTCACCTAGAAGTCCAGTTGTCGTGCAAGATCCGAGTCGGAGAAGTCGTCACCTTCGCTGCTGTCACTACCGCTTTCTGCATCTTCGTCACTAGACTCCAGACCTCCTAGTGATATAATAAAATGGTGTATTGTATCTTCCACTAGCCCATCCTTTTGCCTGAACTTATCTTCAAGTTTCTTAACGTGCCTAACATAGCCCTTCCAATCAGCTTTTGTAACAGAGTTCACTGCACTTTCACACACCTGCTGTAGATTTTTTAAATGTAGATCGCCGGTTACATTATGCTCTCTCTCTTACATGTCGTTTTATAGCTGCCCATGCCAATTCTATAGCGTTCAACTCGCACATATAAGGAGGTTATTCTAGAACCGTATGCCCATGCATTTCTATTATTCTGTCGATATGGTATATTTTTTCCTTTGGTTTATGTATTTGAATTAAATCAAACAAGTCGGTCTTTCGCATTGCAGCAGAATATGAAATATTGTTGATCTCTAACCATTGTACCATTTCTTGCTTTACAGCATATTTCGACGGAGGCTTATTTTCTTGTACACTGTGGTATGGAGAATTATCAAGCACGATGACACTATTGCAGGGTATATTAGGTAACAGTTTCTCCTCCAACCATTTCTGGAAATTTTCTCCATTCATTTGGCCATGATAATCGCCGCTAGCAAGTCCAGCTTTGAATATCAAAGAAGCTCCGGGTATGAATCCTTCGTTGCTGCCTGCATTTACAAGAATCAGGCGGTTTGAAGAGCTAGTGTTTGACGTAATCCCGTAGATATCACTCTGCCAGCACTTCCCAAATGTCAAATTAATTATTGTCCACCCAGGACTCATCAATGTAAATGATATTTCTCCCAGCATTTCTGTATCCTGTATTTAGCTCTCCAGTTAACTATATCTGGACGTTCAATAAGTAATTATCTCTTGCTTCCACATCGCTTCCATTTGAAACCCATATCGTGCAATAGCTTCCGCAGAGTTTCTCTTCCCCAAGGAAAATTTATTTTTTCCCTAATTGCTGCAAGTAGCTTCGGTACAGTGGGCACTTGTTTTTTAACCAAATAAAAGTATCGAATTACGTTTTTAATTACTGTTCTATCAAAGTCATCACAATGAAATTTGCACACCTGGGCCTTTGGTCTCTTTTTCCCCGGAGTATGAAGTGATTTTTCACCAGCTTTAACACCTTCTCTTCGTATTCTTGTTACACTATGTTCCGATATCCCACAATAATTTGCCACACGTAAATTTCTTTGTGATAATAAACATTTCAATTGTCCTGATTTCGCTTCTTCGTCACATACTATCACTTTTCTAATTACCTTCCTTGCTTCACTGTGAATACTTCGCCCCTTCTTTCGAACTGCAGCCATATGTAAATATTAAGCCAAGAATAAAACTAACAAAATACGAGTATATAACTAGTGTCGTAGCGCGTGTTAGCAGCGAGAGCCAAATAATGCATAATTCTAAAAAATCTCTGCACCTACTGCAAAGCGCATTAGATCTGGCAACGTGGGTGACTCATATGCATTCTCATGCACTCATTTCCTAGTAAACAGATACGCTACCGGAGCACATAAACAATTGAAGCCCCCTCTGCCCTTCATTCCCCTCTAGCCTTCTTGTCGTGGGCATACAGTACTGACTCTCTGCTCCTTCATTCCAGTACTTATGCCTTTCATGGAAGTCCCCTAGTATTAATATATCTTCTTTCTTCTGGAGATACTGCATTTGGGTCTTCAATATTTAGTATCTGTCCAGGAAGTATGTAAATATTTACAATTGTAATTCCAATTTCATTGGGGAATAGAGTTTTGGTTTTTATTTATTCCACATGTTGATCTTGGATTCAGAGTCAAAAACTGTAATAGAGTTGTTGGCACTCACTCTGTTGTGGGGAGGGGGGGGTGCCTTAATCCTATGCTGATCATCTTAGTATGTTTAAGGATACAAGTAACCAAGAGGTGTGCAGAGTAGCTGCCATTACAACGGTGCAGTCCCATTGCAAATATATAACATAATATGGACTCTTCAGTTTTAAAATATACATCCGGAGTCAAAATTGTCCCACAATTGATATCCTGGCAGGGAAGGTCCTTGAAGATTCTAAGAATAGATTAAAAGTTCAAATATGGGCAATTAATTCACCACCAAAAAGATTGGAGAGATACTCCATATAGAAACAAATATACTGCATATACAGAGAGGTAAAGATCCTTATAAGAAAATTGAAGTCTGATGTCACACAGAAAAGGAAGCAGAAAATATTTATGAGTACTTTCAAACATAGGCAAAAGAAAGAGAAAAAAGAAAGAAACCCCAAGAAATCAAAATTGAATTCAGCAATTCTTCAGAGCACTGCCAGATCATTAAGAAACAAAATGGGCCTCTGAATACATGAAATGTTGGAACTTAGGGGAATAGTTTTCTCTGCTTACAAGAAACTTATTGAACATTAAACTAGTTTGGCATGTTATTCAGAGCAACTAACATGTTGTTGTAGAGTATCGTTATTTCTATCTGTAATTAAAATGCCAGTGTGATCTGGAAATGGTGGGAGGGCTAAAGCTCCTTCAAGTTCTCACGTGTCGTCTTAAGGGCACTGAATAGTGAGAAGTAGAATTGGAACTGAAAAACTCAATGCGATAGTGAAATCTTTTAAATCTTTCAAATTCCCATATGTCTGCACGGTTAACACATAAAAAATGAATAACCATGCTCCATTTGACAGAAGTATAAGTTCTCCAAAACTTACACAAATATCGACGAATATCTCCGAAAAGGTTCATTCTACAAAAAAATTAATTGGGACATAAATTGTGTGTTTTAGCAAGATCTACATTTTGTGTAGGTATCGTAAGATTTGGTCTATCTCTTACGGTTTACCACTTATGTAAATGTCATCCAGAGTAAATAAGACTTCCTGGGCTATAGCCAGAAAATTCAAGATATACATTTCATTTGTTATAAAAATACCTCAAACATATGGCATTTTAATCAAAATCGTTAGAGCCTTTTCAAGGAAATCAAAATTTTTGAAAAAGTTTCTATGTAAAGGGTAGTTTAGGGTGAGGCTATTTTCTTCAAAAATCTTCGTCTCGCATCCTTGAAAAACATTAAACTTAAATACCAACTTTGGTTTTCAACCCACTTCGTTTTTTAGTTATGATGTCCACAGACTGACAGACATACACACACACACGGACCTTTTTCCAAAAATGCTTTCTTTTATTCAGGGAGCCTCAAAACATATATTTCCAGTGAAATCTCGACATCGAATTTGTGGATGGACTACAATACTACTCTACTTACATAGTAGAGAAAGTAAAAGTCTGACAAACATACGAAAATTTAATAGAAAGTATGACTATAATATAAAAAATTTGTGATGTGTTGCATTCACATGGTTTTCCCTACTCTTGTGTTAACCATTCTTACAAACTCTTATTCCTACATTTTCTTCGTATGACTTGAGATAAACGCTTACAGAAATCATCTCATTACTTATTTCCCTGTAGGTGCAAGGGAAATGAATATTAGAATACAGTAGGCTTTGAGCGATCGTCAGATCGTTTTAGCTTTGAGATCACGTTTTCTAAGCACGCGTAGCATATAAAAAAGGAACAACGATGTTGCATTTTACGAAAGCTTTAAAATTCCGAAACGTATACAAATAACAAGGAATATCTCCGAAATGGTTCACTCTACACTATTTAAACGTAAATTGTGTGTTTTAGCGAGGTCTACATTTTTGTACAGTAAGACCTTTTTTTTATCTATTAAGGTTTACGAGTTATTCAAAAATCATCCAGAGTAAACAGCACTAAATAGGCTATAGTCAGAAAATTCAAAATATACATTTAATTTGTCATACAAATATCTTAAACATAAGGCATTTTAATCAAAACCGTTAGAGCCATTTTCAAGAAAATAAAAATTTTCGAATAAGTTTCCATGTAAAGGGTAGTTTACGGATTTTCTTGAAGATCTTCCTGTCGCATCCTTGAAAGACATTAAACTTAAATACCAGCTTTGGTTTGTAACCGACTTTTCGTTTTTGAGTTATGCTGTCCACAGACTCACACACACACACACACACACACACACACACACACACACACACACACACACACACACACACACGCACAAGCGCGCGCGTGTGGGCCTTTTTCTAAAAATGCTTTTCTTGGATTAAGGGGATCCCGAAAGATATATTTGAGGTAAAACCTCGACTTCGAAATTATGGGTGGAAGACAATACTTCCTCTACTTACCAATAGAGAAAGTAAAAATGTATCTCGTTAAAGCATACAACTTCTGTCCAAATGTATTTTCCTGTGGAGTTAACCATTTCGGAGATATTCCTTGTGAGTCTTGCAATAATTATGCTTTTCTCAAATGGAAGGTCGGTATTCACTTTTTTATCTTTTGGCCGTGGTAAGAGAACGAAATTTGAAAACCTTCATATAGCGACCATCTTTAAAACATTAAGACTATCGCTCAAGGCCTACTATATTCCTGTTGTACTTAAAAGAAGATTAGCAATAAGATAATTTCTGCGAATGTTTATCTCGACTAACATGAAGAAGATACAGGAATAAGAGTTTGTTAGAATAGTGAGTGTAACACATCCGTTCTCATTCGGTTTTGGAGTATCTTTTTAACTTGTTATGCGGCATGATTCCGTCACTCACACAATTTGATGGACTGAGTGGTTTTCAGAGGCAGACAACAGCGGAGTGTGTGGCCTGGTAGCTAACTCTGTGTAGCAGAGTGGACAGAGTTAAAACTGCGATGTGGGTCGAGGCTAGCGTGAATCTCAGGCTATGGCCCGGGCCGATCAGCTGATTGCCGAGAACCTGGCATGCTAACAAATATGGCTACCAGTGTGGAATGTTATGGGGCAACATGTGTTAGTTTTGTTTAATTGAAAGTGAATTAGTGGTGGTATATGCTGTTTCAGTGATTGTGTTTATTTGTAAATATTGCAAATTAATCAAAGTTAATTTTTCAGTAGTTTTCTTGTTGTAGTACGAGAATTATAACAGATTGTAACAGATGTTTTTTGCTGCACTTTTTAACGGTTCCTTTTGAGCAATTGAACAGTTTTTCGCCTGGTTTTCGTAAGTTCTACTTGTTATAGTTAACTTAAATGATTATTTTCATTTATAGTGTGTAATTTTAAGTGATTTAAGAAATGGTTAATTCTTCAGTGAAGTTATTCAAGAATCCATAACCTATATTGTAATCAGCTGATCGGCCCTGGCCATAGCCTGAGATTCACGCTAGTCTCGATGTTGGTGAAGTGACGTAATATGTCGGTTCTCCCATCTATGTTCTACTCCATGGATATCCAACCTTCTCTCTTTGGAGAACCTTACGTAATGAGCAGCTATACCCCACTCCACTCCTTCAGTCGGAGAGACAGTCAGTGTGCAGTGACGGACACAAATAGGCTACTCCGTGGTCGTTTCTAAGTCATACTTTGAATCATTTACGAATGCCCTCATGACCTCTTCATTCCGGTTGGTTTTTGCACAAACGAATACTGAGAGACAAAAGAACTTACTAAAGAAAAATCTGATGTGTTGCATTCACATGACTTTCTTTACTCTTGTACTAACAATTTTTAAAAAGTATTATTCCTATATGTTCTTCGTGTTAGTTGAGATACACATTTGTACAAATTATCTTTTGGTTATTTCCTTGTAAGTACAAAGGGAATATGGGAATATAGTAAGCTTTAAGCGATAGTGAAGTGTTTTAAGAGCTGGTTCCTATGTGATGTCTTTGAAATCCCATTCTCTTTGCAAGCTAAGAGATACTAAGAATGAATAACATTCCTGTTTGACAAAAGTATAAGTATTGGCAAATTCAAACAAATCAGAGAATGTCTTGGAAATGGTTCACTCAAAAGAAACACAAAGCATGTATGTGACATAAATTGTGTGTTTTAACCAGGTCCATATTTTGTATTTAGTAAGCTCTTGTCTATCTCTGTTTACCATTTATACAAAACTCATTCATAATGAAGAGGTCTTCTGAGAACATTTCCAGAAAATGCAAGGTATGACAAGAAACGGCCATGGAATCGCCTGTTTGTGTCCGTCACTGGATACTGACTATCACTCCGACGAGGTGTGGAGTGGGGTATAGCTGCTCATTACGTAAGGTTCTCCAAAGAGAGAAGTTTGGACATCCCTAATCTGGACTGCTCCCAAAAACACAACGCCTTGCAGTTGAACAACAGCTGCATACGGACAATGTTTTTAAAAGTTTCCATGTTTTTTTTGTTGTTTTTTTTTTCAGCAATGCAATGGCTCTTCTATTTGTCCTAGAGTTAGTCATGCGTTCTAGACTTCTTCATAGTGAACGCATATCGCTTTCTAGATAACTTACATACACGCTTGCTAAAAAAAATAATAAAAAAGGGGGTCTCTTCCTGAAACTATTGCTAAAAACATGTGATGTAATGAACTCAGATAATTTTCTCTGCTCACTCTTGTATAAAGTGTTCTTTAAAACGCTTGTTCCTATCTATAGTTCACGTTAATCGACATAGAAACGTTTTTAAAAATATTTCCTTATACGAGTGTCGCACTAAACTTATTTGAAAAATTACGCAAGAATTAGCTTTTACAAATTTAAGTTGTTATTGCTTTTCAAAATACAGGAGTTTCAAAATAATTGTAGGGGTTTTAAAGCTTTCTAGTATTTATTACATTTAACTTACAATTATAAATCATATATCACATGAAAGAGCAAGTCAAACAGTTTTGTTGTGTGCATTTCCTCAATTTGAAACAGTATTACATATACTACATTCAACCTAGACGGGGTTAATGACCCGTCAGCTGTTCGACTAGCCAACAGGCACTTGCCCAGTGAGTCCACTGGAACAAAGAGTCAGTAGCAATAAAAGTGGAAGGGCGGATGTAAGCAGTGACGAATGTAAATTGTAATGTAATAGTGAAGTTGATATATATATAATTTATCAATCAATGAAAACTAGTGTTATTTGTTTCTCCGTTCCCCCTGAATCCCGTGCTCTCCGACATAATCATCAAAAAGAAGATATCGAAGGGAATAGCTTCAAGAATTTGGCACCCAACACCGGAGCCTGAACAGGAGAAACAAAATGACGGTTGGTGAGAGTACGAATTTTGACGCGCAAAACGACGGTTGAACAAAGCTGCATTATAACGAATAACCACACTAACATCGCGGGAGCAAGAACCCAAGAATAGTAAAGTGCCAACTAACGGATGCCAGAGGAGTGCCGGAAAACGACAAACACCCAATTCGGAGGACGGAGTACCAATAAGCGGTAAAAACATCGAGACAGGGAACAACGCCAGGAAAGAAACCCTCTGCAAGAGAAAACAGGGTAGAACAAAAACAATTTGACAATGTATACTCAGAACAGATGTAAAAAAAGAACAGTGCTATTGTAATAATATATGTTAAACTCAATTTTATTAGAGAAATAGAATAGTGCTCTTTGTAAATGCTCTTAAGAAATAATAAGGTAGTGGGTACTCATAATAGCAGATCCAATTTAGACAGAAATAGATTGTAATGCAAAAAGATACAGAATGGAGAATACGGAAATTGAGGGAATAAGTCAGGAGGAAGTCTCCCAGGAAAACAATGTAGTCATTACCAGTAGAAGTAACTCGCCTTCCCCCAGCACCAACAAAAGTAATGTCATGAAAATACTTGAACAATTATTAGCTGCACAGAACGGATTTGAGGCTAAAATATCAGAACAGGGTAGCCAATTAGAATTTAAATTATCAGAACAGAATAGCAAATTAGAATCTAAATTACTAGAACAGAGCAGCAAATTAGAAGCTATCATATCAGAACAGAAAACAATGTTACAACAAATTGAGGCTAATGGTGTTAGGTTAGAAACTCGCCTAAATGAAGGGTTAGCCCAGCACAACGAGGCATTAGCAAAAATGCAAACAGAAATTGATCAGGTTAGGAACCAAACAGCACTAGACCTAAGTGAAGTAAGAAAAAGTATTAGTTCTAATGTTAAAGAGTTAGAAAATACTTGTCAATTGTTGCATGAACAACTGGAGGGTGGCTTGAATAAATTAGATAATAAATTAACCAAGAAGCAAAACGAATTCGAAAATGATATGCAAAAAGAAATAAGAGTAATGCAGCTCGCAATAGAACAAGATCGAAGAGTATCAATTGAAACGCTCGAATCCTTAAAAGATAACGTTCAAGAGCAGATCTCAAGTCACCTGAGAGTTGAAAAAAGAGTAGAAGTAACGGAATGTAGCATTAATGAATTAAGAGGGTCAATTCGGAGGCTTGAACTATCTCAAACAAGCACTCCAAGTGTAACAGCCAGTAATTGTAATGAAAGTTCGAGCGAAGCGAATGTTGAATGTCAACATATCGCAGAAACTCGTCCACAATATAACGTAGCCCAGATACCAAGCTCGCAAGTATGTACCAATAACTTTATGGGATTTAATAACCTGCTTAACGAACTTACGATACCAACATTCGACGAGAACGTCGGGGATAACCCTAGGCAATTTATTTTGGACGTCGAGGAGTACTTCAAACTCAAAAATGTACCGGACGCGCTAAAAATGCTCGTTGTTAAAAAAGGTTTACGCAATCGATCCCTTAATTGGCTGAGATTAACACTAGGGGAAGACTAGGATTACCAATATTTCAAGAACGCGTTTTTAAACCGATACTGGAGTCCGACCGCCCAAAATCACATCAGAACCTCTCTCAACAATAGCAGATACGATATTCGTAACCGTCAAGCAATGGTGGATTACTTATTATTGTGGGCCCAACGGAACAAACTAATTGAACCGCCCGTCAGAGAGACAGATTTCATAAATCTAATCATCCAGCATTTTCCGGAACAAATAAGAAACTACCTAATAGTAGCCAAACCCAAGAATTTAACGGAAATAATTCAATTAATGTCGGCATTCGAAACTAACGGCCATGACTTCCATTATAGCCCAGGGAACGCCGCACAGACCAACAATTTCAACAGGGATGAACCAACGTTTCACAGATGGCAAAATTCCCAGAGGTCCGGAGTTCGAAATGACATAAACTTCAATCGGGGACGCAGATATCAAAATACCCGAGAGAGATACGAACCTGAGATACCCAACTCTAATAATTGGAGTAGAGGGCGCGAAAATCACCACTGGAACAATCGAAATAACTATGAACACCACATTAACTTTATCCGATCGAGCCCCCGACATCGAAACTTAAAAAAAAAGAGAGAGAGAGAAAAAAAAGGAATCTACGTTAATTCTTAGAGACCCCTAAATGTTGGCGCACCAAGAACAATAATCATAATAATAACAATATCCCGATCAATGATGATCACAAATAAATAATGATTATTAAAGACTGTTCATACTTGCTTGTTGGTAAACGGGACAGTAAACATATTCATGTATATTATAATTAAGAAAGAAAGTGAACCTATTCAATTATGCAAATAGTTTTCAAAGTGTCAGTGAACCAATGGTTGATAAGTGCAAAGAAAAATTGTGTAGTGCGGTTGAACCTCATTATTAGACGCCGTTCGGGTCGAAAGAAAGGAAAAGATAAAGAATCGTGTGTAAGTGATCCCTAAACCGACAAGAAACATTATTCAAAGTGAGAGTATAAGAAATCCATTGTTATGCCAGGTTAACAGCCAAAACACACACACACACACACACACACACACACACACACACACACACACACACACACACACATATATAAACGGCTTAAGGTTGGACAAAGGCTTGTTAATCACGACCCAACACTATACATATTACTTGTATTCATATCACTTAGTGTAATCTTGATTATAATTGTATTTATATAATGTTCAAAATAACTGTAATTTACTAAATATGTATAAAATGTATTACGGAGGACTTAGTCATGAAAAGATGAACACTGCAACCTCTCTGGCAGGTTAATCTTTTTATGACGGAGCACTTGAAACAGTATTACATATCACTACATTGAACCTAGGCGGGGTTAATGACCCGTCAGCTGTTCGACTAGCCAACAGGCACTTGCCCAGTGAGTCGACTGGAACAAAGAGTCAGTCAAGCTTGAGCAATGGAAGTGGAAGGGTGGATGTGAGCAGTGACGAATGTAAATTATAATGTAATAGTGAAGTTTATATATATATATATATATTTATTTATTTATTTTGTTACTCCGTTCCCCCTGAATCCCGTGCTCTCCGACATAATCATCAAAAAGAAGATATCGAAGGGAAATAGCTTCAAATTGGAAGAAACTGAATGAGAATTTTTATTTGGTGGTATCTTTCGTTCTCGGTGAAGCAACTGTAACTATTGTTTCTTACCCTGATGCACTACAACAAGTGCATCTTCCTCAACTGGAAGAAGCTGAAGTACATAACTTTATTTGGCAGTAAAGCAGTGCGATCCCTCAGTGGGATCACAGAGTATGCAATTGGTTAAATGAAATTGCACACAACCGCTGGAATGGCCACAAAGGCCCAGATGACAGATCCTGTTTCGCATGGGCTACACGTTCCTCCAATCGGACGCCATGCGATGGTTCCTAAAGGATCATGTGTAGTTCTCCCACTACCAGCCGATGTACCTGAATTAAGCATTAAGATTCAAGCAGCTGTTGCAACCTTTGCTCCAGGCACGCTGGTCAAGGTTTGGGAAGAACTCGCTTGTCGACTGGATGTGTGCTGTGTGACCAATGAGCACATTGAGCATGTAGGAAACACTCATTTTATGTAATATTTATATCATCATACCTTAAATATGCTTGACACTACGAGGCCTTAAAACACCTGGATTCATCTCCAAACACTCTGTATTACCGTTTAACATCATTACATGTTCCGCTTCATCTCAAGACGAAATGGGATTTCAAGCACTTTATCTTTAATTTTTTGAAACAAAACAAAATCTCAAGTTGCTAGGTCAGGATCCACATTGCTGACCTTCAGGTCATCCAGATTCCCAGTTGTTATCTTTATTGTATACGTTGTCATACTCTAGTTATTCTCCCTCTTGGGCATCTGCCACAGTTAAGAGACATTTGTGTACCAATAGAGTATAACAGTACGTCTATCTTCTGATTCTATAGCAGCAATATGGCCCGTTTTAGATACAAAAGTGATGTGTTGCACTTTCTACACTCTTGTACTAATAGAGTGTAAAAGTACGTCTATCTTCTGATTCTATAGCAGCAATATCGCCCGTTTTAGATATACCAGTGATGTGTTGCACTTTCTATACTCTTGTACCAATAGAGTGTAACAGTACGTCTATCTTCTGATTCTATAGCAGCAATATGGTCCGTTTTAGATAGAAAAGTGATGTGTTGCACGTTCTATACTCTTGCACCAATAGAGTGTAACAGTACGTCTATCTTTTGATTCTATAGGAGCAATATGACCGGTTTTAGGTAGAAAAGTGATGTGTTTCACTTTCTATACTCTTGTACCAATAGAGTGTAACAGTACGCCTATCTTCTAATTCCATAGCAGCAATATGGCCCGTTTTAGATAGAAAAGTATTGTGTTGCACTTTCTATACTCTTGTACCAATAGAGTGCAACAGTACGTCTATCTTCTGATTCAATAGCAGATATATGGCCCGTTTTACATAGAAGAGTGATGTGTTGCACTTTCTATACTCTTGTACCAATAGAGTCTAACAGTACGTCTATCTTCTGATTCTTTAGCAGCAATATGGCCCGTTTTAGATAGAAAAGTGATGTGTTGCACCTTCTATACTCTTGTACCAATAGAGTATAACAGTACGTCTATTTTATGATTCTATAGCAGCAATATGGCCCGTTTTAGGTATAAAAGTGATGTGGTGCACTTTCTCTACTCTTGTACCAATAGAGTGTAATGGTACGTCTATCTTCTGATTCTGTAGCAGCAATATGGCCCGTTTTAGATAGAAAAGTGATGTGTTGCACTTTCTATACTCTTGTACCAATAGAGTGTAATGGTACGTCTATCCGCTGATTCTATAGCAGCAGTATGGCCCGCTTAATATAGAAAAGTGCTGTTTTGCACTTTCTATGCTCTTGTACCAATAGAGTGTAACTGTACGTATATCTTCTGATTCTATAGCAGCAATATGACCCTTTTTGTATAGAAAAGTGATGTGTTGCACTTTCTATACTCTTGTACCAATAGAGTGTAACAGTAAGTCTGTCTTCTGATTCTATAGCAGCAATATGGTTGTCGGTCTGGGTGGCTCAGTTGGTTAGACGCTGGTCTACTGATCCCAAGGTCGCGGGTTCAAACCCGGCCCAGGCCGATGGTTTTTAAGTGTGCTTAAAAACGACAGCTCCATGTCAGTAGATTTACTGGCATGTAAAAGAACTCCTGCGGGACGAAATTCCGGCACACTGGCGACGCTGATGTGATCCTCGCAATTGACAGCGTCGTTAAAGAACAAAATAATTTAATTTTAATTTTAGCAATATGGTCCGTTTTAGATAGAAAAGTGATATGTTGCACTTTCTACACTCTTGTACCAATAGAGTATAACAGTACGTCTATCTTCTGATTCTATAGCAGCAATATCGCCCGTTTTGTATAGAAAAGTGTTGTGTTGCACTTTCTATACTCTTGTACCAATAGAGTGCAACAGTACGTATATCTTCTGATTCTATAGCACCAATATGGTCCGTTTTGTATAGAAAAGTGTTGTGTTGCACTTTCTCTACTCTTGTACCAATAGAGTGTAACAGTACGTCTATCTTCTGATTCTATAGCAGCAATATGCAAGTTAACACCACCTTATGTCCATCTTTTGTACTTAGGAATTATTTAACCACATCTGCAGTGTAATTTAGAGCCTGTCATTCGGCATAACTTTTAAAATCATTTACGTTTAATGCAGCTGCTTTATTCAAAGTTTCTTCCTCTGCATTTTATGGTATTCTGCATGATGAACCTGGTTTGGCAAATATTCTAATAGATGAAAAATTGAAGGTATTGCTCCAGGTTTTAGGTTGGGGTAGGTTCTTGGAAAAGTCTTTATTTCGCTATTAACTACAAATTTTTCTACTGTTAACACAGAAAGTGCTTCTCACATATAAGAGGCTTCCCGGCCTCTGTGAAGTCTGTGAGAATGCTTGTAAGCCACTATCAAGTTTCTCATCTTTTGGTAAAGAAAATGTACAAACATATATTGTGATATTTTGTAGTTACTTTGAGCCAGATACACTGCAACCCCATAGGCATTTTGAATTCCTGAAACAACTAAGGCATACTTCAATAGTATTGTCGTACTTTATTATACTTCAAAAAATAATTAGCACAATTTCTGTATTACTAATTAGTTTGGAATCCACTGAGGTTATGGTGTTCTGTATCTGAAAATAATCTGGCATGATGCACTATTAACAAGCTATAGTGGAGTTATAGTAAATATCTATAGAGCTTGTTGCATGAATGAATTAGAAAGCAGTTTTATTTCCTTGGTAATAATTCAACTCAGCAGAATTATTACCTACAAGAATTATTCCGCATTATAAGAAATGAGACACCTTTATTCATTTCATAACTATAAACTTATGGAGTATAAGTAACTGCTCAATAATCTGTAACACGCTGATATAGAAGAACTTAACACACACTTGATATCTTTGCTTATGTAACCCACTAGAGAGCGTTCTGTGCTGTGTTCTGTATTTCCCGTTGGGGTGGATTCAAAGTGTCTACGTGACACTCACTACTGGCAAAGAGGAAAGCCCAAGAGAGCATGCGCATTAACGTGCCTTCTCTCTAAGTGAGATCTTAGGAGCTGAAATCCATTTAGCACTTGGTACTGTGCTTTCTAGCTGTGGCAGTTCCTGTTATTCTGGCGAGAGCACTACAGAGTATATTCTTGTCATTTATTTAATAATTATTCCTTTTTGTCTATTGCACTTAGTATTCGTTTTTCATTCCTGCTGCATTTTTACGTTTTATTTCAAGGAAACCTTCTATATTTATCTTCACGTCACAAAGCTTTCCAGTGACATGTGAAATTGTAACGTATTTAAGTATCTGAATTAGTTCATCTATGTACAATGTTCTATGTGGCATTTGGAATAATAGGAAAGAACAATCCAGAGATAAAGTGTTTCACCTAAATGTGATACTTAGGTACATATTTTCATTGTTACCATTGTTGTGTAATAACTGGAGTCCGCAAGTTTAGGTGTTTATTTTGATCAAATGAACATGCAAAAAGGAACTAAAACACCTAAAACAGTAATCTAAACGAAAACACTAAGACAGCTAATAAAATATTTATCACATAAAATACTTACTGTTGCTGTTCTAGATTAGAAATACAAAATAGATTATTATTCGTTTATGCCACCAAACTTACTGTTGGTGTTTTTATAAACACAACACGTGTGTGGGCAAAGTTTGAGAGGTAGAACTGGAACTTAAAGATTCAATGCCACAACTGGGTTTTGAACCACAGAACTTCCGCTTACCAGGCGGCTGCTGTAACCAATGAGCTATTGTGACAAACTGCCAGAATGACATTAAATTCTCAAAACCACTCCATATTTCTCCTGGTAACCACAAAGGCAGTCTCACATCAGAGACTAATTACCCCAATGGTGACTTACTATTATAAGTACTTTATGTCCCAGGATTAAATAACTTTTAGATGGTAATTATTATTTATTTATGCCAACAAACTTACTGTTGGTGTTTTTATACACACAAGCCGTGTGTGGGCAAAGTTTGAGAGGTAGAACTGGAACTTAAAAGTCCAATGCCACAACTGGTTCAAATCCCAGTTGTGGCATTGAATTTTTAAGTTCCAGTTCTACCTCTCAAACCAACAGTAAGTTTGTTGGCATAAATAAATAATAATTACCATCTGAAGGTTATTTAATCCTGGGACATAAAGTACTTACAATAGTAAGTCACCATTTGGGTAATTTGTCTTTGATGTGAGACTGCCTTTGTGGTTTACCAGGAGAAATACGAACTGGTTTCTGGCAGTTTGTCACAATAGCTCAATGGTTAGAGCAGCCGGCTGGTAAGCGGAAGGTCTGTGGTTCAAATGCCAGTTCTGGCATTGAATTTTAAGTTCCAGTTCTACCGCTCAAACTTTGCCCACACACGGCTTGTTTGTATAAAAACACCAAGAGTAAGTTTGTTGGCATAAATAAATAATAATTACCATCTAAAAGTTATTTAATCCTGGGACATAAAGTACTTACAATAGTAAGTCAACACTGGGGTAATTTGTCTCTGATGTGAGACTGCCTTTGTGATTTACCAGGAGAAATACGAACTGGTTTGAGAATTTAACGCCATTCTGGCAGTTTGTCACAATAACTCAATGGTTACGGCAGCCGCCTGGTAAGCGGAAGGTCTGTGGTTCAAATCCCAGCTGTGGCATTGAATTATTAAGTTCCACTTCTACCTTTTATACAATATATATATATTTTTTTTCAAGCTGACAACTGTCATAGTCAGCTGTCTATCAGAGAGAATATTTTTCGTCATGGAAAAAGAACCTTCTACTTCTACTATAGTGATCGGAGCATATTTATAACAAGCTATTACGGAAGGACAACAGAATGTTCACCTTGGAGAACATCCCAAATGTTCTTAAGTTTATCTAGGTCCACATTAGCACTCACAACACATTTACACTTTTCCCTTCCTCTCGTGCAGCAGTTGATTTATTGTATCTTCAAAGATCACATGGATGTCATTGGCGTATCGCCTTCTTTCTCCAAATTCAAGATTGCTGCTGGTAGGAGTATAATATGCTATAAACGGCAGATTGTTATTGTACAACTTGTTTACTTCACGAAGTAAAGCAACTTCGTCTGCTGATAGAGCACCAAATATTTCACATATCTTGCCAAAATTCAGTAGTTTGACGATTTGTGTAACTTTATCACGTTCATTAATTGAATTCTTTATTTTAATTTTTAAATGTCTAATAAAAGCCATAACGACCCAAATCAGGCAAAAAAGGACTTTAAACCTTAGAATAGACAAAAAGTAGGATGGCTCTACCGTACCGAAATATCTTTATTTAATTCTTCTAATATATACACCCAAATACAAAAGGATCTTTTGCCTAATTGATGATAGTTTCTCGGGCTAAGAGCCAGTTCCCCTGAGGATGGCGGCAGACTTAGTCGCTGAAAGCTTGGGTAGTTACCCAAATTTAACCTGGATGTCAGCCCGATAAACTATTATCAATAACCAACGCCGGGAAGCTTCAAATCATTAATTTTGCCGAAGTTCCGGACTGTAGTAATAACTGATATTCTTTCGCACTGACTAAGGAACATGCCACAAACCAAGTGTTGCGAGAGACAAACAATTTTTACACATTCTTACAACTCTGTGCTAAACTCAATTCAACGATGATCACCTGGATCAGACCATTTCTGCGAGGAGTGCTGTTTGATTTGACTTCGTTTTACACATATTTCTATATTAATTATGGAAAAATTGAAGCTATTAACAGTGAAGCAACAAGATTCTAAAGTAAGAACAAATTAGAAACTAAAAACTTCACTTATCTTATTATTTTGGTGCTGACCCTGGGGTTTCAAGCTATATCCAGCTCATTCTCAAAGCCATAGTTTCTAATTTGTTCTTACTTTAGAACATATTTCTATATTTAAATTTGTAAGGTAACTGACGTTAAACTAAGTGCCTGGACGTTAAAATAATATTCATATTTCTATACATTTGAACACTTTCTTTTAATTTGTTATTGCACATAATCCTGTTATATGTGATGTGACATAGCACTTAACGAACTGACTGTTTTCTGTAATAAATTATAGTATTTCTGTTGGCAATGCTTTCTTTTTATGGGCCATTTCTTAAGCCATGGGCAATTTTTGCAATTTTAGGACATTTGTCTTCTTAATTTTTTCAAACTATCATTCAATGTTAAACAAGTTATACTTCATTAAGTGATGAGTAATGTTGCTACTTCAATACCTTTCAGCGTCGGGCCTTACATCCATTTTCTGCACTGTTGTCTATCCCGTGCCTTCATCTTCAGCTTCGCCATTTCCATCCCCCTTTTCCCTGCTATTTCTCCAATCTTTTCTCGGTCTTCCCCCTCTTCTTCCTCCTTCTGGTCTTGCCTCATTTACTTGTTCTGTCTTTCGCTGATCATCCATTCTGATTAAGTCTCAGTACCATTTTAAATTTCTTTTCTCTATCTCCTCCACTAATGGGTCTATTTTTAAATTTTCCCTAATAATTTTATTTCTAACGCTATCTTTTCTCGTTTTCCCTTTCCTCAAATATTTCATTTCTGCATACGTTACTCTGCTTTTATGATTGTCTAGCATTACCCACGTTTCTGATCCATACTGAGTGGGTAAATATACTCTTTTGTATATTTTAATTTTCACATATATTGATATTTCTTTCTTTCCGACTGTTGTGTTGCAGATCTGATAATATATATTATTTACCTATGCACATGACACGTTCTGTCATGTCAAACTGTGTTTGTAAGTGGCAAATTAATAAATGATTGTACCACTTTTCATTACTGATAGTGCCTATTATAATCAGTATTTTGAACTTATAGTTTATATTTTAAGGTTTCAGTGTGTACTATGTCGAGCTGTAATGATTCTGGACTACATGGGCTATAGCCCGAAAATTCAAGATGTACGTTTCCTTTGCCATAAAAATATTTCAAATGTATGGCATTTGAATAAACGTTAGCCATTTTCAAGAAAATCAAATTTTTTAAAACATTTTCCATGTAAAGGGTAGTTTAGGGTGGAGGAATTTTCTTCAAAATCTTCGTGCACCCTTGAAAGACATTAAACCTAAATACAAACTTTGATTTTAACACGACTTTTCATTTTTGAGTTACGCTGTCCGCAGACTGACCGTTACACACACACACACACGCCCACGCACACACACAACCCTTTGAAAATGTTTTTTTTTGTTTTTTATTTACGTGGCCTCAAAATATATATTTCCGCTGAATTCCAAAATCTAATTTTTGGGTGGAATACAATAGGTATTTCCACTTTACTGTACCTACGTAGTAAAGATACCACAAATATTGTTTCCTTTGTGCATTTTAAAGTGATTGGACTAAAAGGTATTCTTGGGAACGTTTAGAGAAGTCCAGTTTTATTTAAACAAGTTTCTGTATCAATGACAAACCATAGATCTGATTCTTGTATCTACATTAGTTTACTCACAATATATCTTTGCTTAGGCATCAATAAAACTTAATATGAGCTGCATTACAACATATGGGAGAATAGTAATAAATGAGTATCGGGTGACATGTTATTGCAATAGGAAAGAAAAAAATGGGGAGAAAACGCCAGAATTGCATGCTTCAATGCATATTCATTACATGATATTTCCATGGTATATTTCATTATGGAAGTGGGAGTGTAAAACTAAAACCAGAGAAACAAGTTCTCATAAAGCTGTAATAAGGACATGGGCAAGAAACAGAAGTGAACTAATAAAACAGAAAAAGCAGTTTTGCAATTCCTTGCTAATTGGCAGTTAATACAGGAAACAGATGTTAGGATACGAAATGAGTAAACCAAATGTATATATAAGCTCATATAATGCATGTAATATTGTATAAAGCTTGTGTAATGGAACACAAGTCAAACCTGTTAAAAAGAAAAAATATTGACTACGGAAATGTGTTACATTTTCAGAAGTTTTATTTCGTAGAAAACACATATTACATTGGTGTCTACATTCTATCTGTAGTAAGCTTATGTAAATCCTTTAAGGTTTCCTTCTAAGACAAAAGTTTGCATTATTGAACCAAATAAAGGATACTTTGTAAATTCATTACAGAAAAAGTTGTGCCAGCTATCAATTCAGATATTCAAAACTAGTGACAGATCAAATGAGTCAGTCATTACAAACAAACGTCTCCTCCTTTGGAAGTGTAAAGAAACCGTTCCACTATTCTGAACTGGCACTTCTTTACTAGGAGTTTGGTGTTCTGGGACTATAATGCTTCTTGTTTGAAGTTCGCACAGGGAACATATAGCTTTAATCAGTCCTTCCGGTTTAGGTTTTCTTTTATAGCAGAATTATGGCTTGAGGACAACAGAAAGTGATCTGTATCGGATACTGTGCATGCAGAACTGAGAGTGCCAACTTTGGGAAGGAGTGAAATTCACGAGTTAGGCTTCATTTTAAGTAGTTGTAATACAGATAAATTAAGATTACACATTATTTAATTTTACAATGTGAACAAGTCTTGCAGTGCTTGCTAGCGAGTCAGTGGGTACATGAGTGAATGAGAGACTGAATTAATAAATACTACAAAAACCATCGCTGTGTTAGTTAATTTGTGATAATGCTGAAGTGTGGCGAGTTCTGTTGCAGCATAGTGTTGGAGACTATGGGTTTGACAGAGTGAGTAAAATCCCAGCAGGGATGAGGAAGACTTAACACCACCAGCGATTTTATACTCAGAATTTCCAACATAAGAAATTGCCTACGAGGGGCAGTTTGTATAACGAGACACACAGTGGAACATACAGTGCTAAAGTGCTTCCCCCCAACACTTTTAATGATGTTGCACCCTGGTTCGACTCCCCAGAGAGGAAAACATCTGGACGTGGTCACAGAGGGATTGCTGCATTACACATATGCATGCTACATTTTTTAAGTTAGGCCAAGAGGCGGTTCCGTAATGTGTGTAGGATAGGGGCTTTTTAGTTGGTAAGAACCCATCACAAAGAGTGAAAAGAAAACCTATATCAAAGACATGAAAGTGAAATGGGGCACGGGGGCAATATAGAATGCACACCGGAGGATGACTGGGTGATTGCCACCAGAACGGGGAGGGGCCCTTCCATAAAAAAGTTAATATCATGGAACGAAGTAAAGTAATAGTGGAATTAGTTCACATTATGAAAGTGAGAGTGAAATAAGTTAACTATCTGCAAAATCTGAAAGAGATATGTCAGTTTAAGTGACACTTTAACCCAACACATAAATAAAAGTGAAAACTGAGTATAGGGAATACTAGAACAGATTACACTGTTAGGCACTTCCTGAAAAGATGTTAATTAAAAGCGACACTACTTCTTCCTCCATAGAAAATGGGTGCAGAGGTAAGTTTGCACTTAGCATTCCGATTTCTCAAATCGGCAAGAAAACCAAATTTTGCTATTTTTTTATATCTAGAACCTTTAACTACCTTTATTCCTTGCATCTTGAAGACTACTAGAATTTCTCAGGAAATTAAGATTTTTGCCCTAGCTGATACTATTCTGCCAGTGACACTGCAACGAGTAATAAAATTGTTTGCGAAAGGAGAAAAGAGTATTAACTAAATGTAATTTATAAGAATATGTAAAATGCTGAAATGGATCAAACAAGTACAATTTATGTTGAGGTCATTTAAGACCACATTTATTTGTTTATGCCTTTGGAAAAATTGCTATTTTTGATGATGAATCTGTACATAAACCCTCTTAAACAAAGAACAAGGTTAATAAATATGTATATTCAACCACGGGATATCAAGGAAATGATATGGGTGACACTATGCTTAGATGAACCCAGGGTCCATAGAGCTTACAGTGTACCATAATGGTCATTCAAACACGGGACCTCTTGAATGAGAGACAGGCAGCTACGCTTAGACTATAGATGGATAATACTCTTAACAAAAACCCATAAGCACCATCTTGTCAGGGTGGAACTGGAAATTCTTCCGACATGTCTCAGAGTGCAGAGAGGAATTAGTTCTTACTTCTTACTCTCACGAGTTAAATGTCATTTCAAGTTTGACAAGTCACTAAAGCTCTTAAAAGTTTTACACTTGTGTGATTTCGTACCCTCATGCACCAAATTATGTAATTTCAAATGTGCCAACTGAGTAAAGCTCTTATCACACGTTTTACATTGGTATGGCTACTTACCTTCATGAATCAAACAATGTGTTTTCAAATCTGACAACTGTCTAAAGCTCTTATCACAAGTTTTACATTTGTGTGACTTCTTACCTTCATGAATCAAAGAATGTCTTTTCAAAGTTGACATCTGTCTAAAACTCTTATCACAAGTTTTACATTGGTGTGGCTTCTTACCTTCATGAATCAAATAATGTGTTTTCAAATGTGACAAATGTGTAAAGTTCTTATCACAAGTTTTACATTGGTATGGCTTCTTACCATCATGAATTAAAGAATGTATTTTCAGATTTCGCAACCGAGTAAAGCTCTTATCACAAGTTTTACATTGGTGTGGCTTCTTACCTTCATGAATCAAATAATGTGCTTTCAAATTTGACAAATGTCTGAAGTTTTTACCACAAGTTTTACATTGGTATGGCTTCTTACCATCATGAATTAAAGAATGTATTTTCAGATTTCGCAACCGAGTAAAGCTCTTATCACAAGTTTTACATTGGTGTGGCTTCTTACCCTCATGGATCAAATAATGTGTTTTCAGATTTCCAAACTGAGTAAAGCTCTTATCGCAAGCTTTACATTGGTATGGCTTCCTACCTTCATGAATCAAATAATGTGCTTTTAAATGTGACAAATGTCTGAAGTTCTTATCACAAGTTTTACATTGGTGTGGCTCCTTACCATCATGAATTAAAGAATGTGTTTCCAGATCTCCCAACTGAGTAAAGCTCTTACCGCAAGCTTTACATTGGAATGGCTTCTTACCTTCATGAATCAAAGAATGCCTTTTCAAAGTTGACAACTGTCTAAAACTCTTACCACAAGTTTTACATTGGTGTGGCTTCTTACCTTCATGAATCAAACAATGTGTTTTCAAATCTGACAACTGTCTAAAGCTCTTATCACAAGTTATACATTTGTGTGGCTTCTTACCTTCATGAATCAAAGAATGTATTTTGAAAGCTGACAAGTGTCTAAAGCTCTTATCACAAGTTTTACATTGTTGTGGCTTCTTACCTTCATGAATCAAATAATGTGCTTTCAAATGTGACAAATGTGTAAAGTTCTCATCACAAGTTTTACATTGGTGCGGCTTCTTACCATCATGAATTAAAGAATGTGATTTCAGATTTTGCAACCGAGTAAAGCTCTTATTACAAGTTTTGCATTGATGCGGCTTCTTACCATCATGAATTAAAGAATGTGTTTTCAGATTTCCCAACTGAGTAAAGCTCTTATCGCGAGAATTACATTTGTGTGGTGTTTTGCTCTTATGAATCAAAGTCTTATGTTTCAGGTGTAAAGGCCTTATGTAGATTTCCCCTTCCTCACTACATTTACCAGATTGTTCTGAGAGAACATGTTCTTCTGTACCCTGCATTTTTGTGTCATTGCTTTTCTGACATTCAGCGTTATCCTTCCCAGGGTAGAAGCTTGCACCTCCTCCTGAGACTTCAGCAGCAATCAGTAGTGATTTACCACTGACAGCACTGGAAACTCCTGGTGTACATAATCTGAAATGTTGGAGGATTTGCTGATATGACGTAAGTACAATAATTGAAGGAGTAAGTCTGAAAACGCTATCTGTTTACTAACAATAGGTATGTGGTCAGCTATAGTTGTAAATTCTTATGCAATGCAACTATGCTGCTCATTACACTTGAATTAACTTGAATAATCCACACATATATAAATAAATACAAATTATATAAATACGTATGAAAAGTATTAATGGTAATAAGAGACTGATGTATGTGGCCATACAAGTAATGTTTGTTACATGTACTGAGGTTTACAACTACTCAAAGTAGCCTTGAAAGCAATACCTATGTTGATTACATTTGACAAGAAAACATAGTTATAACTAGGGCAGGAACTTTAGACACTGAACCTATGATGTTTGCTACGCCGAGTCCATAGAATTAGTATTGTATTGTATTGTTTACTAAGAACTGAGGGTGGGAGAAGGACATCGGTAGAGTATGCTACACCCGATTTCGACCTTTGGTACTGTGTGCAAGACAAGAAGGCAAGTCTTAGGAATGCGTAGCATAATCATTTTGTGCTTTCCACGTGGTGTTTATGCCTAGTTTACGAGTATGACAAGGATGCTAGGCTCGTTTAAAATACACAATGTTGTCACATAACTCACCTATAGCTAGAAATATCACTCATTTCCTAGTAAACAGATATGCTACCGGAGACCAATCACATGTAACGTTGCATTCTTTGTTGGCGGCATTGTAACACACCTTCACTGAACGCACCTAGATGACAACTGAACACTTCGGAACATGACTGTATATCAGGACGGTAGTGGATCGCGAGGTTGTATAGTTCAGAGTCACGCAACCTGTACCCGCCTCGTTCCAATGTTTTGGTGTCCAAAGTTCCTGCCTTAGTTATAACATAGGTCTCAACAACTCGGGTAATTCTTTGGATTGAAGGTTTCTCGTGTCACAATTTAATTATGTTTCTATGACATCACAGAAACAAAGGACAATAACAGCACTTACAAAATGTATAGAGTAGATGAAGTTGGATTCAACAGAAAATCTCACAAATAACTGATATGACCCAGATGTGTTTTAACAAGTTGTCAATTTTATGATTCACACTGTTTATTCAAATTGAAGGGTGCTCATAGGCTTTTCAGACCAAATGCAAACACGTTGTTGCAAATGCTCTTCAAACTAGATTTTCTCCATTTTTCTACAGGCTTTACAAAAACATTTATATAGTTGAATTGGAACACTGTCATTCATTTTTGGGATTGCGATACATTGGAGTAGGTGGTTCCTATTCATTACTGTCTGTGAGTCATTGCATAGTATGCATCTTGGACAATTGAAGATATTGATCTTAAACAGGTGGCCAGCCAGTCAGTCATGAAAAATATAAGCTACCTTATTGGCCATGAAAATATACTTAACATAAAATCTTGAAATCAAACCTGTCAAAAGTAATTGACACAGTAAAAGTAACTAAACGTTGTTCATGCAAATAAGAGGTGCATGATTTCCTTCAGAATCTTTCACCAATTCTTCAAAGATCAATGAAGTTAGACACAAAGTTTGGAATATATCTGAATTATGCTTCTGAGGCATATCTGTTAGACCAAAGCTTTATCAGTAAATTTTTAGAATGTGTAATGTTCAGGGATCTGTCAACAACTAGGTCATTAGAGCCAGAATTGTAATAATGACCGGCAGTATGTGAAAATCTCAAGTATTAGAAAAATCCAGTCTCAAAACACTGGTAACAAAGAGAAGAATGGTTTATTATTCAATTCCAAGCATAAGATACACAATATATTTTATATCCAACTGACTTTTCTGTTTTGAATTCAATACCACTTCTCCGTAAGGTGTTCAATATCCACAAATACTCAGAAATTAACATTTGTATTTGTAGATATAGCATCACAACGTCTGACATTTTATAGATTACTGATGGATTGTAATTATAATAAAATGTACAGGATGAGATAAAACGAGCTACAAATGAACGTCAACCTAGCACTATGCATTGTTTTGTTTATATCGCAAACATCCAGGCCAGCGCTGCAACATTTGTCCTTCTGTGAGGCAATGAAGAAGAAATAAACATGTGACTGTTTTAGTTAACCCTTTCATGCCTGGTGTGTATTATAAGATACATAGGCTCTTCTTCCTATTTGTACTAGTTTTAACTTTTTTTCTGCTATATTCTTGTTATACTGTCTGTCACCAATTAAAAATACATATTTGAGACGTTTTGGATTATAAAAAATTATTTTTTTTTACAATTTATATTGTAGTGTTTTTAATAAGAAAAGAAGCAAAATCCATGCAACCGGAGTCAAATGATACCCGTTATCATCCACGCGTTCCTTTACCACAGGCACATTTGACTGCGGTTGCCGAGACTCGAACTCAGGCTTTGAGTGCATGGCCAGTGCACTACGTGTTGCCTCAACGATAATGGCTATATAAGCCAGCAGGCTGAAGGTGTCCCAGACCACCTAATCTAAACCGGTTTCGAATTAGGGGAAGAACGGCATAAGTAGAAAATAATTCAGGCATGAAAGGGTTAAGGTATCTGACTGTACACATACAAGGGTTTGGTTATTCTATCACAGCAATGGTACTTCAGATGTCATGTGCTGTAAACAAAATACTGCACTCATTTTACAAGGTGATTATATGCCAAGCTGCAAGGTGAAGAATAATGAACTGTGCCTATTGAAGGTAAAAATTATTTCTGTCCTAAATGAGAATATAGACGCCTTATATTCCTAAACTTCAAAAGTGGGTAATACAAGACTATCTAAGACAACAAAGAAGGCTACTACAAAGAAGCAGAAACTACAAATTTATGCAGACAACCAAAGGCCCAATACCACAGGGAACTTACACGTCACTTTGGAGGATACGGAAGTGTATGGAAACATCAAACCTGGTGCAAGAGTAGAAGTGGTAAAAGACACTATTCAAGAGAGTGAAAAATTAAATAGTGATAACTCTGTAGTGATATTTGATGGTATAAACAATGTCTCCAAAGATGAAAGTGAAAACGTTATTTCTACCTGTAAAAAAAGTGCTACCCTGATTAACTCATACAAATGAAATTATTTCCAACATACTTCATTGGCATGACTTTCAAGCCAAAATTATAAAGGCGGGAATTAGTGCAAACAATAAAAGTAGTAGAATTAAAATAAAGAAATATTTAATATTCATCACTTGTATAAAAGGGTACAGACATGGGAGATTATTCACTGCTAGATTTGTGAGTTAAGTCAGAGGGTTACGCTCAAGGTAATCGAGGATCTGGAGAAACAAGTTTTTCCTTGAAATGTGGTGAGAGATCACGTACGCCACCAAGAAGAGATGGTAAGGGCGCATATACTTGAGGCAAGCATGTGCACCGAGAAGGGAAATGTACCACATGGCATCATGAAGCACATTTTGGCACAAAAGCGTGAGGGGTAAAAGTGGGGAAATTGTGAGGCTAGCTCCGGAGAGCCAGTGACTTCACTTGCTGGGGTGCTGCAGTATGGCTCCTTCAACTGGTGTGCACACTGAGGTGCAAGTCGAGCAACCTACTTGCGTTGGATTGGAGCTGATTATAATATTACTACTTATTTACCACAAGTGTTTCGTGCAAAAGTGGACTGTCTTATGGTAACATACTCTTTAGTAAAGTGAATAATCATCAGTCTGATTAGTTAGGAACATCGGAACAAATTTCAGCGATCGGCAAATCTTTTAAAACACTTTGCTGAATAAATGTGTCTAAACAAGAGCTCAGAGTTTAAGACTGATGCAGAGCAGCTGTGGCAGAACCAACCTGAGGAGCAGCATTTCACTTAAATTAGCAAGGTAACACTTCAGTAGCAGAGAATGGCGGCACGTCGGTATACAACCCGACGAAGGAGCGAACATCCCACTTCATATGGCACCCAACGTAGGGCCGAGCAGCAGTAGAACCAGACCACAGAGGAGTTAAACAGCAAAGCAGCATAGGTGCAGACAACGGAACACCAAAGGAACCAGGATCATGAGGACAAGAAGATCTGCACAGAAGCAGCAGTAGCAGGCAGCAGATAAAAGTGTACTCAGTGAAAAACTTTTATTTTTATGTCCTGGTAATAGATGTATTTGAGAAGTGGGAAGATGATAGAGCAGGCTGATGTAACTATGGATGTTCAGGAGGATGATGTAAATAATAGTATAGAGAATGTAGAGGATAGGAATGGGCAAAATCACGCAGAACAGTTAGAGGAGAGTAATGTGAGCAAAGAAAGTCAAAACTCAGGGTTTTACTATGGAAAATAATATGTATGGGTCAGTTGTGGCACTATTACATAATTTTAAGAAAGATTTAAGTGAAGGAATAGGAAAGGCAGAAAAAGAATTAAGAGGATAGTTAGAAAATAGTCAGAAAGAGTTAAGGGAGGAGATGAAAATTAACAGTTAGAATATGAGGGAAGAGATGAAAGCCAATAGTGAGAGTATTATAGAAAATCAGCAAAAAGTTCTAGAAAGTTTTAAGGATGTGATTAGGAGTGAAATTGAAAATGTGAGATTGGAGGTTAGGGAGAATTATGAGCAGGTTAGGGAGGAAATACAAATAGTAAAACAAGAAATCAATACAGGAATAGGGGAAGAGCTTAAGAGTGTAAAGCAAGAGGTCAGTGAAAGGCTAGAGAAAGAGAATAGAAAGCTTAGGGAAGAAATAAATCAGGAATTAGTTAAAGAGAGGGAGGCTATAAGCAAAGAATTAGAAATACATCAAAGGTTAAAAATATCTGAACAAGAGAATAGAAAATTAACTGTAGGGATGGACAAAGTAGGTGATAAGATCAAAGATTTGCTTGAAAGAGTTAGCATCTCCGATAATAGTAGTAATTCAGCTTGTAGTATAAGTAGCGCAACAGCAAAGAATGAAGCAGTGCCAAATGCATCAGCTGACATTGCGATGCTGAACTTAGGTCCCAGTACTTCGGCTAATGCGATGAGAAATGGCGGTCCACATGTACCATGGCCTAACCATATCCTCAGTGAGATATCTCCACCAATTTTCAAGAACGAAGAATCTTATGATCCTAAGGCATTTATCAGTAGCATGCAGGAATATTTTGTTGCGAAGGGCATCCTGAGGAATACAAGATGACTGTAGTACGTAAGTGTTTTAAGGGTAACACCTCGAAGTGGCTGGAATTATCTGTAAGAGTAGAACAGAATTATGAAACTTTTAAGGAAATATTTTTTAACAGATACTGGGGTGAGACCAGACAGGTAAGCATTCAGTTAGAGCTAAGTAATGGTAAATATAATCCACAAAAAGATAACTCAATGGCAAACTATTTGATGGGGGCGGCCAGGAAATCATGGATGATCAAACCGCCGATGCCAGAACGTGAATTGGTTAATCAAGTGACCACTCATTTTTCCAAAACAATTCATCATTATATAATTATTGCCAGACCAGTTACTATTGCCGCGATGATAGATTTATTGATTGCATTGGAGAGGAACAAAAGCCAGAATGACGTGACTAATGATAATTTTATCAAACGTGAAAAAAGTTCCACAAAATTTTTCGGCCAGGGGGCACCATCAGGAAACATTAGAAGTTATGACACCCGAGAAAGATATGGTTCCGTACCAAAAAATGCTAGCCATTATGAGAATAGGAGTAGAAATCATTTCGACAATAATCATAGAGGTTGATATGAAACTTTTCAAAGAGGACGGAACGCCCAAGTTAATTTTGTGCAGGCAACTAGACTTTCCAGAGACAGAGGAGGACAACTGCATAGATATAGGCGTTATTCTGGAAAAAATTACTATGAGAATAATAGTAATAACAATGTATATAGACCTCATTCTCCAAGGCAAGAGGACAGGTGTAGGAGATATTCACCGGCTCAGGATGATAGGATAGACGCCATTAACACAACAGGGCAGTGGATGGCAAGCAAATACAATCAGGACACACACCCAGCAACTTCAAATAATGGTAACGCAACGACAGCAATTAACAAGGTGATGGAAAACTTCGCATCCAATCAAGCTCACCTTCAGTGACGACTGGGAAGCACCCCTATTGTGAAGAGCACACGGTAAGTAGGGATAACACAAGGCAACTAATGATTGAGAAACATAAGGATTGGATTGGATTGGATATGGTTTAAGGGCGCTCAACTTCTAGGTCATCAGCGCCCTTAAGAAACATAAGGAGGGAAAAGGTCAAATGCAAGATAAAATATCAATGGATCCACCAAAATAAAAGTCAGCATTAATGGGAAACAGTTTTATGTGATCGACACAGGTGCTAACACTACCGTGTGTTCAAAAAATGTTCACGAAGATTTGTTGAGCAGTGGGTTGAAAGTAATTTCTTTGCCAGTACATGGACTATATTGCTCAGTAGCTGTGGGAAAGAGAAAGGAAAGGGTAAAGTTTCAGGCCATGTTAAATGTTCAGATTTGTGGAAACATTATTAACTTGTTATTTTTAGTTGTAACCAGGCTAGTTACGTATCTTATCATCAGTGTGTCAGTCTATATGTCTGGAGCGCTCTTGTAAACTTTGAACATAGATTTCTGAAAAATGATATGGAACAAGACACCATAGTCGTGCCACTTTTAGAGGATAGTAATTTGGGTATAATTGCAAGCGATCAGGTAGAGAAAGAATTTCAGGAGGAAACATTCTTCATGGAAGTAATAAATATTGGAGCAATGGAATTAGCAGAAGTTAAATTAGACGAATATAATGAAATGGATCAGGAAAACGTCGTTTAAGGAGGATATAATGATCTACCTATGTAATTATGTTGGAAAAATGAGTAAACAAAAAGATCCCAGATTAGAGTTGAAGGATAGGAAAATAAAGATGTATGACGAGGTGAATGACTGTATCGAGTTAGAAAATTTATTAAGAGAACAATTAAACCAAGCAAGTAGACTGAAGGAAACACAGAAAGCGGAATTATGGGAAATTTTAAACGAAAACAGAGAAGTGTTCTCAGAAAAGCCTGGAAGGTGCATTGATTATATACAGTCATTCGAAAGAAAAATAGTCAATGACTACATCCCTAAATACGGGCAAATCAAGGCAGTGCTGACAGATAGCACGACGGTGCCTTGCAGCAAAATATTCTGAGAGACATTACATGATTATGATACCAAATTCTATCATTGTTCCTCTTATTTTCCTTCTGGAAATCCTACAGAGCGCATTTGGAAAGATATCGGGATATACTTTCGTGTACTCACAACAAGCACAAGAATTGGGTCAGATATTGTGTGGTGATTGAAAAGATACTCAATTATACTATTAACCCGACAACAGGATTCGCGCCAATACAATTAATGCTGGGGACAGAGCCAGAGTAAGTATGGGAGATCCAGTCCTTGCCAGAGATCATAAATTATCCAGCGTACTTATAGGAAGAAATCACATATTGGAATTGACATATAAAGGCCCTGCAATAATTACAGCCAAATTTGGGGAACACATGTTTGAATTAATGGATAGGAAAACTAAGAACTCTATGTGTCGCTGGCACAAACCACTTGTAAGACCCTTTTGAGAACTCTTAAATGTTCCTGAAAGACGTAAATGGTGTGAGCTTACTGATATTGGTTAAACCATGAATATACGGGCATCATCAGGTTTAAGATGAAAGAAATTGTACATTACTATAAGAAAAATAACCGAGTGACATCAAAAGTAAATCAAGTAAATAAAGTAAAGTGAAAGTGAAAATAATGCTTCTATAAAACAAAACGAAAACAATCGCAACCAGAAAAGACTTTTGGTGAATTAATATATAGAAGCAGAAGATACGACAACAAAATATATGTAAATAATAATAATAATAATAATAATAATAATAATAATAATAATAATAATAATTAATAAAAACAATAATAATTAATAACAACAATAATAATTAATAATAATAACAGTAATAATAATTAATAATAACAATATTAATAACAACAACAAGAACAAGAACAGCACAAGCGTAACAACAGCACCAACTAATACTACTACTACTACTACTACTACTACTACTACTACTACTACTACTACTACTACTACTACTACTACTAATAATAATAATAATAATACTAACACTAACACTAACAATAATAATAATAATAATAATAATAATAATAATAATAATAATAATACTGCTACTACTACTACTACTACTACTACTACTAATAATAATAATAGTAATAATAATAACAATAATAACAATAACAACAAAAGTAACAGTAATAGTAATAATAATAATAATAATAATAATAATAATAATAATAATAATAATAACAATAAGAATAACAATAAGAATAACAATAAGAATAACAATAATAATAACAATAATAATAATAATAATAATAATAATAATAATAATACTGCTACTACTACTACTAATAATAATAACAATAATAATAGTAATAATAATAATAATAATAATAATAATAACAACAATAACGACAAAAGTAACAGTAATAGTAATAATAATAGTAATAATAATAGTAATAATAGTAATAATAATAATAATAACAATAACAACAACAATAATAATAATAATAATAATAATAATAATAATAATAATAATAATAATAATAATAATAATAATAATAATAATAATAATAATACTGCTACTACTACTACTACTACTACTACTACTACTACTACTACTACTACTACTACTACTACTACTACTACTACTACTACTAATAATAATAATAACAATAACAACAAAAGTAACAGTAATAGAAATAAAATAATAATAATAATAATAATAATAATAATAATAATAATAATAATAATAATAATAATAATAATAATAATAATAATAATAATAATAATAATAATAATAATAATAATAATAACAACAATAATAACAATAACAACAAAAGTAACAGTAATAATAATAATAATAATAATAATAATAATAATAATAATAATAATAATAATAATAATAATAATAATAATAATAATAGTAATAATAATAATAATAATAATAATAATAATAATAATAATAATAATAATAATAATAATAATAATAATAATAATAATAATAGTAATAATAATAATAATATATAAGGTCACTACAATAACTATATAGAATAATGGTAATCATGAAAATGGATATAATTATGAATAAGTATTAATTGTGAATTTTGTGTAATTTTTTGTCTCAAACTATGTGAAGTGTTACTTTGCTAACTTAAGCGAAATGCTGCTCCTCAGGTTGGTTTTGCCACAGCTGCTCTGCATGAGTCTTAAACTTGGGTATATGTGGGTGCACAAATTCTACTTTTACAACTGGTAAATATAAAGGGTGGTTTATATGTATGTATGACAAATATTTACAGGACAAACATAGCCGTGTTAAAATTGTAAGTTGAAGTTTATGTTTACAATTTGCCAATCGATTGCAGAATCGTGGTGAGCAATTATTTTCCGGGCAAGCTATAAACGTTCTAATATTATTTCATAATATGAAAATGTCTATGGGGACATTTGAAGCTCAAATAATAAAGGCCAGAATTACTACAAACAGTATAAGCAAAGTAGTAGAATTAAAATAAAGAAATATTTAATGTTCATCACTTGTATAAAAGGGTACAGACATGGGAGATTATTCACAGCTAGATTTGTGAGTAAAGTCAGAGGGTTACGCTCAAGGTAATTGGGAGCAGTTGCCAGGTAATAGCGAGGATCCGGAGGAACGAGTTTTTCCTGGAAATGTGGTGAAAGATCACGTACGGTAAGGGCGCATGTACTTGAGGTAAGCCACTACATCAGTGCATGTGTACCGAGAAGTGAAAGGTACCAGATGGTGTCATGAAGCGCACTTTAGCGTGAAAGCATGAGGGGTAAAAGTGGGTGAAATAGCGGAGAGCCAGTGACTTCACTCACTGGGGTGCTGCGGTATAGGTCACTCAACTGGCATGTACAATGAGGTGTAAGTCGAGCAACCTACTTGTGCTGAATTGAACCTGCAGCTGGACTTATTTATCACAAGTGTTTCATGCAAAAATCAACTTGATAGCAACATCTTGTGTAAACAGTGCAATAACAAGATGCAATGAAAAACTAAAGAAAGTTACTGAGTATTCAAAGAATGTTAGTACAATTGATGTCAATAGGTTAAACAGAGGGTATCATACTATACATGTCTTGCACTTAGACAAATGTGGGAAGAAAGAAATTATGGGGGAAATAATAAAAATTATGAATGAAAAGGTTAGTTACATGCAAGAAATTATTGTATTACCCTATCACAACTAGGAAAACTAAACACAATAACTGCTGTAGTTATAAATGAAAAGCAGGTAGCAACTTTAGGTAATGGTAATAAAAATGGAAAAACTATGTAATAGTAAGAATGAATTGGTAATAATTCATCAGAGTATACAGTGACTCCAAAAGGTATTGGTCTGAAAGCACTAATGATGAACAATTTAAGTGTTTTCCATTACAGTGTTACAAATGTTCATTAGCAATGGTACTTCTAACACATGACCGACAAAGACAAATATGCCATGATGTTTTAATGGGGTAAATATAAAGCTAATTCACATGCTTTTCTGCCACAAATAAAGTATTGGTCTTGTTTGTAAACATGTACAGTATGACAGTGTGCACTGCTCACCAGGTGCACAAGGATATGGAACAGCGTGTTTGTTAGTATGCAGCAGGCAGCAATGTGTCTTGCAGCAGGTATGTCCAAGAAATCAACGGAAACAACTGAAGAAGAAAGAATAGCAGCACATTTATTTACAAATGGAAGGTGATTCAAAGAGATAAGTAAAATCATTTCAAGACCTATTACTACTATTAAAAACATTGTGTATAAGAGTAAGAAAACAAACACAGTGAAAAATATAACAAGAAGCAGCGGCCCTTCAAAATTACCCAGGTGAGACAAAACGGTAACAGAAAAGCAAGGAGAAACCAATACTTTGTGCTCCAAGGATAGCAGCAGAAGTTGCAACAGAAATGGGAATTTAAGTGTCATTGCAAACTATTGCAAATATCCTTTACAGCAGTGGTTACAATAGGGGGAGTGCTCCTAGAAAACTTACATCAATAGGGTGAAAAGAAGGGAGAGGCTTACCTGCACTAAGAAACCTAGAAATGTCACCTATGACTTTTGGAATAACATTGTTTTCACTGATGAGAGTCCATTTTGTATTTTCAAATCAAAAGGGCAAGTGACATTGTGGCAGAGGAAGAATACTGAGCTAGATGAGAGGAATCTCACAGCTAGTGTAAAACATGGGGACAGTTCCCTGATGGTAAGGAGTTGTATGAGTGGTAATAGTGTAGGACATTGTGTTCTATTGACGGTACAATTGATCACAGATTGTATATTAACATTTTAAAGTCTCATCTTCCTCAAAGTGTAGAAAAGATGAACCTCCCTGGAAATTACGTTTTAATTCAGAACGACCCCAAGCACATGGCCTTAAATACTAGGCTGCAGTTGTCGTACAACCCTACTCATTGGATGCAGATGCCACCTCAATTTCTGGATGTAAATCCAATAGAGAATTTGTGGCCAAAGCAGGACAAAACTATAAGAAAACACGAAACATCTAAAAGGAATGATTTGAAAACCGTCCTACTGAATGGAATAAATTTTATGGAAATTCAACAGAACCATAGTGAAATCAATGCCAAGGAGATGAGGTAACATTATCTAGGGGCAAGGTGTTGGTCTGGGTGGCTCAAATGTTTAGATGCTGGCCTATTGATCACAAAGTCGCAGGTTCAAATCCAGTGGCTTTTAAATGTGCTTAAAAATGACAGCTCCATGTCAGTTGATTTACTGGCATGCAAGAGAGCTTCTACAGGACAAATTTCAGGTCTGACGCTGTTGTGATCCTGGATATTGACAGCATCGTTAAACAACAAATTAATTTTTTAAGAGGAAAGGCAAGCTTACAAATTACTGAAGTTAGCAAAAATGCCCAACAACTTTTGTTTTCTTATAGTCAAACAAATATTTATGTCATAGTTGGAAACAAAACATTTTCATTTCAATTTACTTTTTGTTTCAAACTGAAGAAAGTTCATGTCTTGTATATTGTATACTACATATGTGTATACACATTCAAATAGTACAATTGTCTGTGCTCAGTACTGTTTACTCCTTATTGTATACTTTCAAACCTGCAGTTTATGATCACACCGATACCTTTCGGAGTCAGTCTTCAAAGTGTAATAAATAAGAGTTAACCTGGAGATACTGCCAAATGGCAAATGAAATGATGTGGATATTATAACATTCACAGAACACTGGATAAGAGAGGACAAAATCCAGTCTTATAAATTAAAAGGGTATTTACTGTGTAGTTTTAACTGTAAAAAAGAAAAAAGTAATGGGGGAGTTTGTATGCTTATAAAGAACAACATAGAGTACAAGAATGTTAATACCTTTGAGCCTTTAGTAAATTATGAACATTTTGAAATGTGCATGACGAAAGTAGTTAAATGGAAATTTGTAATACTATGCCTATACGAAGGTTATCCATAAAATAAAGTTTGCATGGATCTGCAGTCGCGAGCAATGCTGTTATACCAGATCCGGGACACTGGCATGTAACTTGGTTCTCTCCCTCCCAGTAGCTCGCCCGACAATCTCCTGCGACACTCAGTCTTGGCTTGGCAGCTGTTAGAATTGGAGCTTCCACTTGCTTCTCCTGCCAGGTACAAATTACACTTTGTGATGCATTTTCTTCATGCAAAACGACTGCACCAGTGGATATTCATTCCCAACTGTGTGAAGGGTACAGAGAGCCATGTATGTGCATACAACACATGTGCAAATGGTGCAGAGAATTCAAAGACGGATGTATAGACGTCCAGGACCACAAGCATTCTGGATGGGCATCAGTTTTGGATGAAGTGACTTTAAAAGTGGAAGAAACAATACTGAAAAATTGAAGGGTGATGGTTCAGGGGACCTGTAAGATGATTCTTGATGTAAGCAAGACCTACATTCACAAAATTTTGACCGATCATTTAGAATATACCAAAGTGGGTAGCAGAATGCTCACGAAGGGAGTGCCTTTCCTTCAGAAAAATGGTTGTCTGCACACTGCCCGTGTGACAACCAATCTCATCAACAAATTTGGATGGGATACTGACTAACATCCTCCTTACAGCTCAGATATAGCCCCAAGCAGCTAATATCCCTTCCCTGACTTAAAGACACACCTGGGGTGGCTGCATTTCAGAACCGGAGAGGAACTAAAAGAAACTTTTAACCTATCTTCACTGCGCGGCAGGAGAGTTCTACGATGCACCCACACAAAAGATTGTACACCTCAAGCAAAAATACATTGATCAGAATGGTGATTATGTTGAAAAATAGGAAAAAGTCTAAGGTTACCAAAAGTGTATTGTTCAATGTCAATAAAAGTTTCTCATTGTGAAAACAAATTGGGAACCTTATTTTACAGACAATTCTCGTGACTGGTGATAGTTACTGGTACAACTTGATCAAATATCTGTGTTATACTCATTATGCTCAGTAAACAGTTCCACATCTAACACTAACAGGGAATATGACAATGTGTCTGGTGATAGTTACTGATAAAACTTGATCAAATAACTGTGTTATACTCATTATTTACAGTAAACAGCTCCAAATCTAACACTAACCGGGAATATGACAATGTGTCTGGTGATAGTTACTGATACAACTTGATCAAATAACTGTGTTATACTCATTAAGTTCAGTAAACAGTTCCATATCTAACACTAACAGGGAATATGACAGTGTGTCTGGTGATAGTTACTTATACAATTCACTCTAGCAATTTCACTGTGTTCCTTAAGAATGAGAAACATTTCTATGCATAACACTGAAAGGGAGTATGAAGAAAATTGAGTAGAAATATGTAGTCTCTTGTACAAACAATAAATCAGATGACTTACCTTGGTGCTTTAGTGGAATAAAAGTCTTCATGTGTTTCATCCTGTAACATAATAGTTCACTTGTAAAACACATGATCTGCTTTAACCCCATGACTCTTACCTCCAGAAAGAGGAACAGAAACAAAATGGGCACTTTTTATACAATCTACAGAGAAGAGCTCATTTGACATAAAAATCTTCCAATCGAGATAAAAGGCATTCTTGCATTAGAAGTTATAAGGCTTCTCAGTATGAACCAAAGAGACTTCCCAAAGATTTTACTCATAAAACGTTATAAAGCAATATTACACTTATTGTGTTTATTATTAGTTGGATGATTCAATCTTTAAATGAAATAGAATTATTTTGAAGACCTACATCTGGCAAGAAGCTTTAATGGTTTTAAGCTAAAAATTCATTGTAGTAATTTAGTGAATGGAATTATGTCAATATTCTGCAACAAACCTCCAAATTTACTGTGGACAATAGGGTTTTGCTTATCCAAGATAATGGAGGGTGAGGTTACTTCAGTTTTGGCATAACATGGACTCTATGGAGCACCATAGACAAATCATAAAAGATAAACTGAAATCATTAACTCAAGAGAAACTTGTTTATTGTAAGATTTTTAAGTGTCTTTGTTTCATCTAGAGAGGATTTGTTAAATGCATTTGAAACAACCGAGTTGTCTTCTATACTCTCTCCAGATACATGTTTCTCCACAGTGGAGGATTCTAAGCAATGGCTTCCTTAAAATTAATATTTTCTCAGTGCCTGCAAATGTGGCCAAAAGTATACCAAAGACTTGTATGGAAACAAACCACAGGACCTGCACATAGCATCATGAACCCTCTAGTATAAATGTTTAGACAATCATAAGTGAATCAGAATGATGTCCTTGTGTTTTGTAAATTAAACTGTTACAACAATACACATTTCTAATTTGTCAGCCTAAGAATAACTACAGAATGTTACATTTGAACAGAACTATTTTATGCAAAGAAAGAAACAATAAGCTAATAGAACTAAGTCTGCACTCCAGCCATTCCCTTGTCACATAGGTTTGTTTACAGCTCCTTTGAACTTAAAAGTGAAACTCCTTTGATGAAATCTGGACTTTATTTTGAACAACCATATCTGTTCGCACTATAATCACCCTGAAACCAACATCTCATAGCTCAGGCATCCTCATAAACTGCCAAAATGGTAAAATGAAGACAAACCTCACCTCCCTGCTATATGATTTCACTTGGAATATTGTTGTTAGCTAATGCTGGATTTCTGACAATGAAGTCGTTAATCCTCTTGCTCTCCAATATAAAGAGAGCAATAGCAGTAATAATAACCGCTTTTTAGAGAGCACCATATTTTTATGTTTTGGTGGTCACATCACTCTCTCACAACCCCCAGAATGTCTGGAGGACCACACCTGTGGTTGGTTTATGGGCCTCACCGACCTGACTGGGAGGATTATCAAAATAAATCACTTGGAATATATGATTCACTTTCTGACCTGAATTCATATGAACACTGCAAAAGCTGTAGATAATATCTAGATAAGCTCTAGACACAGAAATAATTAGTGATCAGTATACTATAAATCTAAAGTGCTGTTCAGGAAAGAAACGTAAGACATATGTCCATGTCAACACTAACCTAAATGACAATTTTGATTTCTAGAACTTATTACCATTTGAAGTTATTTCTCCTAAGAAAACAATAAATTCACAACAGATAATAATGGCCAACCCTGAGATTATTTTAATACAAGTAAATCCTGTGTAAATGAAGGATATTTGTTCTTAGCATATCACACTATTTATGACCCCAACATTACAGCACACTACAGTGCATATTGTAAAATACTTAAAAGAGTAATCAATGAAGCAAACAGGTGTTACTCTATAGCTATTGATGAACATAATAATAAAACACAAGCAATGAAGAATCCCATATTACCCAGTGTTGCCATCAAACACCAATCAGGTTTACTTAACTTTACAAAATAGCTAAACAGCATATATTTTAAATTGTAGAAGCAAGTATTAGCACAAAATATGCATTTTAAGTTGCCTTATTATAAAGCATATTTTTAATAATTAATGTTGAACAGAATCTGTAAGAAAAAGAAGCAAAGGCAATGCACATTTTTTTACAACTTACCTTAATATCATCCTCTCTTTCTAACCACCAATTGTCTTCCTTAATATCTATCTTTGTTTCAATTTCACTTTCATTGATGGTTTCATTAAATCTCAATAGACTGTGTCCTTCACTCTGTGAAGATGTGGAATCTTCAAGTTCTGGTTTGATATCACTGATACCTATAACAGTTTCAATCTTAAAATTCACAGGCTGTTTGATAAAATGCTCTCTCTCATTCTGTGAACTGAAGTCCACTGAAGATTCCTCTTTGCCTTCTTCTTTGATATCCATTTTACTATAGTTACTGTATTTGAACAGTTTTGTTCCTAAATATCAGGAAGTCTGTGGAAAACGAAACACATTATTAGTAACATCCATGAGTTTGTTTCCAGATAGTTAAAACTACATTACACTTCAACAGACATAAAGCAGTACAAAGTAATGATGGTAATTTGGTGTAATACGCTTAGAATAATATTTGTAACATTAAAAGATCCATAGCTTTATTATGCTTATTTTAATCTGAAATTAGTGAGTTTCATTAAGGCTTTAAATTGTATTATTCTAAAAGCTATTTTATAATCTTGGACACAGAAGAGTTTCAAGGAGAAATACAAAGTTAAAATGGATATTTTAGTGATTTTATACTATTCTTAGGATAAAAACTTCAATTTCATATAAAACAGGAAGAAAAGCAAGCAGAGAAATATTTCTGTAAATATAAGACATTGCATTTGCATTTCAATCATACCAAGCACAAGGTGCAAACCTTGTCCACACCAATGGGTTATTAAGTGGGATTAAAAGTGACACTCCCATATCAGTAGATTTAGTAGCAAGCAAAAGGAATCCTGGGGGATGAAATTCTGACACAGCGCTGATGTGCTCCTGGTTATTTATAGTGACCTTCACAAATAAAAAATATTTTTTCTTAGTTTGCACACAATGTCTTCTCAGATATTCCTCTTGTGACAAGAAATACTGTTATGAGAGATTTTATGCCTAAATTGGTTTCTTACGTAATTTAGTTTCATTAGCATTGGTGGAGATTTAACAGTACACTACTGAAGTTGATGTGTAATAAATGTGACTAATTTTAATTATATTACATTAGGAGCTGCAATGAGAATGTTAACGGAAGGAGAGAGTGAAATCTGTTTGTTTGGGGTTTAACTACTGACCTTGTGGCTACGCTTTGTCATAGCTTCACAGCTGCAGCCAAAATCTATTTCTTTGCTATGCTGTGTGGCATATAGCTCTCAATCTCTTGGCTACACTTGACAGCTTAGAACTCTCAGTCTCTCAGCTATACTTGGTGACTTAAGGCACTAAATTGCTAAAGTGTTTGTTAGTCTCATACTGACAGCTGTGCTGTTCTGAGTCCGATAGCAAGTAGCATAAACAAATGAGATAAGTTGCAGCATATACTTAATTATCAATGGACCATATTAAATTACACCCATGTTTTCTATAAATACAGTCTTGTTTCTAAAGTAAGAACAAATTAGAAACTAAAAACTTCACTTATCTTAGTATTATTTGCTGACCCTGGGTTTCAAGCTTGTTCTTACTTTAGAATCTTGTTGCTTCACTGTTAATAGCTTAGATTTTTCCTTATTTAACAGTCTTGTTTGTTTGTAATATCAGATAAGAGAACACTATGTGACTGATGATCAGTGCATCAATTTTCCTAAACACCAGACAGCTTTGTCTTATAAAGCACAAACATTTTGTTTAACCCTTAAATAGTAATATCTATCTATATAGGTGTCTATGTTATCATGTTGGTGTAGGTTGGCTTCATTGATCTATTTTACAGTCATGTCCATTTAGTTATTTGTCAGGTAATATTTATCTGTGGGAATGGTGTAATGTGTTGAGCCATCTGTCGCTTATTCTGGGCATTGTCGTCAATATTGTTGACCACACATAGCCCTGAAGACCAATATTAATTACATGTTTGCTTTTATTTTGCTACTGTATTTCATGTGTGATTATAATATACTTCATTTGCATTGTATATCTATGTAAGCAAACTTACTTGGTTTTACTTTTAGATGTCAATTTGGTTTGGTTTGGTTTAAGGGCGCTCAACTTGTAGGTCATCAGCGCCCTTAAAAGATTCATGGCAATAGCCAGATATAAATTTCACTCAAAAAATAAAAATACTAGCAACAAGAAAAGTTTACAAAGGCAAAAGGCAGTGGCAATAGCCAGATATGAAACAAGGTGATAAATACATCCAAAAGCAAAAAACACATAATTAAAACAATTTAAATCCTCAAATTGATATTGCACTCCGCTAAAAAATTAAAAACTCTATCAACCACTGTTTTGTCATCCGCTAGGACCTCTGCAAGTCTGGCAGGCAGCTGCAGAGAATCCCGAAGGTGCGCTAGAGAGCAACACTCTAGCAACACGTGGCGAACTGACAAAAGGTTGTCACACAGCGGACATAGAGGCGCAGGGTCCCTTTTAAATAGGTAACCATGCATTACTGAAACAGATCACTTCTCACAATCAAGGCATGAAACTGAGTATGAGCCAGGTTTGGATGATTTATAAGACTGTTTTGACGGTTTTCTCAGGCCTGATTTTACCTCCCAAAGATTGCCCACACACAGCTTGTGTGTTTAAACACATCAACATTAAGTTGGTTGGAACAAAGAAAATAACTATCACCATCTAAAAGTTATTCAACCACTGCACATAAAGTACTTATGATCGTAAGTTGCCCTTGGGGTACTTATTTCTGATGCAAGATTCCCTTGTGGTCTACCGGGAAAATGTGTGTCAGTTGTGGAATTTAATTTCATACTGGCAAGCTGCCATAACAGCTCCATGGTTAACAGCAGCCATGCATGAAGCAGAACATTTGTGATTCAAATCCTGAATATGGCATTTAATTTTCAGTCCTGATTTGATCTCTCAAACATTGCCCACATAGGGCTTGTGTGTTTAAAAACACCACCAGTAAACTTGTTGCCATAAAAAAATAACTGTTTTCAAAATCCCGAGGATCCCTTTGAGCAAGATGAAAATGAACCATTATAGTTATTTCATGGAATGGGAAAATGTTTTGTCTCGAATTCACAGTAACAAGGAAAAGCTTATCCTGAATATATAATAAGATTAATTAATTAGAGATGCACGTTCCTTGTAGATTTATAATGCACACATTTATATGGGGAAGGACAGCAAATGAGCATTTTTTCAAAACTCGATAGATGCAAAATTTTACGAAATTGAGTTATATATAGTATCAGCATAATTTTCACCTTCTGCATCTTGTCCTGTGTAAAAGGCAGGGAATATTAGCAGTGTTTTCAGACCTCAATAGATGCACTTGCTTAGTTAAAGCAAAGGTCGATAGATGCAATTTTATGATTTTATAATCCAAAGTGTAACAATCTGAATTCCATGAAACGCATGTTGGCATTGACTGCCATCTCACTGTTGCGATTCTTGGAATTCTCAATCATTTCTGCAAGCTTTGTACACTGCTGCTTCGTTGGAAATAACTGCGACCTCAGGTTGTGTGCTTGGATTTCATATTCATTTCTGTAAGCTTTTTGTTCCATTTATATCCCGCCTTCAACTGCAGAGGTCATATCAGAGACCTTGCCTATTGGCAATGGTGTTACTCATTTAACTGTGGGTTTTTCGGTCTTTGGGGGTTTTTATACATTGAATTCACACACACACACATTCACTCATACTTCCAAACTCAGGGAAGGATGAAGAATAATCTTGGCTGGAGAAAAATTCCTAACTCCCTGCCGGAAATCCAACCCGGGACCCCTTGCACAGCAGGTAGGTGCTTCTGCAAGCTTTGTTATACTAAATGGCATTTTGATTCTTAGTTGGGACACTCCACTGTACAATGCACAATGGACAGGAGCTCAGATTGTGAAACTATGCCAGTAGTAGAATGCGTGGGAGGTAGGAATTGCAAAAACAAGGAAAGGAAATCAAAATGCAAGTCAAGGGAAGCTCATACTCCAGCAATTTAATGTTCAGATGGTCTCGAGTGCACTCAACGAAATTCTAAAACTAAAGCTTCCAAGGAATAACAGAAGTGTCAAAAGTTAGATTATCTTGCCTGACTAGGAAATTTCACTCATCCGGGAATGCACCAAAAGAAACCAGAAGAGGAGACAGAACAGGAATATTGCAGAAGGGCATTACTGCTGCTATAAAGCAAGACATTAAGAAGTACAGATGTAGGGAAAGCCACTATGGAACAGCAAAAGCAATTAGAGGATACTGACCTCCAGAACTTATTACCAGAAAAATGTGGACCAACTTCTGCAATGAAAGAAGATTAAGAAATCTACCAGTCTGCTCATTGTCAAAATATAAAAACATATTTTACAACTTCCTCAATTTTTCATTCCGTACACCACACACTGACACATGCTCAACCTGCAAAATGGGACTGATGAAGATAAAGACAGAGGCAAACGTGGAAAAGAGAAACGAAGTAAGAACCATGTACAGACTAAACAAGCCTTAATAAAGGTGAAAACTTACTTATTCATATTGTTTGAAATTTCTTTGTGTGTATTCAATATGTTTGTTATATAAATAAAACAATAAAATATATTGTTATTGTGAATGTAGCAGTACTTAGTTTCTAAGTTTATACCTAATAAAATAATCCTTATAAACATTAATATGTTGGTTGTATAGTACATTATGTATTATAAAAAGGTGAAAATAAGTAAAAAAATAACTACATAAATAAAAAGCAACAAAAACAATGACAAAAATAACGAAATTTCATGTTTTAATTTCTCGCTGACGCAGAAAAGTTAATCAGCATCTATCTGCTATTGAAAAAACTCCGCGTTTTCAAACCCCAAATTTGCACCTGTTAAACTATGCTATTTGTTTCTTTTCACATTCAGTGAGACAGTATCAGCAAGGAAAATTGAGTGATTAATACAGTTGCTGTGCTAGCCAATTAGTATTGCCAATAAATAGAAAAAACCGTTTTTCTCAGAAAAGCATTTTGTGCATCTATCGAGTTTTGAAAAAACGCTCCTCAATTGTGCGACACTTTCAGCTGATGACCTCTGCAAATGTTTACTGTAGCAGTAGAAACATTACTACTGATATTTGAGAGACAGAACTGGAACTTAAAAATTCAATGCCACAGATGGGATTTGAACCACAGATCCTCCGCTTACTAGGCGGGTGCTCTAACCATTAAGCCACCGTGACAAACAGCCCACACATGGCTTGTGTATTTAAAAACACCAACAGTAAATTTGTTGGCATAAATAAATAATAATTACTACTGATAATTGGGTTTTATTAACACAACCTGGTAAGAACTTGTTAAGACATAAACTGACATATATAGGTACTCTGAAGCCACACAAGAAACAAATTCCACCAGAATTTCTGCCCAATAAAAGCAGAGAGGTGATGTTCAATATATATATGTGTTCACTACAGATCTTATATTGTTATCTTTTGTACAAAAAAGTGTGACCGCACTTATATTTCTAGCATCTAGCTGTCAAGCAGACAGCTGATGTTCTTTTGCAATGCTGCAAAAGGTTAGATACGAAATACAATGCAAAATCACTTATATTGTGCTCATCTCTGTACCACTACAAATTTACTGCTGATAAAATTAAACCAGTGACAATCTTCTCTTGCAATGATACAAAAGGTGAAATTGATACATTAGATATGAAATAGAGCAACTGTTCATTAAACTGCAGAACCAGGACTTATCTACTGGTGACATTTTTCCACCTTATATCTGCCAGTTTTTCTAAACCATATGTGATATTTCAGGACAGATGTGGCCGTATCAATAGATCTGACTTCACAGAGTCATTGGGAATTGCATTGGTGAAGGGTCACTTAATAAAGCAGCTACAAATTCCTAATTTGGCAAATAACATGCGACAAATTATCTGAAGTCATAGGACACCAACAACATGAAGCCCAAGGCCAGTCACAAACTTGACATACTGCAAAAGATCAAGAATTGTCACTACTGTTGCTAAATACGTCAAGTGTAAGACACAAAATTGTTTGAAATGATCTATAAAATTATGGAACATTTATGTGGAAGAACTGTAAACCATTTTTGTACTCCTATATTTACGTTATTCGTTTGGTCTCAACTGAGTATGCAGGTCAACCAGTGTTTTGTGAGAAACTCCACATATCCTGAATATGAGCAAAATTAACCTGAGTTATTTAGTAGTGGTTTAAGAACGGAAGCAGAACTGTTTTTTGTTACAAACTAAATGCTGACCTGTTAATTAGAATAGGCTGGATCACTGTAGCTTCACTGAAGGACATTCATCTAGAATGAATGAATTAAATTTCAATGCCAAAGCACCCAGTCATGCTGTTCATATACACGAGGTAACCAACAAATTTGGTACTACTGAAATGGCAATTACATTTCTCCATGGGAATGGAATACAGGCCAGAAATCCTCCCTACTGTGATGTCATAGGTTGTGGAATAAATATGACGGAGGTTCACTTAGTTAATCTTCTGGATAGTGAGGTGTCCTTAACATAAAGGGCATAAATGCTCAAGAAAACAAACTAAATTATTCACTATACTTTTCTTATTAACTAACTTCTGGAAATCTTACGGCAGACTTTCACCTGTCTTGGCAGATGGTGTTAATATGCAAATTTAGGTACCAGTTGTACTGCAGAAATAATGCTGGGTAAACAGCAAACCCGAAAGAGTTGGTACTTGGGAAATGTTTTGCACTGCAGTAAAAGAAGGTACAAAACAATAAAGAACTGTAATACAATATATGATAACAGCAAGTGTAATGAATACATCAAGTAATAATCAAAGCAATAAAGAGATGGAATACAGGTGAATGGTAGTGGTGGTGGCGGTGACAGTGTTGGTGATAAATATCATAATTATACCATAACAACATTATGTTCTTTAGTAAGGCTTCACTATCTAAAATGTCATACATTGTAATGATGCATATGATATCCATGTTTACTTCAAAATAAATCATGTGGTAATAGTTAATTATGCAACAACACATACGTGGAACTCAATAACTTGTGCCAGAATATGCTACCAGAATCATTATTCAACAGGACAAAGGCTGCTCATTAGCCCAGTTTCAGCAGTTTTGCTTTCCACACATTGCTCGCCTGGAGAACTGCAGAACCCTCCAACACAGGTATATGTCTATAGCAAGATTATCAGTTTATTTAGCAGTATTGTGTTCCAGCTGCCCTAGAGCCTGCAAGTATGAATGTGTGTGCGTGTGTAACACAACATATCAAAAGATTAACACATCATAAGCAAGTACTGAGCAATTGTTCCAAAGGTAAAAATCTGGCGACAAGACCTTAGAAGTTAAACACCACATATAAATGCACCATTAAAGAAATTAACATGTATCGGTTTCACATGCAAATGATCTATCCTCTTGTCCCAATCCTTTAAAATAAATAACTAATAAATTTATGGATAATAATTGTGAGAACAGTCAAATATGACAAATGTATCACTTTATTGTGTGCATTGTTCTGAATTACTTCCTCTAAAATAAACATGCATTTGTGTAACATGCAAATTATGCTTTCTCTGTCCCTACTCTTTCAAATAAATAAATTTTGAGCAGAGCTGTAGTCACACCAGATATTGGCAGGTCAGTTATGTTGTATGACAGTAGTAATTAGAACCACAGTGACAGACTTTACCTCCTTTAAAATAAACATGCACTCGTTTAAAGTGCAAACTCTTCTTGTTTCTTTGAAATAGATCAATTAAAAATAATATTGACTGAAGCTGTGGTGAGAGAACACAGTTTTGTGTGCTGAGTTTAAAGCAGCCACTTGTTATGTCAAGCAGTGTTGGGGGAACCGTCTTGCTCAGAGCAGAGTTTGAAAAGTGAGGTTATCGTGTACATGCAGAATGATCAGTATTTGCCTCATTCTCAGGGTTTGGATTAATGGGGACAGGGGGATTAACTCTTCTCATTAAATAATTTGTCCAACACATCAAAGAACAATTCCTTCCCTTCCATAAAGTATTTTTCCTTTTCACTGCAGGTATTAATTACTGCTCCTTGAAAATAGAAGACAGAACACCTTTGATGCAGACTGTACATGGTACAAGTGTGTCTTGTGCGCTAAACAATAAACAATTCTCAGGTTCATTATTTGGGTTGACATTCCGGGTCACAATTCCAGCAATGATGATAGCAGCTTGCAGTATTCACTTGTTTCTTGCAACTCACTGTTCTATTGTTCAGCAGCATAGATACATTTATGACAAGAAAGTGATTGGTTACAGAAAGTAATGGCAGTAATATATTCCAGTTCAAATCTCAGGCTTCAACTTCAAGTAGGTAATAGAACTTCTCAGCTAAAAGCTGCAGCATTGGAAGTGACATGTGTTAGCGAAGAGTAAGTGCATTACACTAATCGGGGGATGTGTAGATAAAACTAGAGTCGATTAAGGGAAATCAAATTGCCCCTGACTTTCATCAAACAGTTTTGGGAGAGTTATATTCCTGTACTGCTCAGAAATACAAAATCACGGTGCTCTTAAAGACCGTAAAATGCATATTGCTATTGCTGCCACCGCTACGCTTAATGTATATAACACACCAATGCTACTATCACTGATATTACTACCATTATTGCTATAAATATAACATAAAGTTAAGTTCTCCCCCACCCCTCGTCAGAAAGTCTGATTTGAACACTGCTTATTCTTATTACCATTTGAGTAACATGAGTTTTCATTACCTACCTTAAATGTCATTCTAACCGTAATATTGGACTATCATACTGCACTTTCCTTGTGTGCACGGAAGTTAAATACTGACATACAATAGTTTCACTTCTGTGGCATTTATGAACACAGTTCGTATATAACACAACGGCCGTTGTACTAAAATGTTACGTTCACAACTTAACACTAAACCAAAATCTTACAGTTCTTTCTTTGTTATATTTTAGAAGAGCTAAGTAAAGTTACGCCTGTTGAACATGGCGTGTAATCCATATGGCCCTGTCGATGGATTGATTTCTTGTGGAAAATAAATGGCTGGTGACTTGGTGTCTGAGACGATATCCCGAACACACTGGAGGTAAATTTCGGACTATATACAAGTCTAGTCTGTTCAGAGGTAAGATATATCAGTACTTTTAATTTAATGAAATAAATAGGAAAGTTACTTTCCTATTTTTAAATCCTTGCAGAATCATATGCGTGAGTTAAAAATTCTGTTAAATAGGTTTGGTAGGTAACAGTAGGGTACTTGTACCTAGCCGACATACATGCAGTCTATACGGCACGGGGTGTGCGAGAGAGAGCTACGCAATTCCTAGCTTGATCTCAGTAATATTCATTTTATGAAGCTTCCATTTGGTTTGAAAGGTTTTTCTGTAATCAAAACTATCGTTTTTTGTTCAAGATCGCGTACCTGTTTGCTAAAACACTTCATATTGCTTTTCGCACACACGTCGCATTATAATTTCAAATTTCAAATTTATTGCTCATAAAACTTGTAATGCAAGCTTGGAGCATTGTCAAATGCTAATACATGAATAAAAAGTACATCATGGCACATAATTAGACTTACAAAATACAAACATGGAATATTGAATATGTTGTTGTTAGCTAATGCTGGATTTCTGACAATGAAGTCATTAATCCTCTTACTCTCCAATATTTTTCACTGATGATATTGAAAAGAGCAATAGCAGTAATAGTAACCGCTTTTTAGAGAGCACCATATTTTTATGTTTTGGCGGTCACATCACTCTCACACAACCCCCAGAATGTATGGAGGAACACACCTGTCGTTGGTTTACGGGTCTCACCGACCTGACCGGGAGAATTATCAAAATAAATTCACCGACCGTATCCTCTGATCACCAATCAGAGGACGTATTACATGCCATGACAGGTCAGCATGTTAGGGGTTAGTATTTTAGAGAATTGGAGAGGTTGGAAAAATAAAGACTCCCTAGCCCTCGGGAACCCTAATAGCATCGGGGTCGGGAGAGAACAAGAGATGACCCAGATAATGTCAGATAGAAAAGTTACAGTGAGGAGCAAAACACCAGTAAGTGGAAGTAATGTTCTGCTCAACTTGGGTACCTTGTGGTCACCATTCACATATCCCCTAGACGGAGACCCCTGAGTACGGAATATTGAATATACAAAAATACATTAACAGTACACATTAATTTAACATCTCTTCTAACCTGTATGGGCACTTTTCAATCAGATAATTCTTTAACTCTTTAGCAAAGGAGTTTTTTCTTGAGTGCACTTTTATACCTCTTGGTAGGGCATTATATAATATCATTCCCATCACGATCGGATCCTTTTTGGTTGAAGCCTTATTTAAGTGCATTCTATGGTAATTTTCATTCCCTCTGATGTTATATGTATGCATATCTGTGTTTTTAGTAAGTGATTTGTTTTGAATCAGTATAATTACTTTGTATACATAAATAGCAACTATTGTCAATATTTAATTCTTTTTAAAGAGTGGCTTACATGTGTCTGTAGTCTTTAGTTGAAAAATATGACATATGCATCTCTTCTGTAGCAATAGTATCCTGTTTAATTTTGTTACCCCACACCCTCCCCAAATTTCAATACCATATTCCAAGTGCACGTATATTATGCCATAATATATAGCTTTAAGCTCTTCTACATTAAGGTATTTTGCTAAGTATTTTGTGATTTTCTGACATACTTCGTTTACATGCATTTCATATGTTAAGTGTTCGTCAAGATATATTCCCTAAATAATTTTGATTAGATACCTGTTCTACTTTAGTACTTTCAAGTCTTACATTTATGTAGTTTAGTTCCTCCCTCCTTGTGCATAATGCACAAGTTGTATTAAAATATGTAACTAACAATACTTTACACTCAGGATATGGTAGTCACAGTTATATATGGTAGTCACAGTTATATATGTAAAGTGAAGTCACTTTAAAGGGACGGTGGGTGTCCCTAACGACTATAATAAGGCAACATTATGTTGTTAAACCAGCATTTGTTAACTGAAGATAACTTTGCACCTACTCAGTATTCGCTAATGTAAGTATTTTTGATATAACAGTTTTTAGCAGATGTGTAATTTTAAGCTATTCATTTAATAGGTTCCCTATATCACAAGTTTTAAATGAACACTAAGACTAAATTTAGTTATAAGCATAGGTGTTCTGTGTAGAGTATGGTCCCAGAATTGCAATGTAGTGCACATATACATAATTCCTTTGTCGTACAAGGTGTGCACTTAATTAACACAAATATAGGGAAATATACTGGGGCTCTAAGCCATAGAGTGTAATCTGAAGGATTCCTTTTATAAGTAGAGGAGTGTGGTAGCGAAGGCTGCAACTGTGAAGTGATGGGAAAGTGCATACCTGAAACATCAGTGTAGCTGAAACCCAATGATTAACTATTTCTTATTAACTCAGGATTACAGTGCCCATACCCTGAAGTCCCTAACATAGGTCTTCTCCATCACCATACTGTACTGGGATACAGAGGTGCCCATCCCCCCTTCCTGCCAAAGGCTATGGCACGTTCCACCTAATTGTTCTAAGAGCTCAATATCAGCTATTTAGTTCTTTCTTATGCCACTGGAGAGCCTCACAAAGGGGCTGTCTTGTAGGTACTGTAATAGCTGTTGCATTACTGATAAACAAGAAAACAAAACTTACACAAGTAATTCGAAAAAAGAATCAATAAAATAGATTGTAATATATACAGCAAAAGATTATAAATAACACATTGGCGGGTAGTGGATTTGGTATTTCAATGTATTGTAATGTATCTGTTTAAATAGACCAGTATACTGTAGTAAGTATAGTAATATTTAGGGCTCGAACATTTAGGTGCTTATAAATTTAAAAATATTTATTTTTTTATGTGCTTAAAAAGTGAAAAATATATTCCAAACATATGAAAATGTTAAATAAGGAAAAATTGAAGCTATTAACAGTGAAGCAACAAGATTCTAAAGTAAGAACAAATTAGAAACTAAAACTTCACTTATCTTATTGATTTAATGCTAACCCTGGGGTTTCAGGCTGTGTCCAGCTAATTCTCAAAGCCATATAAACAAACTCCTTGCCAAGCTACAATCTTTTATTTTTTCTGAAAAACAATTACTCTTATTCTATTTTTATTTACCAATCTCTGAAAACAAAAATTTATAAATACAATCTATAGATGGTAATTCGAAGTTCATAACACAGTTCCTGTTTTTTAAAATAAAAAGTTTTTCCCAAACCATTAAATCTATAGGATTACTTAATTGTTTTAATAATTTAACTTCTGGATTAATTTCATGATTAAATGACCAAAAATGATCTGCCACAGCTGATTTATCAGTTTGTTTATATTTAATATTTCTAAAATGTTCTTTTATTCTGGTTTCTAGATGACGCTTAGTTTTAGCAATATAAACTTTATCACAATCTTAACAGCTAAATTGATAAATGCCAGATTTTTTATAATTTGGTATTTTATCTTTTTTTGAAAAATTAAGTAAATTTTGTATATTAAATTTATTTTGAGGGACCAAAGTTATTCCATATTCTTTAAAAATCCTTGTAAATTTTTTATTAGCCCATGGATGGTAAGTAAACTTTTTAAAAATACAATTATCTTTTATTTTTTTAAGGGTTGAAACTTCTTTGACAGCTTTTTGATACTTAAATTCCATTAAATGACCAAAAATGATCTGCCAAAGAAGTTTCAACCCTTAAAAAAATAAAAGATAATTGTATTTTTAAAAAGTTTACTTACCATCCATGGGCTAATAAAAGATTTACAAGGATTTTTAAAGAATATGGAATAAATTTGGTCCCTCAAAATAAATTTAATATACAAAATTTACTTAATTTTTCAAAAAAAGATAAAATACCAAATTATAAAAAATCTGGCATTTATCAATTTAGCTGTTTAGATTGTGATAAAGTTTATATTGGTAAAACTAAACGTCATCTAGAAACCAGAACAAAAGAACATTTTATAAATATTAAATATAAACAAACTGATAAATCAGCTGTGGCAGATCATTTTTGGTCATTTAATCTTGAAATTAATCCAGAAGTTAAATTATTAAAACAATTAAGTAATCCTATAGATTTAATGGTTTGGGAAAAAAATTTTATTTTAAAAAACAGGAACCATGCCATGAACTTCGAATTACCATCTATAGATTGTATTTATAAATTTTTGTTTTCAGAGATTGGTAAATAAAAAGAGAATAAGAGTAATTGTTTTTCAGAAAGAATAAAATATTGTATCTTGGCAAGGAGTTTGTTTATATGGCTTTGAGAATTAGCTGGACACAGCTTGAAACCCAAGGGTTAGCAGCAAATCAATAAGATAAGTGAAATTTTAGTTTCTAATTTGTTCTTACTTTAGAATATGAAAATGTTTTCATTGTATTATCTAAACGATATTTATAAAAGCACTCACAGAATCTTCTAGTCAGTAAAAGGAGAACTGTTGCACAGGACGACAAAAGTAGAGCTTAAGTTGGGCATCTTAAAGGTGTGACAATTGTCACAGAAAATATTGTCTCGGAAATGTGCGTTCAACATCACAGGATGTTAATCTTGCATATTTGTAATACACAGTATCATTGACACTCAGATGTTCCATCTGCTCAAGGTTCCCTACACTCTTCCTCATTTAAGTATCTGAAATTTTGTGCATCACTTGTAACCCTTCGTTCCTGTTTAGGCAAGACAGAATTTTTCTTTCAGTTTGTTTGCTTTTAAATCCTAATTTTCTTAAGTTTTTTACAATGTTGATTTGTTTAATTGTTTCTATCAATAATTGTTTTGATTTTTCCAACTTATGCACTCTGAGAGGAAACAAAACTTTGCACTAATGAAAGTCAAATCAACTTTAAGTGCAGTTAGCCCAAACAGAGTCTAAAACATATCCTGCAGTATTGCAATGGAAGATGCATCTTCTCTGTCAAATTTGTTTATCACAGAATAGATCTATTCAAAATTAGCTGCATAATACATAACAGTGTCTACCCAAGTACCCCAATGGGTGATGACAAGGTTAGGAAGAACTGGAGTATTTGGTGCCCTACTATTAAATAGTTGTATTCTACTTGGTGATTTCACAGAAACTTTTTTCTCATTAGCAATCAATTTATCCACATTCGGGTAAAACACATGAATTGTTTCGCAGACGGTGCAGAGCATGCGCTATACACATTACGTGGATCATATTAGAATAGCTCACTGAAAGCTCCTTTCCAGCTTTAATCATGTGGCGGGCAGCGTCAGTAAACAGTAACAACACACTGTCATATTTAACACCCCCTGGCCAGAGAATATGCATTGTATCATTGAAAACACATGCTACTATTGTGTGATTCACCACAAATATTTCTTCACATGCTAAAAGAAAAAAATTATCTGACAGCACATCATCTTTCAGAACCCCAATTAGAATATTCTGGATTTTCTTTCTACTACTGTCTGTTGTTTCATCAAATGATACCCCAATTTTTTTGCACTCTCACAGTTTTCTAATTTTATTTGTTTCCTTGCAGCATTTAGGCACATAGTACTTACGTAGTACTTACCTAATGTTGATTTGCCTGGAGGATCCATCTGTATGTTTTTTAAGAAAATTCCTGATTACAGCATTATTTAGTTTTCGGAGTGGAATCTCTATGGAAATAAATGCATTGCACATATCTGTTAAATATTTGCAAATTTTGACAGTTCTGAAAAAGAGAAGAAAGAAGAAGCAGATTAATCACCAAGTAGCTTTGACCTAGTATGTTGAATTTTAAAATGGTTCATTGCGGATGTTTGCGTATGTCCACTTAAGTGCTGAGTCACTTGAGAACATTGATTTGCAGTTATACTCTTTGCACATGCCTTACAAAAAAGAATGTTCTTATCCGTTGTGAATACATCTTTACATTCACTATCATATTGCTGTAAATGAGCTGCTTCACTACACTTGATGGCCAATGGGCCATAGTTTGTAAAAGTAATATATTATCATTGTTACTTATTGTTCAACTATTGAACAGATTGTAATTTTGCAGATGTTTAAATAAAAAAATAAAAAACAGCTACACTTTACTTTTCCCGTTGTTATTAGTCCTAAACACAAACTAAAATAACTGCTTACATTAGTCTCAAGGAAACGAGGAAACACAGATGCTTTGTCAAAGGCACAGGGATGAGGCCCATTGACCTTTGCTGTCAGGCACTCTGATCACCTCTTATCTTCTTTATTTGAAGAGCAAAGTAATAGTAACTAGGCGTATAGTCAGTGATAAAACAAATAGATTATCTCTTGTGCCAGTTGATATATGAGATGTTGCTGTCCTGAGGATATGATTGCATATGAACAGAGTGTTTGTGCGATAAGCTCACGTAAACACCTGGGAAGTTTCATATTCACATGCTTTCCGATATGCCTCATGGCTTTACCAAGCAGTACTATGCATGAAAGTACATTTCAAATGTGATGCCGTTTTATGAACATTCAAAATATTCATTTATAAGCATGATATGTGGGATAATATGTAAAATGATTTACATTACAAAAATATCAAAAATATTTTTTATGTGATATGCAACTTGGTATTTTGAATGCAAATGTCTCAGTTGGAACTTCGACAAAGTCTGGAAATCACAATAGCCCAAAAAAAAAAAATGTATTTACCTAAAAGTCAGCAGCCCTAATGATAACAATAATGATGTATATAATGATGTATACAAAGCTTTGAGAATGAGTTGGAGTTAACTCAAAACTTTAGTCAGCTTTGCACCAAGAACTTGGAACGTTACTAAGATAAGTGAAGTTTTTAGTTCCTAATTTATTCTTACTTTATAATTCCAAAAGGTTTTTATCTTCTTTAAGGTATATTTAAAAATAGACTCCTTTCGGTCCCCTCTATATTACAATTACCACACAGAGCCAACTCACCGATGGCCAAAAACTGTATTACTTCCATTTATAATTTAGCATAGTAACTTGATTCTCGAGTGTGATTTCGTTAACCAATGTTGACACCAAAGTACAGGTTTCTGTAGGAGTTTCACGTTTCTTCCACATGTGGAAGAAACTTTCGTTTCTGAAACTTTTCTCAGTACAGCTCTCCTTTGTGCAATAAGGCTGAAACTGCATTGGGCATAACAAAATGCAGCAGCTTTAAGAACAGCACACTGCAATCCAGCAAACCATGTATACAATTCAGAGCTAAAATCTGCTTATTGCTTTGTTTAGGGTAATCCTTTAGATAAACTTGCTTTATTGCCTCAACTCTCTGCATGAACATTGGCAGACTTTTTTCAGGGGGCGGGGCCACATGTTGGAAGTTTGCAATTAAACAATATTATTTGATTCTGTTGCAAAAAACTGTAAAAGATGAGTTATAGTATTGGTTGCAGATAAGGATATTAATTTATGCTAAATATATACTATTCTTTACACCAAATTTAACCAATAGTCTAATAGTAATTGATTACATATTACGTTTATTATTTTCCAAGGGAGGGCTGCACGCCCCCCTTTGCGATGCCCATGCATCTTTGTATTAAATAAATGCTCAGTTCGTGTAGCACCACTGGCCGTTGATTGGTGTGGATTGTGTTGCTGAAGACCATTTTGTTTTCTTGCTGCTCCTCTCATTTGCATTTGCCAAGAAATCATATGTCCATAATGCATGCACTAACTGTCCTCGCTACTACTTATATACTTTTTTCTTCTATTCTTTTCCTCCCTTTGTGTAGGACTTACAAGCCAGTGCCTAGGGTCAGACACCAATCAGGGAGCAGAGGAACCTGTGGACCAGACAGAGTGAAGACCTAGAAGCAGCACCAGGTATGAGAGTGAGGAAGAGGATGATATGAAATTCAGGCAAAATCAATGAATGGAGAGATGATAATGGAGCAATTGGTGGAATGAGTGGCAGGGGAATCTGGGGAACCTGGAGAAAACCTACACAGACACTTAGTTCTTCTTCTGCTTCTTCTTCTTCTTCATCATCTACTTCTTCAGATTACCCTCCCCTTATGTAGGACTTACACCCCCTAGGACTTATAAGCCAGTGCGTAGGGATAGATGCCTGACGGGGAGCACAGGAACCTATGGACTGAACAGAGTGAAGACCTGAAAGTGGGTGGTCATCCAAGCACCAGGTATGAGAGTGAAGAAGAGACAGTTCTATTAGTTTAAAATAAAAACAATGCACTACGATCTGGAAGTTCATTCTTCAATGTCTGAATTCATTGCTGAGAATGGTGGAGCAGGAAACAAAGTGACCACATGTGTATAAGCAGATGATTTCCAAGTACACCGTATGTTCGATTGTGTTTTAGCAGCTTTGTGAGTGGCCTTTTGACTTTCAAGAGGTTTGTATATTCGGCGCGCTGGAATATGATAATAGATAACTATTACAGCGTTGCTACTAGTAATATAGTCTTTAATACATGGTCATTTTGGTTCTTAATTTATGACTGAAATATCTATAAAACTTCAAAACAGCAAAGGATAAATGGGGATTCTCTCAATACAGGCAAAAGTATGGGTGTTGCCTGGCCTGGTCCCCTCTGTCTACGGCCCTGCATGGTTTTCTCTAATCACTCTTCTTTTACACATGACCTTCACATGTTCTTCTTTATTGGCTCTTCAACATACAGTTCATATGATCTACTGGTTGACTGATCACAATGAAAATTGGCACATTTTCATGGAGAGTATTCTACCATCCATTTTACTATTCAACATGTTACATTCACATAGCTTTCTTTACTCTTCTATGTAACACATATACATGTCTACTCACGTTCAACATGCAATTCATAGACTTTTGATGATTGAATTGGAAATGCAACATATTACATTCACATGGTTTTCTCCAGTTGCTTTTGTTTTATTAACACATTCGCATGTTGTTCTCTACTTATCCTGCAATATATAATCTTGTGTGACAGAAATGAAACGCAATGAATTTCATTGACAGTTTACTAACTTTTATGACTACAATCACTAGGGCTAGGAAGTTCATGCATTTGCATGTTTTTTCATAGGGGTGAAAAATGTATGCTTTTACATTATGTGCACGAATTATGGAATTTTCAGTTATTTGGACATGATTTTATGGTGCTTATAACTGCACATTTTCTTGATTTTGATAAAGGCATAATATTTCAATATTATAGCCCCTATATTGCATATTTTAATGATTTTTATGGTTTTTTATTTTTTTCCATCTGGATAATATTTTTCATATTGGTAGTATTGCACATGATGATGCAACTTGCGAGGTGGCGAGAACTAATGCTGAGTCATGTTGGCATGCAGTGAATCCCCTGTGTCCATCCTTTCATTATATGTACTGCGTAGAGAATAATCAGTGCGTTATCTGAGAGGTTTATAGTAGCAAAGATAAAGTGCAGGTCAACGTTTTGAGCAGCACGATTATAGCAATGCTTGCCTGCCCACCAGTAGTTGTGTGGTGGTCTTCAAACGTAACAGTGTTGTGAACTGGTTCCCACCAAATTAAATTAGACGTATGAAATATTAAAATGCTCTTCAAATGCCGAAAATAAAACCAACTTTGAGTGCTAAATCAATTAACTTACAGAAGGAGTTTTCATGTGATTTAATGTCCACAGATAATAGGGTACTGTTTTGTGGAGCGTATGAGAAAAATGTAGAGGGTGAGAAAAGATTACAAATAGTTCAGCACATAAACACAGCAAAACATAAGGATAATTTAATAAAAAAACTCGCAACAAATAACCTGTTGAAAAACAGCTGGTAGAGTGTTTAGGAAGTAGGGTTACTGAATTTTCCTATGACTTGTTCCCAGAATTTTTAGATGCTGATGTTCCCTTGTTCAAAATTAATAATTCGACATTTAAAAGCTTTCTTGCCAAGTACACTCAACAATATGTGCCTGAAGAAAGTTCACTGCGTAAGACTTATGTAGGACATTGTTACAATAATGTATGGTGAAATATACAAAATGAATAAGCGGACCAGTTTGTGTGGTTGTCTGTTGATGAAACCCCTGATTCTGAGCGTCTTTCTATTGCTAATATAATCGTGGGTGCTTTAAATAATGAACAAAAGACTACACCTTATCTTCTTAGTGTGTGCGAATTGTCGGCCACTGACAATGTAACTGTGACCCAGTTTGTGATGCACTCTTTGAAATTACTGTGGTCATGTGGAATCAAATACGACCAGTTTCTTTTATTTGTTTCTGATGCAGGTCCTTATATGATAAAATCAGAACAAACTCTGAAAGGTAGTTTTCCTAACTTAATTCATATCACTTGTTTGGCACACGCTCTTCATCGAATTTCTGAGACAATATGTAATTCTTTCCCATTGTTAGATAGATTTTTGTCCAGTACAAGGAGAATTTTTTTTAAATCTCCTAAATAAGTTAAGTTGTTTAGATCAACAGCACCGAATATCCGACTTCTGTGTGCACCAGTGTTAAGTGGATGGGGAACATGGGTGGATGGAGTTTTACATATGTTATGCTGGACACACAGAAGCAGTGGAAGAGGTTGGTAATTCATTGGACTCGAAAGATGCTTCATCAATAGAAACTGTGCAATATATTCTGTGAGGCACTGGGTTAAAAGAGGATCTTAGTTTCATATCTGCCCATTTTTCTTTCTTACCAACAGCCATAACGGCATTGGAAGCTGTAGGATCTCCTTTGCTTGAATCACTTACTGTCTTTGAAAATACAATATGTGATATAAGTTCAGTTCCTGGTAGAATAGGACAAAAAGAGAAAGTGAATTATATAATTTCATTTGACTCTCCCTCTTTGCAAAGCAGTAAGCATCATATAAATATGCCCCGATAACATATTGTGACGTGAAGAGAGGTTTTTCACATTTCAAAAGTGTTTTGCGAGACAACAGACCATGTTTTAAATTTCAAAACTTGTGCAAAGTGTTGGTTGTCAACTGCAACTAGCCGTGGGACCATTTCTACTTCAACCTCTAAGGAATAAGGTAACTTTATTTATACTAACTCGTCTTCTGTATTGCAAAGGGACGTTCATTGTTTTAATTAAATAGTGCATATTTCTTGGCATATTTCCAAGCTTTTTAGAGCATATTTACATGCATATTTTAGTGTTTTTTAGGGCCTGAACTTCTGAGCACTAACAATCACACTTGTGTCTCTGCTCCTACTTCTACAGAGAATTCGTACAATTTTTAATATGACTGAAATAGAAATGCAATGTTTTATATTTACACCATTTTCTCTACTTGCTTTTCTTTGTTGTAAGTTCCTCTATGTACAAGATTAGAAAGTTACTTTCAGAGTAATATAATTTCAAGCATGTTTTGCTATAATAATACACATAAGTATCAGATTAAAATAACCATTATAAAGCTTTGGACCTTTGAGTGTTAAAAGCGTTATTCTAAGCATATTACACCAAATTACCCACATTAATTGGTGCTACTTTATGTTGTCTGGTGAAGTGTAATGTAGTTTCAATTATCTGAAAGCAAACTCATGGATGTTACTGATAATGTGTTTCTTTTCCCACAGACCTGCTCCTGAAGTTTAAGAACAGGACTTTTCAAATACACTAACTGTAGTAAAATGGATATCAAAGAAGAAGTCAAAGAGGAATCTTCTTCCCTGGAGTTGGGTTTACAGAATGAGAGAGAACATTTTATTGAAGACCTTGTGCTGACGATTAAGACAGAAACTGTGACAAGTAGCAGTGATATCAATCCAGAACTTGAAGATTCATGTATTACTGACAATACTAAGGTAAGTTGTAGAAAAATTTTGCTTCTCTGTCTTATAAATACTGTACAACATTAATTATTAAAAACATGTGTTTTATATAATAAATCAACTTAAAGTTTGCATTTTCTATTCACACTTGCTAGTATAATATAAAAATATGTGCTCTTTAATATAAAGTTGGATAAACCCTATTTCTTGAAAGCAACCCGGTGCAGCAAGAGGTTCTTCATTCCTTCAGTTTTACTATATGTATCACCGTCTTGTTTTACTTCATTCGTTGCTCTGTGAAATATTACGATATGCACTGTAGTGGACTGTAATGTCTGGGTCATAAATATCACTGTCTTGTTTTTCTTCATTCGTTGCTCTGTGAAATATTACGATATGCACTGTAGTGGACTGTAATGTCTGGGTCATAAATTGTGTTATATACTCAGAACAAATTTATTTTGTTTGCACAGGGCTTCCTCATACTTATTTTATCTAGGGTTAGACCATTATTACCTCTGGTGACTTTATTGTTTCCCTAGGGTAAATAACTTCGAATAATTATAGCACAAATTTGAGAAATCATCAAACAAATCATTACTTCAGTGTTGACATAGACATGAGTCTACTTTTCATTCTTCAACACCAATTTAAATTTATTCATATACTCATCACTAATTATTCTTGTTATGGTTTACTTTTCCCACTATCATTCCCTTTCTTACCAACAATAGCTTATCATCGTGATCTAACATGCCATTTACAATAGGAGTTACATTATAGTGTAGACTATTTTCTGAGTCTGGAAAAATATGATGTATTGCTGCAGCAGTGTTCATATGAATTGCAGAAAATGAATCACATATATTCCAAGTTAAATGTGTGTAACTGGGAGGTGAGCTTAGAGTTCATTTTACAACTATTAAGTGTGTTTAGAGTAAAATGTCCACAAACTATTGTTTCAATATTTTGAATATTTTGAGTGTAAATATATGAGATGATTCTATCTAATCTATTTGTAAATTCATGAAAGCTTCTTTTGTATGTTTTATGTTAAAATGATATGTTAGCTACCTAATGCTATTTTTGCTGTGACGTAGTTTAAACTTTGAACCATCTATTGTTCATTTCACTCAGAGAGACTCACTAGAAACTCACAAATCCAGTTAGTGTACACCTGACATGTTTATTACATACTTTTGTGCCTCTCTCCTAAAGTGTGTGAGGATGTTTAGAGAGACAAAGGTATATTCAAACAACTTTTCATGCTTAGTTTGTCATCTCTTTCTTTACATTAAACAATTCAGTTCAGCTGTAACATTTTATAGTTATTCTTATGCAGATACATTAAGCATGCATATCAGTGTAACTGTTCAATTCAAGAAACAGAATTACATCTTTCACATTCGTTTATAAATGACTGAACTATTATACCATAGGGTTTATGATGCTATGTGCAGGCGTTCAAGTTTGTTTCCAGATAAGCGTTTAATGTTCTGTTTGCCACAAGTATAGAGTTAATGATTTCAGTTCACCTGTTATAATTTCTCTTATGGTGCTCCATATATATTCCAAATCCGAGATAACCTCACCCGCCTTTACCTCAGATAAACGAGACTCTAAAGTACGTGGTAAATGTGAAAGTTAGTAGCTGCAGAAGATTCACATAATGTCATTCACCACACAACTGAGCTGAATTTTTAGCTTAAAACCTTTGAATTTTCATGTCAGATATAGTACTTCAAAGTAATTACCATATTTACTTGCGTAATGGACATCACCACATAATGGACGCACCCCAATTTGAATGCATGAAATTTAAAGAAAAATATCCCTGCATAGTGGATGCATTTAATTTTTAACAAATTTTTGGCTTACAATATGCTTGCGTACATATGCCTGAATCATGGGTTAGTCCACATTGGAGCAACAGTGGATGTTACCAGCGACAATGAGTGGGAATTAAAGAAACATTGCAGTAACTGTGGCAACGTATAATTTTCTGCATTTTCTGAATGAACAACAATGGATGGTACCAGTGATAATAATTGGTAGTTATCAGAAGCATCATGTACATTTTCAGTTCAGTATCAGTAGGCTGTTATTGTTAGAAGTGTTAAGTTTGTTGTTTGCTTGCTACTACTGCCTACAGTATTCCAACTCTGAGAGATGGATACAAAGAAGAAGTATTACAGTTATATGACTGGTTTTAAGTTAAAAGTGATCAAATTTGCCAAAGATAGTGGAAATGGGTTTGCTGGCCATGAATTAATGATTTCAGAGTGCAGTATTCACAAGTAGAGGAAACAGAAAGATGCACTAATGAAAGATGCCAAACTAGTCCAGAAAATAATTTTGTGAACCAAAGAGTGGAAAATATCATGAACTTGAAAGTGAACTTTTAGAATATATACTTGAGTTGCGTAACAATGGAGTTGGATTTTCACATGAAATTTTACTGTTTAAGGCTAGGGAAGTAGCACGACATATGGAAATAAGTAATAATGAATTCAAAGTGAGCAGCGGCTCGATCTTCTGTTTAATGAGATGCAAGGAACTTTCACTCAGAAGGCGAACATGAATTTGCCAAGAAATGCTGCAAGACTGAACAAAAAATTTTAGAATTCTATATGTATATAATTTATGCAAGGAAGAGGAACAATTACTGGTCACAAATGGGAACACGGACCAGACACCAGTGTTCTTTGATATGCTCACAAATACAACAATCAACAATAAAGGAGAAACAAGTGTGTTGATATGCACTACAGGCTATGAAAAACTGTGATGCACTGTTACGCCTGTGATAACAGCAGATGGAAGAAAGCTACCACCTTACACAGTTTTAAAAGAAAAACCATCTCAATAGTTAAATGTCCAGCCAGTATTCATGTCAGTCCAAGAAAAGCGATGGAGGGATAGGGAGATCACCAAGGATTGGTTGAAGACAGTGTAGAAAAATCAGCCTGGTGCTCTACTTTATCAGCCAGCTTTGCTAGTATGGGACAATTTTCGAGGTCATCTAGGCGATGATATTTACAATGTGCTAGTAGACGCTAAAACAGATGTTGCTGTTATTCTGGGTGATCTTACATTAGTGCGTCAGCCACTAGATGTTAGTGTAAACAAACCATTCAAAGACAATATTAGGGAGCTTTACGTCGGCTGGATGTCAAGTAAAAGTCATGAGTTGACACCAACAGGGAACATGATATGGCCGTCCATTGAAATGATGTGCAAGTGGATCATAAAAGCGTGGAGGCAGATAAAGCTTGAGGTGGTTGTAAAAAGTTTCTTGGAGATCAGTATAGTCAATGCTTTGGGTGGCTCACAAAATGACGTTTTATTGGAAGAGGTTGCAGAAGAAGTATGTGAGGTGGAAAGTGGTGGTAGCAGTCGCATTAATGATACAGAGTCAGAACAAGAAGACGTGACTGGTACATCAGTTTCTTCTAACCTAAAACTGGTTTTATTTTGTTTTCCGCTATTAATGGACGCATGCTTGATTTTTTCGTTAAAAATTGTGGAAAAAAGTTTGTCAATTAAGCTAGTATATATGGTATATTTAATTCAGAAATTTATTTATTTAATTACTAGTAAAGAATATGAGTGTAATATATTACAACTATATTCCCGTGCAATTACCTTTATTTTATTTTCACAAGTAATATGACCTAACCCAAATTATCATTACACTAAAACCTTGGTTTGTGACACAGACTTTTACAACTTGCTTCTCTAAACTCTGAAAGTTACTCTCTCTTCCTCTGACTCATAGTACCCTCCTGCAGACGTCGATCATTCTCTCATGACTCCTAAGTGTGTCCAGATCCAGGACCACCTCTACAGTCACCCTCATGACATACACCCATTGACTAGTAATGCTCAGCCCCAATGTCAACTCCAACATGGACTCCTTGATGGGCATGGTGTTGCCCATGCAAGCATTCTTGTAGGGCTCACTTTGTTATCTCGATGGCAAGCTTTCCACCACATCAGGTCACACCACAGTCATGACTGTACCCATGTTCACCAATATCTGGTACCGCCTCTCGTGTACCCATGCTTCTGCAATGATGTTATCATCCATTATCCTGCACAAACTATGTAGCATCAACCGAGAGGTCAGTGCTGACAGCTCCAATATGCCCCATTTATGCCTGTTTTTATTCATTTTGCATTAGTTTTGAGTAGATGGAAGCTTTCACGGGCAAAGTCAGAATTAGAGCTAGAGATTTCTTCCGGGCTTGAAAGCCATGGTCTGCTGGAGTTTAGAGGTCCAGATGTTTCATCTACACCTGCAGTGGACGTCATTAGTGGTGTGGTCTGAGTCTTCTTGGTACCTCCAGCCAGCGATTCTGTTGTAACTGAAACCTTCACCAAGAAGACTCAGACCACGCCAATGATGATGTGCATCGCAGGTGTGGTCGAAATGTTTGGACCTCTAAACTCCAGCAGAACATGGCTTTTAAGCCTGGAAGAAATCTCTAACTTTACTTACATTAATTTGTTGGCCAGGTGAGGAGAGTCCCTAACTGGTTGTCCTGGCCAACCACTCTCTCATTACACATCTCTGGAAGATTATCAATGTCCTGCGGCTATTCCTTCATCCCACAGAAACCAAATACTCTGGAACTTGTAGACATCGGGGTCTAATATTTTTTGAGTATTAGGCACTAATGTATCTTAACATCATGCACCACATTGATGTACTAAATAACTTATCTGGCCAGGAGGTTCACCAGAGCCTTATTCAATATTTGCTGATTATTCAGGCCAAACTGTTGCAGCCTTTACTTGAGCTGACAGTGATTGGCTGCAGCTAGACAGTGTTCTCTGAACCAGTTTTCAAGAACCTCCCAGATGTTTCAAAATATTTTGTTGTTTAACGACGCTGTCAATTGCCAGGATCACATCAGCGTCGCCGGTGTGCCGGAATTTCGTCCCGCAGGAGTTCTTTTACATGCCATTAAATCTACTGACATGGAGCTGTCGTTTTTAAGCACACTTAAAAACCATCGGTCTGGGCCAGATTTGAACCCGCAACCTTGAGATCAGTAGGCCAGCGTCTAACCAACTGAGCTACCCAGACCGACCAGGTGTTTCAAGATGCTACTGATGCCAGAATCATGTTCATTACTCTGCCACTTGTTCCTTGAGACTAGCTGTCTACCATACAGCTTTCTCTTCTGTGGACCACTGGTTGTGGGTGGCGAAGGCAATGAACTGTCTGTGGAAGACTTTTTTTTTTTTTTTCAGGAAAAATCCATTTATGGAGTTCCACTGTGCTGGGAGGCACAGTGGGGACTGTAGGCTTCACGCGAGGGTACTACCCTCTAAAAAACCTCCACCGGAGAGAATTTGGGAGAGGAAGTCCGGCAGTACCGCTAAAAGCACCTGCGGAGTCATGGAGAAATTGTGTAGGTTGGCCATGTGGCCTAACCAGGGTGAGAGTTGGAGGCAGGACGTAAATATGGCCGAGGCCCTGATCACGCCCTGGCGAATTCGTGGTGTGGATTTGGTAAGGAGTAGTGTCGTTTCCGCCCGGAAACCCTGTCTTAACCTAATAGTTGTGTCCCCTGTGAGAGGGGAGATGTCAAATAGTAAGAGGTGGTAATGTTTATTAAGTATTTAGCTGTTAGCTGTCCCCCCACCATAGGGGAGGTGGCGTCTTATTCAATAGTATCATGTTCGCAAGGGATGCGTTAGTCAGAGATATTCTTAGTTAGGTTTAATTATTATATGTATATTTCTTCGCAGATTTATGCGTTTGGTCAGTTTATAAGTTTAATTGTTTAGTTTTGTTTGACTGCGCTATGAGCTGCATTTGTTTTGCTTAATATTTAGGTATTAGTGCTTTTAAATGTAGTTTGATTCAATTTGGTTTCCAAAATCATGTCCTTTATTCGTGGGCCAATGTCTTATAAGTGCGGGGGTAAACCCCCAGGGCCGCCTTGGCTAGAGCAAGGACTTTGCAAACTGCCAGTTGTGTTGTGCCATATGGTTATAGGTAATGTTCTATGGAAGTGTTACTAGTGTGTTGAGGTATTCTTGAATGTCTACTTCTGGCTCTCCCAGGCCTAAGATTCTGTCAAATAACGACAGTGGTCTTTTGTGTTTGTTTAATTCTGTTTCGTAAGTTCCCAGTTGTTGTATTAGGGCATTTTTGTTTTGGTCTTTCCGTTTGTACATGTTGAAGCTCAGGCGTTTAATGAATTCTTCGATTGAATGTAGTTTTAGCTCTTTATGTAGGAGATAGGCCGGAGCTACCGGCGGTTGTTTTGCTATTATTCTTATTATTCTATTTTGTAGTGTTTGTAGTTTATGTAAGTGCGTTTTCGCAGCATATCCCCATACCGGGGCTGCGTATGTGAGAATAGGTCTTAGGAGTGTCTTATATAAAGTAAGCCCCATGTTTGCCTTCAGTTGGCTGTTTATGTTAAAGATTGGGTAGAGTTTATTTAACTGACCATTGGCCTTGGCCCTGATTTTAGTGATGTGCTTATTCCAGGTGAGGCCTTGGTCCATTACTAGACCTAGATAAGTTACTTGGTCCTTCCAATCGATTCCTTCGCCCTGGTAAGTTAACGGCTGAAGGGTACGCCTGTTATGTCTGTGCGTGAGTCTTTTTGTGAAAATTATTGCTTGAGTTTTTCTTGCATTTACTTTGATTCTCCATTTGGAGAACCATGGCTCAAGCGTATTTAGTGCATTTTGCAGTCGTTGATAAATAATTCGCGGTTGAGTAGATTGTGTGACTATCGCAGTATCGTCCGAGTATATGTATTTATTTGTTCTTAATAGTTCAGGCATGTCATTTATATATAAATTAAATAGTGTCGGCCCCAACAAACTCCCTTGGGGGACACCAGCTTTGATTCGCTTTGCGCCCGAGACTCCGTTTTCCACAGTGCTGCAAAAGCTTCGATTACTGAGGTAATCCCTAATTAGGGCTATAGCAGAGTCGGGGAAGGCGTAAGATCTGAGCTTTTTGATTAGGCCTGCATGCCATACTTTATCGAAGGCGCGTTCAATATCCAAATATATGGCGCCTGTTGACCTATTTGTGTTAAAGCCATTGGTTATCTGTTCGGTCATTCGAAGAAGTTGCAGTGTAGTGGAGTGTTGTGCTCTGAACCCGAACTGTTCGGGGAGCAGTATGTTGTGCTTGTGGATGTGTTTGTTGATTCTTTTTAGGATTACTTTTTCTAGTACTTTGCTAAGTGTGTTTAGTAGGCTAATCGGCCTGTAATTGATTGGTAGTGCTAGGTTTTTATTTGCTTTGGGAAATAGCATTATTTTGGCTTCCTTCCAACTTGGGGGAAATCGGCCATTTTCTAGCGTAAAGTTGTAAATATCTGCTAAGAGCATGAGAGCTCTTTGTGGGAGATCTTTTAATACTACATTTGGGATTTTGTCTGGCCCTGGCGCTTTTCTAGTGGGCAGATGTCTAATAATCCAGCTGATTTCGCCTGGATTTGTCCTTCGCATTTTGTTGTGTGTTGGTGTTTGGCCTATGTTTTCAGCTTCATTTTCGACCTCTAGTATAAAGTTGTCTTGCCCGATTACTGGGTTGAGAGAGAATACATTTTCTAATGTGTCCGCGAACGCTTCTGCCTTGGCCTGGGGAGTTTCCGCTATAGTGTTGTTGAAATTGAGTGGAGGAATGTTCGTTCGTGTTCGCGTGAGGCATTTGGCTATTCGCCATGTTGAGTTTTGTTGGGGATTTAGATTTTCTAGTGTATTATTCCATTGATTTTGGATATATGTTCGCGCGCGTTCATTAGTTTGGTCTCGCGCCTTGAAATATTCGATTCGATGTAGAACGTTTCTAGTTCTTTGCCATTTACGTCTGGCTTTGTTTTGTGTTTGTTGTAGGACTTTTATGTCGTGAGGAAATCTAGCATTAATAGTCTGCTGCTGCCTTAGGGGCACGCAGGCAGTGGTGGCTATTTTTATTGCGGTTTGAAGTTTATTAATTGCCGCATCTTGCTCTGCTGCTGAGTTTATTTGCAGGTCAGGCAGATAGTGGTCTACTGTGTCTTTAAATTCAGCCCGGTCTGCTTGGTTATAGTTAAACGTTAGAGTAGCTGGTTTAAATGCGATAGGAGCGTTAATTGTTATTAAAACAGGCAAATGATCTGATGTCAGCTCCTGTAGGACTCTGAAGTCTATGTCATAGGGAATATTATTTAAAAGAGTAATATCTAGGATGTCAGGCGTATTGTTCGGCAAGTAAGGAATGACTGTTGGTTCGTCGGGGCCTGCAATTAGGAAGTTTGTGCTATTAATGTAATTAAGTAATTTAGTCCCTTGTGGATTGGGATTTATGCAATTCCATAGATGATGTTTGCAGTTATAATCTCCCGCAGCAAAAACTCTGAGTCCTAGATTCATTATTTTACTAACGTCGTCTATATCTATGTCCCCCGGGGGATTATAAACTGAGGCTATAACTATATCCGTGTTGTGGATGTTAAGTTTAATAGCCGTGCTTTCGGCGCGAGTTAAGATTGGAGAATTAATTCTATAATGATTGATATTGTTTTGGATAGCTATTGCTGTTCCGCCTCCTCTGCGGTCGCGGTCATTTCTGTAAATTTGAAATCCGGGAACGGAAAAACGGTGATTTTGGTTTAAATGTGTTTCGTTTAATAGTGCAATCTGTATTGAATGTGTTTGTAAAAAGTCTGCTAGTTCTTTTGATCTTTTACGAATGCCATTACAATTCCAGGTGATAATTCTGATTGTGTCTGATTTACCTATATCCATATTGGCGAATGTTGTTTATGAGTTGTGTGATGAAGAATGCAGTCTGTATAATGTCGTTCCCGGGTTCTGAGAGCATGCCACATATTTCTGTAAGTTGATCTTCCACCTGGTGAAGCGGTACTTTGTTAGTCTGCATGCCTAGTGACTTCACTAGTGAGCAGAGTGCCTTGGAAGGGTCCCGCCTACGGCGGGGGAGGGGCTGGAGCGACTTTGCAGTTGCGGAAGGCGCAACTGCCTGGATGGGGCCTGTCTTGGTGGGGGTGGCTTGGGTGACTTGTGGGGGTCGCTCGCTTCTGGTAGGGCTAGCCTCGGAGTTGAACCGCGGGGCTGCTCTATCACGGATGGTTCTTCTAAGGGTGCCGGGCGCGACCGGCCTTTTGGATTTCTAATGAACCATTCCGTATTACTATTTTGTGTGGCAGCCTGAGAATATAAAAACTGTGTTCTCTGTCTATGGGACCTAGCAGGCTGCCTACGGGTGTTATTAGTGTTCACCAGTTTAGAACACGCTGCGTAGTATTTGGTGCAACCGCGCCAGGTTGCACCATGGCCCTCAGCGCCACATAAAACGCATTTGCGTTCCCTAGGAGGAACCGTGCATGTTCCTGAATAGTGAGGCCCTGTGCATTTGGCGCATATGGGAGTAGGGGACCTGCAGTCTTTCTTCACGTGCCAGAATTGTTGGCAGCGTGAGCACTACTTTGGGGTTGTGGCAGTCCTATAGACCTCTACATGAATTTTGAAATGTGCCAGGTATTTCAATTCTAGTATTTTTCTGTTTTCTTCGGTATCCTGCAGTTCGATTTGGAACATTGGCAGGGGGGACCTATCCCTAGTGCGCCTTCTCATTTGTATGGCCCTAATGGCCTGAAACCCGCAGAGTGCCAGGTCTTCTTTAATTTCCTCTCCGGAGTATTCAGCGTACAGGCCTTTGACTACAAAGCGGGCAGTCCTTTCCTCAGGGGGGGGGGGATTAGGTAATGCTGTACGCTGGTGGCTTTCAGGTGTTTTACCAAAGTCTGGTAGTCACTTAGTGAGAACGTTTTAAAAACAAAATCTCCGGAGTTTCGCGCTGTGTTGACAGTGTAGTTGTATTTAAAGTTGCAACTCTTGTCAATGTCAAGGGTCAGTTGTCTAAGTATCGCGGCCTGGCTTTTACTGACATAAATTGGCGCTAAGTCAGTTCGTTTATCCTTGCTGTCGGGTGTTGTGTTCGTGTTTGTGGCTGTGTCTGTATCTGTATGTGTAAGTGTGTGTGAGGAGCAAGGTTTGGGCGAGGAGGGCCGGGTAGGAGTAGGTATCGAGGCAGCGGAAGGAGGGGGTATCAAGGGTGTGACGACAGGTTGAGCGCTTGAGGGAGAAGAGGTGTCAGGTTCAGAAGGCGAGGGTTTTTTAGGACGAGGAGACGGGGTGTTGGATTTAGCAAGGGTTTTGCTCCTCGTTTTGGTTTTGGTGGGTGATTTGGCAGTTTGCGCAGTCTTGCCGCTCTTAACCATGGTAGTGTGCGTGTGTTTAGGGAAAGAAGTTAAAAGCAGAGAATCTAATAAATAAAAGGGGGTTAAGAACTTACGGGGGTCTTAAACCTAGATAGAGAAAGAGGAAATGAGAAGAGTAGAGAAAGTACAGATAGTGAGCTCTAAGAAGCACGAAAGATAGAGGGCCGGACCCCGAAAGGCGCTTAAGCGAATCTTATGATTGCTTGCTATAGCCGTATCCTTCTACTCATCTAAACTGTAAGGTGCCAAGCAGAGCTTTAGCAGGGTCTTCGGTAAAACCACGACAATGCCCGAGCCGCCGGTTTTGGTATTGCTACCGCAACCGATTAATCCAGCGGTGGCAGCTTCTTTGCTGCGAAGTCTCGAAGTTCTCCTCCGTCGATGCTCACAGCTCGGAGTCCTCGCTGCGTCTGGCTGAACGTGATGAATGAAGACTTCAAGGGTCATTGTGCCCTTGTTCTTCTGCGGCTTGATGTGCCCGCCTCAGTAGCGTGATGGTTAGCATGTCTGCCTCACGTTCAAGAGGTCGCGAGTTCGAATCTCACTTAGGGTAAATTATCCAGGTAAGGTTTTTTCCGATGTTTTCCCTACCCTGAGAAGAAGAATGTCTGGTAACTTAAAGCTCCATGGACCTCAGACTCATTTGAGCATCATTTCACCCATTTCATTCATTTGTCCGATATGACACAATGTTGGAGGACGTTAATTGAAAAAAAAATGTGACTTGATGTGTGTGGATGTTGTGTCGTGTCTTGGCTACTCAACCTTTAAGCTCTTAGGGTTTTGCTGAGAATTTGTTCCACCTTGACATTTGCTTATGTTCTGTTGCTTTTAACTCTTTATCCTCCATTGTGCTAACACGTTCCCCCCACATACTATGGGCCATTGATGCATTGGTCAAAGTCTTTCATGATTTCCTTCAAGTCGATCCAGTTGTACGTGAATCATGTCCCACAGCTATGTCTTCATCTTGGCCTCCTCATTTTTCATATGTGACATTCCAGATTCCGTGACATTTCCATATTGACATTTGCTTTATTACTTCTTCTATTTTGCTTCCATGTGTGGTTTTTGTCCCACCTAGGTCACCATTTATAACTATATTCACCATCAATTCCTTTATTTAGTTTTACAATTAGTATGACTTTGCTTATAATGCTTATCACTATTACACCTACGACCTGTTTTGCCACTGTAGATTTACAGCTGGCCTCTCTCAAAGTTGCTGTCTCTGCCTCCTTGGCAGTATGACATCATCCAAGGAGCATTCAATTTGGGAAGCTTGAAGCAGTGTCACCCTATAAGGATAAGTTGGAATTTGAAACAAAATATATATTTAGAAGTTATTATGAACATATCACTGTTTCTAATACTTCTGTTTCACAGCAATAAATGTAATTTCTTCTTAGCTAGTTATGAAGGATGAATCTTTAGATATTCACAGGGTGTATGCGTTTACTTTATGCAAAGAAGATTTGTGGGTTAATGGAAGAATCTTCTATATTTAAACGAGCAAGTTTTGTATATATATTTATTTATTCCGAGCAACTTGGAAACGGCTCTAACGATTTCAATCAAATTTTGTATTCAGACATGGTTTTGCTTTTTAAATTCATCTATATAGGTGTAATTCCCCAAAAAACACGATTTTCCATAAAAAATAACATTTTTTATTCCCACTTCTGCACAGTAATTCTTGTAGATAAATTCCCGGTATTTCAGAAACCGCTCTAAGGATTTGGTTAAATTTTTGTATACATGCATATTACATTCACAGTGTTTTCTCTTCTCACTTTTAGGGAACATTTGCATCTCTTTCCCTACTCACTGTTCTATAAACAATTTTCCACAAAAACATGATTTTACACAAACAAAATCATTTTTATCCCAGCTTTTAAAATAAGTCATAGCACGTTCTGTATGTTTGACATTCACAATGTTTTCTCCTCTCATTTTTAGGTAACACGTTCACATCTCTTTCTCTACTCACTGTTCTACAAACAATTTTCTATTAAAAAAATGTGATTTTACACCAAAAAAATTTTTTTATCCCCACTTTTAAAAAAGTCATACCATGTTCTGTCTGTTTGAAATAGAAGTGCTATTACATTCACAGTTTTCTGCCCTTACTTTTAGGTAGGACATTCACATCTCTTTCTCTGCTCGCTCTTCTATACACAATATTCCATAAAAAAAGGTGATTTTACACACAAAAAAGTACTTTTATCCTCGCTTTTAAAATAAGTCAGGCCATGTTCTGTATGTTTGAAATAAAAATATTACGTTCACACTGCTTTCTCCGCTCACTTTTAGGTAACACATTCATATCCCTTTCTCTGCTCACTCTTCTACAAATAAGTCATACAGTTTTCTGTATATTTCAAATAGAAATGCTGCATATTACATTCACAGTGTTTTCTCTACTCATTTTTAGGTAATATATTCACATTTCTTTCTCTACTCACTCTTCTACAGACAATTCATACACACACACAAAAATTGGATGTTTGTATATATGTAACTGTTAATCTTGAAAACTGCTTAACCGATCATTTCAAAATTCGGCACGTATGTGTATTTTTTCATGGACAAAGTTTTTGTGGTAACAATTTTACTACACAATATATTACTTTAAAATGATTTTCTACTCTCTTTTCTTTCTTAGTACATTCATGTACCCTCGATTTGCCCCTCAACATACAATTCATATAATTTTGTATGACTGAAATATAAATGCAACGTATTACATTCACAGGATTTCCTCTACTAATTCTTCCTTTATGAGACACAGTCACTCTTCTTTCGCTACTCGCCCTTCAACACACAATTCATACAATTTGCTATACGTTTAAAACAGAAATACAATGTATTACATTATTACTATATTCTCTCTGCTCACATTTGTTTTATGTAACAATTCACATGTTATTCCGTATCGTTTATCAACTTCATACATACCAATGCCTATACATATCATATGTTGAAGAGCGAGTAAACTCCAAAACAGGTTGACCAGTCACCATGAAAATTGACATATCTAAGTGTTTTCATGACAAAGGTTTTTATGCAACCCATTTTACCATGCAACGTAGTATGTTCACATGGTTTTCTCTACTCCCTTTTCTCATACTTAACACACTACTCCCTCTTCTACAAACAATCCATACATTTTTCCATACACTTGAAATATAAGTGCAATGTATAACATTCACATGGCTTTTCTACTCATTTTCATGCAACGTAGTATGTTCACATGGTTTTCTCTACTCCCTTTTCTCATACTTAACACACTACTCCCTCTTCTACAAACAATCCATGCATTTTTCCATACACTTGAAATATAAGTGCAACGTATAACATTCACATGGTTTTTCTACTCATTTTTCTTTTACTAAACTAAATCACATTTCTTTCACTACTCCCGCTTCGACGAACAATTCATACCATTTTCTATATGATTGAAACAGAAATGCATAGTACATTCACAAAGCTTTATCAACCAACTTTTCTTCCTGTAGTGTTTGTTATTGTTCAACAGTGCTCTTGCTTATTGTCGCTCCAGTGTTTTAATAAAAAATAATGAAACAGTTAAAAAAGTAAAGTAATCGCAATTGGTGTCAGGAGTGCAGCGAAAAGCATGATGAGGAACAGTTGATGAAAAAAATGTTAGTTACGATGGACATAATGGGAAATGAAATGAATTCGGGAATGTGGCAGTGGAAACAAACATGAAAGCTGAATTGGGATAAATGTAAACTATGGAATAGAAAATATGGGAACAAAATGGAAACAAAATGGAAGTCAAATTGAAAATGAAATCTCCAAAACGTAAATATGAAGACGGGAACGTCCAATATGAATATATATGTATCGGAGAATACTAAGAAGGGACTGGCCGGGGTTAAGAAAGTCATGGAAGAACTCAACAGAAAGATAAAGAACCTTGGCCAATGTGTTAACATCCTGGAAGATACACTCGACAGCAGCACCAAAGAACTGAACTCCACAATGGAACAAATGCTCGACGAATACCTCAAACTAGGTGGATATCTACAGGGGAGGCTTGCATTCAGCAGTACACGTTTTACAGCTGAAATGATGGTGTTTGTGAAATATTTGTACGTATTTCTATATCTCCTTTATTTCGGAAATGATTCTTAACAATTGCGACAAATATTTTTATTTAGTTAACGTTTTGCCTTTCAGATTTATCTAAATAAGTATCTTCTCCCACAAAAACAAGACTTCACAAAAAACAGAGGCGAAAAATGCCGAGCGAAGCTCGGTCGCCCAAGTACTGTTATTTATCTTGAATGGATTATGTTTACGTGAGGTAATTTATTGTCTGCAGAGTATTCAAAAACTGTTTATTTTGTTTCTGCTCGTCTTTTTTAAGATAAGAGTCATAGGGTTAAAGCAGATCATGTGTTCTACAAGTGAATTATTGTTACAGGATGAAACACATGAAGACTTTTGTTCCACCAAATCACCAAGGTAAGTCACCTGGTTGATTCATTCTACTGGAGACCTGCTAATTCTATTAAATGTTCCTCATATTTCCCTTTTAGTGTTACATATAGAAACGTTTTTCATACTTAATCATCACAATGAGATTACTTCATAAATTTGTGTAAGTAACTATTACCATACTTATCAGATTTCCTGTTGGTGTTAGATATGGGACTGTTCACAGAACATAATGAGAATACCACAGTTATTTGACCAAATTGTATAAGCTACTGTCTCAAGACATTTTTGTCCAGTTCCCTGTTAGTGTTAAATATGTAACTGTTCAGTGAACATAATGAGTATAACACAGTTGTTTGATCATGTATAAGAGTCATTCCACGTCAAGTCAACAAAATCAGGCAAAAAATTACCTTGATCTCTCAGATTTACTTGAAAATTTTTTTTCTGGTGTTTTGGAACAAAATATATTTGACCCACGTTTCTTCGTTTTATATAAAAAGAAATATTTTGGCAGATATTAACTTTGAAATGTCCCAAAAATCACACGCTTCTCACTCTTCGATCAATCATATCTCCGATTATAATAAAGCAAGCTACTTGATCTTTGGCTCAAATTAAAGATAAATTGCAGTATTTCGTGAGGTATTTATTTAAAATTTTATTAATTATTATTGTTATATTTTATACGATTAAAGTTTTAAAGTTTGATAATATCATAAACTCAACCATTTAAAAATCTGAAGAAAAAAACTAAAAATACAATGAAGTTTATTCAATATTCTCAGAAAAAATCAGAATGGAGTCTCTGATAGTTCAGTTGTAATTAACTTCGCAATTCAGTGCAGCGCACTCGCTTGACACGGCTACCGTAACCTCACACAATTGCCACCTCTCATTTTCATTGGGTAAATTTCCAGAAAAACTGAAGGTAGCTAAGGTTAAACCTCTCTTTAAGAAGGGGGAAAAATTTGATGTAGGTAACTATAGACCTGTATCACTACTTTCAGTTTTTTCAAAATTAATAGAAAAAGTATGTAAGACTTACATCATTCCTCAATAAACACAACACAATTACAAACAAACAACATGGATTTCGTAAAGGCAAGTCAATAAATACAGCAATAGCAGATTTTGTTAAACGTGTATATGAATCTATGGATAAAAAAGAAGAAAATATTGGTATATTTTTAGATTTGTCAAAGGCATTTGACTTAGTAGAACACAACATTTTATTGGAAAAACTAGCTGTTATCGGTATACGTGGAATAGTGAACAAGTGGTTTAAAGAATATTTAACTGCTCGACAACAGATGGTAGAAATTACTTATGCGCATGTAAATTCAAATGAAATAACATATTTATCATCTATGGCAGCGATACAATATGGAGTCCCCAAGGTTCAATTCTTGGACTTGTTTTGTTTTTGATATATATAAATGATTTAGAGTATTCCTTAAAAAATAGTTATCCAACATTATTTGCTGATGATACAAATTTATATATTTCTGGTTACAACTTGAGGTCCTTAGAATGTAAGATAGAACAGACAATATCTGAATTGCTAAACTGGTTCAGCATTAATAGATTATCAATAAATACAAAAAAAACAATAGCAATAGCTTTTCATCATAAACAAAATACACTTACTAGTCATCCCTTTATAAAGTTCCAGGACAAATATATCTCATATACAGATACTACAAAATTTCTAGGAGTATGGGTGGATGAAAATTTAAAGTGGTCGGCTCACATTCAAAAGCTAACGCAAAAGCTGAGTAAAATAACTTATGCTATCACAGTCATTTCAAAAATCATGGACTTGAAATCAGTTTTGTCTCTATATCATGCATATTTTCAATCTGTCCTTTCCTTTGGAATATTATTTTGGGGTAATTCAACAGGAGCAAAATCTATTTTTAAAATGCAAAAAAGGGCAATTAGGATAATGCTACATGTTAATAAAAGAACCAGTTGTAGACCACTATTTAAGGAATTAAATATATTGCCCCTACCCTGTATTTATATATATGAAACATTATGCTACGTAAAATCTAATCTCAGTACATACACAACAAACTCACAGATACATTCCCATGACACCAGAAGAAAAGATCACCTCCATGTAATCACACATAGCACAAGTTCTTTTGAAAAAAGTTTTGTATATACTGGCCTCCAGCTTTATAACAAATTACCCAATTATCTGAAGCAAATACCTGCACTGCATAGATTTAGGATTTGTCTCAAAAAACTTCTCTCACTCCATTGTTTTTACAGTACAAATGAATACTATAAGTACTTTGACAATTAAATTTTTTAAGGTATTTTATAAATGTATACATGCTTTCATTTAGTATTTTGAGGTAATACCTCAATTTTGTAAAATTATATCACTTGTACATATTGCAAAATATTGATAAACCTGTAAATAATTGTAAAGATCTTGGACGTGTTCTATATCATGTATTATGATCCAAAGAACCAATAAAACTACTACTACTACTATTACCACCTTCCATTACGGCAACTGTCCGCTGCTTAAGGTTCCATCCATGTCGGTCTGGGTGGCTCAGTTGGTTAGACGCTGGCCTACGGATCCCAAGGTCGCGGGTTCAAACCCGGCCCAGGCCGATGGTTTTCAAGTGGGCTTAAAAACGACAGCTCTATGTCCGTAGATTTACTGGCATGTAAAAGAACTCCTGCGGGACAAAATTCCGACACACCGGCGACGCTGATGTGATCCTGGCAATTGACAGCGTCGTTAAACAAGAAAATAATTTTAATTTTTAAGGTTCCATGAATGTTACAACGGTACAGTAAGGAGAACACTACTAGCTGACACTATTATATGTACAATATTAGCATCTTCAAAACGTTTTTAAAATATGCATTTTAAACTAATGGTTCGATGCAACACACAGCTTTACCTCCTTCGAAAGAAAATTGTTTCACTAAAGCTTCAGTTTTTGGACAAAGGAATGAAGGAGTGTAATTTTAAAGCACAGCTGGACCCTTCGTTCTTGGCCCCTGACCTTGACTGGAAGTCCTGTTGGTGAATCCATAGCTTTCGCCTCTTTCATCAGCTCATATTGCATAATTCTGTGAATGAAACCATGCACATGGGGAGGGAGGGTGATATGATCTGAGACAGTCTTGCTAATTCAAAGGTGCTTTTTAGTGCAGCGTGAAGCTGAAGACATAGATCTTTGAGATAAAGAGTGAATATAGTGAATTTGTGAGACATTGATCATAGCGTTAATCAATTATGCCAACCTGTAAGTTCTAAATTAGGGATCAAAACATTACACAGTCAGAGTATTTGGATTTGGTTTAAGGGCGCTCAACTTCAAGGTCATCAGCGCCACAGTCAGAGTAGAGAAATTATTTCAAATGTATGGATGTACATGAAGGAAGAAGCAAAGAACTACTTACATCAGAAGATTTTTTTCAAAAAAATTCTAAAGTTGAAAAGCGCGTATCAGATGCCACAGGAGTATCAGAAATATTGTGGAGACATTTTTCTGCATGGACTGTACTGCCTTAGTAAGAAGAAGTTATATGAGTAGCATAGCTGACGAACCAATTCGCATGCTGTCTGCAGTCACCGGCGTTACTCGCTTTCAGGGCGAATCCAGCTGTAGAAACGGATCGCTACTTCATGTCATCCGTGAGTGCTTGCACGCCTCCAGAAAAAAAATTGTAGCAAATGCACTAATGCAAGCTCCTTAGTTTTCAACATCTTATTTTATAGATAAAATGTCAGGGAATAGGTGTGTATTTTTTTTTAGATTTTTAACACATCAATTTAAATTCGATTTTTGGTTTTACAAAATACATCATTAAAAAACAGTCCAAAATTTGTGTGTAGTAATGATCCATCCAAAGTTATTAAAAGTGTTGTATGTTACCTTTCCAGTGCGCCAAACCCCAACTCTCAACTCTATATGGCCTTAGAGTAACAAGTGATTTTATATTACGGTGCGTGCAGAAATTGCATAGTTTCTAATAGCCATAACTAAGCAAGTAATTTAAAAATACGGAAATAAAAAAAATATGAGTCTCCTTATTTGATGCCTGTTAATCATAAAAAATTTTGAACCTCCTACGAAAAAGTCGTGTTTTATGGGTGTTGGATTTGACGTGGATTGACCCATAAGTAGCTTGCACCAGACAAATCAAATTCACTGTTATTGTTAGATAGATAACTGTTCCTTACTTTCCTGATACATTGTCTTATATTGGTTCTTACCTTTCTGTTCCTTTGTTGTTCTTTCCCCACAATTGGCAGAATTGTTAACAAATACTACATTCTATAATTCTGTTTTGTTGATACCATGTACCGAAATTTGTGTCTTTATAAATGTGATATGCTTTCATCATCACCTTCCACTTATTCCTTGTGTCCTTAACTTCCAGGCCTATATTCCTATGTATTATATTGAATGTCTTTTCACTCTTTGGAGAACACATATACCCATCCCTTTTTCACCCAGATATTTTATCAATTGGCTTGTGAATATGTTATTTATGCAATATATCCCCTATCTGAAGAAAGGTTGGAGCTCTGCTAATCCCTCTTCTTCCATAGTTCATCTTTTTAACCTAATGCCCAGTATTATTCTATTGATTTTACTTAGTATATTTAGCAAGTTTATTCCCAATAGATTTCTGGATTACAAGTCCCTGGAATGTCATTTTGTTTCACTTTGGTCAGTGGTATGGTCATTACTTTAAATGTTTTGACATTAACATAATTTGAAGACTTTTTTGGGGTAGCATGTTATATATTTTTTCCCCAGAGTACTCCAATGAGCTGTTAGTTCCACTTGTTATTTTCTCATATCTGTCTTCCAGTAATATTACTGATAATGTTATTTTTACATTTCAGTCTCTCCAAAGGTGTTTTCAGTTATACATCACATTTATTTCCCATTGAAGGCTCAGGAAATGACATAAATTTCAATATGAACAAACATGGTCCTGAATATGAAAGTGACAGAAAATGTCAAAGACTGGAAGGTGCGGTTATTGATACATCCTCAACAGAAACCACTATTTGCTCAGAAACATATAATGATGGAAAAGTTGTCAGCATGGCTTTGTCTTCAAAACAAAGGAAGTTGCTTCAGCAGAGTAACACAAATAAGCAGAATATCAATAAGGAAAACTGCAAGTCTGTCTGGAGCCATAGGCATAGAAAGTCCTACAAATGTGACGTTTCTGAGGAGTGCTATAAATATCCGTCCCATTTAGAGAAAAACATATTGGTTCTTGATAATAAAGAACCAAATAAGTGTGACGTTCGGGACAGTGGCTCGAATCAGTTATCAACATCAAAATCTCGTAACTTGGTTGGTGATACAAAAAGACCACACAAGTGTAACATCTGTAATAAGGTTTTTAATCAGCTAGCAATTTTGAAGGCACACAAATTCATTCACCAAGGGATAAAGCCACAAAAATATAACATTCGTAACAAGGCTTTTACTCAGTTATCAAATCTGAAAACACACAAATTCATTCGTGAAGGGATAAAGCCACACAAATGTAATATTTGTAATAAGGCGTTTACTTGGTTACCAGATTTGAAAATGCACAAATTTATTCATGAACGGATAAAGACACACAAGTGTAGCATTTGTAACAAGGCTTTTACTCAGTTAGCAACTTTGAAAATACACAAATTGATCCATGAGGGGATAAAGCCACACAAATGTAACATTTGCAACAAGGCTTTTACTCAACCATCAAGCTTGAAAAATCACAAATTGACGCATGAAGGCATAAAGCCACACAAGTGCATCATTTGTAACAAGGCTTTTACTCAGTTAGCAAATTTGAAAAGACACAAATTGATGCATGAAGGCATAAAGTCACACAAGTGCAACATTTGTAACAAGGCTTTTACTCAGTTAGCAAATTTGAAAATGCACAAATTCATCCATGAAGAGATAAAGCCACACAAATGTAACATTTGCAACAAGGCTTTTATTCAACTATCAAGCTTGAAAAATCACAAATTCATCCATGAAGGGATAAAGCCACACAAGTGTAACATGTGCAACAAAGCTTTCACTCGGTTATCAGTTTTGAAAAGGCACAAATTTATTCATGAAGGGACAAAGCCACACAAATGTAGCATTTGTAACAAGACTTTTACTCGGTCATTTGGTCTGAAAGAGCACAAACTGATTCATGAAGGGACAAAGCGACACAAGTGTAGCATTTGTAACAAGGCTTTTAATAAGTTATCAAATTTGAAGAAACACAAATTCGTCCATGAAGAGAGAAAACCACACAAATGTAACATTTGCAACAAGGCTTTTACTCAACTATCAAGCTTGAAAAATCACCAATTGACGCATGAAGGCATAAAGCCACACAAGTGTAACATTTGCAACAAGGCTTTCACTCAGTTATCAACGTTGAAAAGCCACAAATTTATTCATGAAGGGACAAAGCCACACAAGTGTAGCATTTGTAACAAGGCTTTTAATAGGTTATCAGATTTGAAAACACACAAATTCATGCATGAAGGGATAAAGTCACACAAATGTAATATTTGTAACAAGGCTTTCACTCAGTCTTCAAAATTGAAAAGACACAAACTCATTCATGAAGCCACACAAATGTAACATTTGCAACACGGCTTTTACTCAATTATCAAATTTGATTAAGCACAAATTGATTCATGAAGCTACAAAGCCGCATAAGTAATACTTGTAACAAGACTTTTACTCGGTTGTCAAATTTGAGAAAAACACAAATGTATTCATGAAGTGAAACAAGTATAAATGTTTCTAGCATGGCTTCCACTCTCTTGTCAAGCCTGAAATTATCCAAATTTATTCTAAAGGACGCAGTACTATTATATTTGTGAGTAGAGACCACTCATTGGTCAAATTGTGCAACATGAATGATTCACAATGAGCATGTCTGCACAGGAATGACAATTTCACTCTATTCATGTTGTATAAGTTTGTTTTGTGAAACCAATGTTATTTGTTTGTATTAGTTTGTAAATATATGCATTAGTAACAGGAGAAAAGCATACATTACATTCTGTATAATTTATTTTGCCAGATTTGCATGTAATCAGTAACTTATATTTCATTAGATAGAAAAGGGAGTGTAACAAATGGACTTTTTGAGAGTGATATGCATTAGATGGTTAAGTTATGGTAGTATTTTCCTATATCCTTTGTAACTTGAGTTATCTTGGAATGAACTTCTAATTAAATTGCTCAATGGACAGCAGGACTTCTGATTTTGAACTGGATGGGTCATTTTATTTCCGAAAAAAATTAGGATACCTGCCCAATGATGAGCCTAAGGATGTGCTGATTTTGAGTTATGTTTAAAATTGTGTTTTACTTTTCACTTTGCTTGGGAAAGTAGTTCTCATGTATATTGCTGTGGAGTTAATATTGCTGTAGTGAAAGAAAATAGAATATAAACTACATTCTGGGGTAACTAACCCTGAATTATGATTTTAAATTATTATATAAGGTGTACATTGTTAGTGTCTATAACATACAAATAGCCCCATACAATATGACAGTATGGAATATCAGACATCTTTCAATGGCATTTGCTGGTATGATGTCATGAAATCCAGCTTCTGTGTGTGGCTAATGAAGACTGCAATGTTAACAGCTCTCTCTCAGAAAGGTGATACATACACGTCTTAGTATCTCCATGAGCATTCTTTTGTCTTTAAGTGATGTCCCTTTGTGGGAGATTGTAGTTGTTAGTCACCTGTAAGCACATCGTGAATCGTGAAATGCTTAAGATACTTATAAGAGAGTCCATAGTAATAAGATTTTCCGGATAAGGCCGCGTCTTGGTTGTGTTGTTGCCATCGTTTCGCCCTACTATGTAGAGCTTCTTCAGGGCTAATGCTTTCCACCTCCAAGGCTAAGGTATAAATAAGCGAGAAGTTGAGGAGTCACCACAGTTCCTTTGGTGCTGCCAAGGAAAGCATTAGCCCTGAAGAAGCTCGACATAGTAGGGCGAAACGTTGGCAACAACACACCAAGACGCTGCCTTACCTGGAAAATCTTATTACTGTGGACACCGGCCGCCGAAGCTTACGTAAGTTATTGAGTCATATAATTCCAAAGCATTCATCAGAAGACTTCTGCCTTTCTTTCCTTGCCTCATACCATAGTAGATATAAAAATATGGAATTGTGTTAACTATCTTCCCTTTTGATTGCCAACTTTTACTTCCTCTGCTGCATATAGTAATTAGGGGAGGTACTGTATCCAACCAAATTCACTGCAAATATATGTTCTGAGACCCCCTGAATGCAGAAAAAGCAGTTATAGGAAAAGGTCTGTCTGTTTGTGAACGGCAGAACCAATAAAATCAAATATGTTTGTTAAAACCAAAGTTAGTATTTCAGTTTATAATCTTTCAGTGTTGTGACATGAAGATTTTGAAGAAAGTTTGTCCACTCTAGATTATCCTTTACATGGAAGAGTTTAAAACTTATGATTTTCCCAAAAAATGGTTCTAATGATTTTGATTAAGGTGCCAAAGAGATTTTTATAGGAAATTACATGTATATTTTGAATTTTCTGACATAGCCTGTGTACCCTGTGCCCATTTACTGGTAACCCGTAAGAGGAGCAAATGTTACTTTACAAAAGCTGTAGATTTTGTGAAAACAAGTATCTATATGAACTTTATGTGGAGTGAACCATTTTGGAAATAGTCATTGTTTGTGTCTGTTTTTCAATACTTATAATTGTGTCAAATGGTAGGTCGTTATTCACTTTTTGGCTGTTTGCCCACGCAAAGAGAAAGGCATTTCGATGCATACATTTAGCGACCAGATGTAAATATCACTCAAATACTACTGTATCCACATATTCCCTTATATGCACAAGGAAATTACCAATTAGATAATTTCTCAAAACGTTAATCTCGACTGAAGTGAAGATTGGGATATAAGGGTTTGTAAGATTAGTACAAGAGTGCAACACGTCAGACTTTTTCTTCACGAATTGTACGATAATTCTCATCAACTGAAGTTACGAAACTGATGATTCACCAGTGCAAGAGGATACATATCAGGCTGCAAACTTTGAGATGCCCAAATGTTCCAGATATTTTCCTCACAGATATCAGATGCATACGACACATTTGGGCACACCCGAGTTCTGAGCCACTGACTCTTGAGTGTAGTCTCCTTGTGGCGCGGGAGTCTGTCAAATCACCTCATATGTAGATCATGACTGGAGACCCGCCTCGCTAGGAAGGAAGATCCTGATTATAGTTGCGGGGATGCGTGTCTGCGCCTGGTTGGTGCCGTCTTCAGAAAGTACTCATTACGAATGAATCACTGGTTTCTTCTCCTAAAGGTGAGGTTAGAGATTAACCCACCCCCTGATCAGTCAGCCAGGACTGTGTATTTCACTGAACTTAACTGGAGTGGGACGGCGAGCCTGCTATAGCCTCTGTGTAGCCCTGTCATCCCAGCTTATGAGGAGCACTGGGGGACAAAATTAATTTATTTTTTCTCATGGCAAGCAACGTTACTGGAAAGAAAACGAAAAGTCAATAAAGAAAAAGATTTACACGCGTTGTCATCACCTCATTCACCTCGTTCTCTAGTTATTCGTAGATTGCAAGAGCGTCGGTCATTTTTAAAGGTCAAAACGTTTGTTATTCAGTCGGGTGTAGATGATATATTTAGCTCTGTTGATTCCTGTACCGTCTCAGATCATGTTCTCTTGTTCAGAATTACATTGCTACAGTTTGTTGACCAGAATACTCCACAAGTATCCTATCCGCGTTGAGAAGCACCTAAACTCCTCCAAGGGCGTCATTACCATTCCCCTGTTGTATGGTACGTTGAAGGAGGAGATCCAGGGTTATCAGTCGTACCAGGGTCTCACGGAAGTTTACGTACATGAGTGAAGTATGACGGTATGCAGGTGCCTATTCGAATGCTGTTTATTATATATGAGGGCCTTCACCTCCATCCCATTATAAAGGCAGATAATGAGATTATTGCTGTTCGAATGTATATTCCACAACCTATCCATTGTTTCCAGTGCCAAGGCTATGGCCACACTAAGACCTCTAATAAAGCTTCAATTGTGGTAAGGATGCGAGTATGTCCATCTGCTCCTAGTGTGTTAACTCTACAGGCATCCATCCAGCGAATTCCCGACTGTGCACATTATCTGGATGAGGTTATGCAGGAGCTCAAGGTGAAAGAGTGTTTATACTTCTCTGAAACTTAGAAACGCAATTTGTTAGACAAACTTCTATCCTAAAGTTTGGTACTTTTAGTTCAGTAGTTTTAAACCAAGTGTCAAAGCCGGATATAGGTACTTAAAATTGCCCTGTAGCCACCATCAGTGTCGCTTCTCTCCCAATTTGTGCACCAGCTTCCGACTTCACTGGCTCCGTGACTTAGTGTTGGTGCTGAAACGAGACACTTAAAAATTCAGCCAAAATGCAGTGTCCTCAAAGAACTTACGACTTCTGCTAGTGTAGGTTGTGCCTTTAAGCACTTCTCCTTAACATCCAACGCGATCTTGCTCCCAAGGTACCAGAGGGCACTGTCGAGTTCAGTAGGGTCCCCTGGGCTATAGGCGATTGCTTCGCAGTACTGTCTTCGGCTTCTATGGAAGCGGCCCTCTTGCTGCTGAGCTGCGTATGGAGCAAGAACTACTTACTCGCAAAAGCCCTAGTCCCACGTGGAACCAAACGGGCCAGCTGAAATAACAGTCGTCGGTCAAGTGAACCTAGTTCACAGCGTTTCTCATTTGCCTCAGGATGTCCATTCTCCACTGGAGTACATATGACTTAATGGCACATAGGGACGAATTGCAACCACTCAGCAAATTGATATCGCCCAGTATTTTGAGCTTACAGGAAGTCAGGCTTCGCCAGCTGCTTTGCACTTCCTGGTTTCATTCCCCTGTGCTTTGACCTCCCACAGGAACCTGGTACTACTGCATTAGGGCGTGTCATGTTCGTGATTCGCAACGCTGTTTTTTACCAGCCTGTCATGCTCACCACCACATTGCAAGCTGTTGCTGTTACCCGGAATGGCCAGGCTATTCTTTCACCCTCGTCCGTTTATCTGCCCCCCTACTCAGCCTTCCCCATTGTGGGCCTATAAAATCTATTGCCCCAATGTCCTACATTTTGTTGGGACTTCAATACCCACCGCCCTCTTTGGGGATCGCCTCGGAATAAATAAATAAATATTTTGTTGTTTAACGACGCGGTCAAATGCCAGGATCACATCAGCGTCGCCGGGGTGCCGGAATTTTGTCCCGCAGGAGTTCTTTTACATGCCAGTAAATCTACTGACATGGAGCTGTCGTTTTTAAACACACTTAAAAACCATTGACCTGGGTCGGGTTTGAACCCGCGACCTTGAGATCAGTAGGCCAGCGTCTATCCAACTGAGGGATCGCCTCGGGCTTGCGTATGTGGGACGTGCCTTGTAGACTTTTTCGCATAGAACCACCTTTCCTAAGACTGATGAACCTACTTGTTTACTTTCTCTACTACGTTTAGTAAGCAGAGGATGTGTAGTGTTCCACCCAAAAATTCCATGACGATGATTCACCGGATGTTTAAAATGTTTTGTGTCCCTCTGAATACAAAAGGAGGCATTTTTAGAGAAAGGTCCGTATCTGAACAGAATAACTCAAAAAGATAAGTCGGTTAAAAACCGTAGTTGGTATTTAAGTTATACATCTCCTAAGGAGATGGACACAAGATTTTGAAGAAAATTCCTCTGCCCTAAATTACCCTTTACGTGGAAAATTTTTCGGAAGTTTTGATTTTTTCGAAAATAGCTCCAATTATTTTCATTAAAATGCCATATGTTTGAAATACTCTATGACAAATGAAATGTATGTTCTGAATTCTCAGGCTGTAGCCAGGTAACCTTGTTTACTATGGATGACATTTACATAACTGGTAAACCGTAAGAGATAGAACAAATCTCACTATCAAAAATGTGGGTCTTGCTAAAGCACACGATTTATGTCCAAATAATTATTTTTAGGGTGAACCATTTTAGAGATATTCCTGGTTATTGATGTGAGTTTTGGAGTACTTAAACTTTCGCCAGATGGAAAATTGTTATTCATTATTATATCTTAGTCATGCAAACAGAAGAGTGTCTCAAAGGATTAACAGATTTGACTGTCCCTCAAAGTCTACTGTATTCCCATATTCTTGAATCTACAAGGAAATAAGCAATAAGGCAATTTTTGCAAGCTTTTACATCAACTAACACGACAAAGATAGGAATAAGAGTTTGCAAGAAAGCTCAGTACAAGAGTACCTAGAGAAAGTCACGTGTGCAGCACATCAGGTTTTTTTTTTTTTTTTTTTTTTTTTTTTTTTCTGATTCTACTTTCACTCACTCTCACCTGGACATACTGCTTACTTAGCACAGCTTGCACATCGCTTTGAGTGGGACATCGTCTCTGCATCTTCTCTAGCGATGATCTTACATGCCTTACGAGCTTGCTATTACAGTACGTAACATTGTCACGTGTACCCATCTGACAGATACAAGGTAACTGGAATAGAGAGGCAGGCCAATCCGGGGGATTGCGCTGCTATTGGCTATTGTTCATTACGTCATTAAGAATACTAACTTACTGCGACAGTTTAACCCTTTCTAAGGCCGTGGGAAGTATGCTTCCCACTTGGAAGTATGCTTCCCACTTGTGTTATGTTAGAAAGCCCATGGGATGTCTGTTGACCACTCCTTATGTGTACTGGTATATAGCGGAAACTTCAACAAAACGAGGAAAAAAATGAACGCGTAGTAGTATCGCTTCTACGAGGACTCAAAGACAAAGTAAAGTGTCAGATGTTTGAAGGGGCCGTCACTGCAGCTCCTTGTCTCACAAGTAAACTCATTTATACCAATTTGGTCATACAGATTCTGTCTTGGTTTAGAAAGTCTTGGAAGGCTTCATTGAAAATACTCAACTGAAGGAATAAAGTGAAGGAAAGAATTTATGGAAGATTTCAGTTTAGATTATACTAAAATGTATAATTCTACCTCTTGTGGTTTTACTATAATACTTAAATACAGCAGAGTACGTATATTCTGTAAACGTTTGACGTAACCTGAGACTTTTCACTTGTATACTATGTACTTTAATATGAATCATTTTTACGTTATTCAGAATAGTGAAAATGAAAACTTAAAGAAAAGGTTTGTTTAAAGTATACCCATAAACTATTATTTGCATACAACAGCAAACTTGTAACAGTCATAGAATAAAACGGCCCGTGAAAGGTCTAAAGCACTGCATTGGTTTGTGTTATTGCTCAGTGTAAAACGTGGCATAGATGTAAAAATAGATGGAATGTTGCATTAAATGTAAAAGAATAACAAACCCTGGTGCTACAATAACATATTCCTCCTGCCATATAATATTAATAGTTAAATATCTCACTAGGTACGTACCTTAGTTTTCAGATTACTTACTCAGAGTTGTTGAGGCAGATTATAGTGCAACCTTTTTCGCAGCATATTTCCTCATCATGTTTGCCTTTACTTGTTTGTTCGCGTGTCCTATATGTTCAGTGAACCCCAGGAAAAATGTTGTTTGTCCAAATTACATTTAAACTATCATTTTTTGTTTCTTTCTCGTGTTGGTTAATTTGATATGCATTTTCAAAGTATTTTATCACATGAAAAACTTTAAGTCGTTCAGATAGCACGCATACGCACCATAGTTTGTCCAGACATTCCCCAGGTTAAATTTCTCTTGTGAACCTCCGAGTGTAAGCTTATGGGTGCGCCTTCCGCAGGGGAGGCGAGAGGGGAGGTCACTAGGTATAGGTGAACATGCGCTGGTCGCAATGGCGACAAAAAATTTCGCCCAGTTCGTCCTGAAGCTTCATAGCGGATGGACGTGTTTTACGTTTGCTCGTCAATATCACATCGTGAGTTTGCTGCTGAGAACTTCCAGTTCACTGCAGCCAAGTGATTGGCTGTTGCATTCGTGCGCTTGATTGGTGCATTAGTTTTGCACCAATTTCACCTACTCCAAGAGACTATTTTGTGCTTCTTAAGCACGTGTTTAGGTGACTAACTTACCGGTGAGCAGGATAGCAAGACCTTAGCCATCAGTCTTAGACTGATAAGGCGCCTTTTGGTCCTGGTCCTCTGCTATCTGCGCCAACCAGCACTCACCCTACTATACTAACTAGACTTTAACATGACTGAGACTGCTCCAAATGCTACTGATGTTCCTGCAACTTGCAGTTATGGAACCGCACCGCTGCCCAACACTAACCAAGGGCCTACAAACACTGCATCTGTTTCAAACCCCACTCTGTACTACCTCGAGGGTGGGAACTTCCAGCTTTTCTTGGACAAACCGCTAGTGGTAAATCCACAAATACCTCTCGCACCGGAAGTACACAGCGTACTCTCTAGCGAGAAGAAGGCAAGAACTAGCTACATTGCCCAGGCAGAACACCATGTCCTGCAAGCCATACCAAACAACGCCGTCCCAAGAGATGAAGTTGCCACGCTCTACAAGACCCTATTTGCGCACAGATTACGAGTTGAAGCTATTAACTCCTATCTGGAATCGCACAGCAGGGCCACCCCACAGGAACAAGAATGGCAAACTGTCACCTCCAAAAGGAAGAGGAACTTGGAACCCTCTTCAAAGGTGGTCACAAAATCTTCAAATAGATTCCAGCCACTGGCCACCACCAGCCAAAATGCAACCACGTCACAGGCTCCTACAGCAGATGAGCCCGACATGGACACCTCTGACAGTGTACAGGGAAATCCTACTCCAACCACCGCACCAGGGAAGTCCCAGAAGGCAACCCCAATCTTCCTTCGAGACCCGATGAAGGCTCGTGAAATATCTAACCACCTCAACAGTGCTCACCCCGACGTAACGTTCACAGTCCGTAACATGAGTGGGACTGTAGCCTTTATACCAAACACTCCGGAAGATCATCGTAAAATCCGGAAAGTGCTGAGCGACGGTTCGGTGCAGTACTTGACCACCTTACTGCCCGACGAGAAGTTACTATACGTAACATTGAAAGACCTGCCCATGTATGTCACCGAGGCAGAGGTCACAGCACACCTCAAAGAACTGGGATACCCTGTTGAGCGAGTAGGTCAACTACGCTCCAACAGACGGCAACCACCGCAGTTCTTACCCCATTTTCGTGTGGCACTTAAAAAGGAGGCCAACGCCCAGCACATATACAAGGAGACGAAGATGTTTAACGCCCTTATACGGGTTGAACCATATCGCCCGCCTGCTAAACCGTTGCAGTGTACTAACTGCCAACAATATCAACACAGCGCAGCAGGCTGCCGTTTAAGAACAATATGCTCCTTCTGTGGTGAGCCAGGCCACAAAAGAAGTGACTGCCAACTACCTAGTGTGTCGGGTGCCAAGCCAACTTGCTACAACTGTGGGGGAGAACACTCCTGCAGGTATGCAAAGTGTCCGGTCTGGCAAGAGGCCAGAATCGAGATGCACCTCAACAAAAATGGACAGCGTACCCGTTTTGACGCTGCTCCAGTAAGTAGGAACCCTTTGGGTCTTCCCAAAGAAGCCTTCAGAGGTGCCCGTTTCCCAGGGCTGGGGCCTCTTGAGCGAGTTCAACACCAGAACTATGCTGCAGCCCTCAAAACATCTTCAACTGCTACACCAGCAGTACCTACTCCAGTACAGATGCCAGCATCAGTACCAGCTCCTACAGCAGCTACATCACAACAGCCTGCTCCTAGTTGCGCACTCAATACTGCCAACTTAACCGACGTTGCTCCCACGACCAACCGTGGAAAGTCAACTGTGGCCCCTCAACTTAAGCCTCTGCCACCTCGTCAACCTGCGCAGAAGCGACTATTGGCGTACCCACCAACACTGCAAGCGACACAAAACTCACTTATCCCTGATGAAGGTTTCCTCAAATTGATGGCCAAGATTCCCTTACACTTGCAAGCGGATTTCGCCACCGTTCTCGCTGAGGCCCTTGCCCAGCGGCCAACTTCTATAGCCTCCGAAACCGTACTGGTGTACACCGTCTTCACCTTCATGTCCCAGTATGGCAGACAGGAGTGAAGCACTAACCAACGTCCTCGGCATCAAGATCTGCTCTTGGAACGCCAACGGCATACGTGGCAAGCTGCAAGAAGTCAAAAACTTCGTTGCAGTAAACAAGATCAACGTTCTGATGGTCCAAGAGACCCACCTGTCGCAGAACCTAAAAGCTACGATTCCTGGCATGATCTGCCACAGGAGTGACCGAGACGACGGATACGGTGGCACGGCCATATATATTAGCCGCAACATCCAGCACCATCGCCTTAACCTTACAACCAGTGATGGCTTGGAAGGCACAGGTATACAAGTGGCAACCAACAGAGGTCCACTTAACCTCTACTCCGTCTACATTCCACCAAGTAGACGTATCAGTGAAAGAGACCTGGATGCCGTATTCCTACAAGGCTCGACCACCATAGCCATGGGCGACTACAATGCCAAGAGCCCATACTGGAACTCTACCACCAGAAACCACAGAGGCATGGTACTGGAAAGTTACCTCGAAAGAAGAGGCCTTGTTGCACTTGCTCCAGCTTCCCCAACCATCTCCCATGGTGACCGTCGTCCACCTGACTGGCTTGACATCGCCATTCTCCAAAACATCCGACATCACCCAAAAATCTTCTCGGTCCCTGAACTCTCATCGGACCACTATCCGGTCATTCTACTCTTCAGAGACCGGCCTTCACACAAAGTCCCTCCAAGAACCATAAACCCCCGGAGGACAAACTGGACCAAGTATAGTGCACTAATGGCCGAACAACCAGCCATCTTCCAACCGTGCGACAGCATAATGGATGCAGATCATCTTGCATCTACCATCACATCAGCTATGGCTACAGCCATGACAGAGGCTACCCCTCCTCGCTCCAAATTTTCAATTGGCCAAAAACCTCTCCCTCGCGAGCTTCGTCAGCTCATCTCGGCGAAGAATAGGGCTCGTCGCAAATTCCAACTCACGCGCAGCCCCGTGGACAAAAGAGTGGAACAGACTACAGTCCATTCTCAAAATGGAGTTAAGCGACCACAGTAATGAAGAATGGGAACGACGCCTGTGCACTTTAGACACGGAAGATTCTTCCCTCTGGAGAATGGCAAAGGCCATACTCCGTATTCCCACTTCTGACCCACCTCTTACTGATGGCAGAAGACTTGCCCAGTCCACTAGGGAGAAGGTTGATATGATGGCTGAACACCTAGCCTCAACATTCCATCCAGCGGAACCTCTCGACGCTGACATTGCTGAAGAAGTTCAGGCCAGGGTTCAAAACTACTTAGCAACACCTCCTGTCAATGAAGAAGTAAGCCTCACCACGGTAGAGGAACTTAAGAACATTGTAGCCTCTGTCCGGCCATACAAAGCTGCGGGAAACGATACCCTCCCCTATGCAGCCTTCAAAGTACTCCCAGAAGAATGGATGGCTCTACTCGCCCACCTGTTCAACAGCTTGCTTCGTCTTGCACACTTCCCGGCTGCATGGAAACATGCGCACATCATCACACTGCCTAAGCCGGGAAAAGACGCCAAAGACCCAGGCAACTACAGACCCATCAGCTTACTGCCAGCCATTAGCAAGCTATTTGAGAAGGTCATACAGCACCGCCTACAGAATATGCTCGACAGGCACAACATCCTTCGCCCCGAGCAATTCGGATTTCGGCGCAATCATTCCACCACCCACCAACTGCTTCGACTCGTGGACCAGGTGGTAACCGGCTTTAACAACCGGCATTACGTTGCAGCCCTCTTTTTGGACATCTCCCGTGCCTTTGATTCTGTATGGCATGAAGGCCTAATCCATCGGCTCATAAATTACGACACCCCGAAATATCTGGTCCACCTCATTCACAGCTTCTTGACCAACAGAACCTTTGTCGTGACAAAGGAAAGCATACACTCTCACACATTTTTCATCAATGCAGGGGTACCCCAAGGCAGTGTCCTGGGCCCCCTGCTATTTTTAATATACATAAACACTCTCCCAACTCTCCAGGGCTGCAACCTGTATCTCTTTGCCGACGACACTGCAATTACCACAGCATCGCCAAATCATGGTATTGCAGTACAAAGACTACAACGTTATGCCAATATGCTGACAGCATGGTTTGCTGCGTGGCGGCTCAACATCAACGCCAATAAATCCAAAGCCGTCACGTTCTCCAGACGCCACCCCCAGGATGTTGATGACCTTCGTCTGGTAGGCGAAAGAGTACCATGGTCCACAGAAGCAACATATCTGGGAGTACTCCTAGATATGCGACTAACATGGAAAGCGCACATCTCAGCTTTAGCAAATAAAGTGAATAGGAGAATGGCTATGTTAATCCACTGTACAACAAAAAGTCCCCCATGTCCTTGAGGAACAAGCTCCTCATATACAAACAAGTCATCAGGCCTGCATTAACTTACGCCTGCCAAGTCTGGGGCGCTACAGCGAAGACAAACCTCTATCAGCTACAGGTACTACAAAATAGATATCTCAGGACATCAGTAGCAGCCGACTGGTACATCCCCAATGACAATATCCACACTGACTTATCTTTCCCGACACTCATAGAGCGCATCAAGGACCTTGCAAACAAGTTCTATGCACAACTTCCCAACAGCTTCAATCAGCTCATACGTGGACTTGGGGAGTACGACTTAGACCCCGGTGAAACTTACAAACGCCCCAGACTAATACTGACAAATCCTTGACTACTACATAGACTCTCATCATCCCCAATATCATCAGTATAACCCAAAAAAAAAAAAAAAAAAATCTTAGACCAAAATCCCACCGCTGAACCACCATCCTTTTAAAACACCATCTTATGCCAGTAAGGGATTCTATCCCGGAATGGCGAGAGTCAGAGGGCGCCTCCCATAGGGAGGATAACCCCTCAGTGACCCCGCTACAAGTGGCAATGGCGAAAACGCACGAATCGACCCGAACTAAAAGCAACCTAACTAGAACAATTAGCACCTGTGTTTTCACTGTAATAATGGAGTGGTTGTCTACAGTCGTTTAACTGTATTACAGTGTATCCAGTTATTTACTTGTGTTTTAGTGTTTATTTGCTATTCATCTGTTCTTAGAGCTATTTTCCAAGAAGAATGAATAGCCTTCAATATCTTTTAGAAACAGATTTCTCAGTTTTAAGCTTGAAAGAGAAGTGTGAAATAATTAGCTGATACCTCCTCTCAAATTATTAATGGATGCGCAAACAAGCCGAGAGAAGATAAGTTGTAAGTCTTTTAATGTAAATATAAATAAAAGAAATAGTTGGACTTGCGGTTTATTTCCACAAATAAGCTATTTTGTTTTCCGTACTTGCTGTTTGCTAAGGGTAAATATACAAGCTGGGCATGCTCTGGCGTGTCAAATCTAAGTCATTTAAAACAGAAGGTTAAGAAGCACGAAGAATATTTCACACAAGAACGCTTATTTAGATTTATCAGTCCTTGGAAAAACAGAAATTATGCAACAGCTTAGCTCAACTTTCAGACACAATATAGAAAGACACTATGACAACGTAAGGAAAAAATCGCTATATTCTTTCCAAAATAATTGATTGTATTAACTTCTGTGGTGAGTTTGAACTTGAGTTCCGTTGACATGATGAAGATGCAGAATCTAACAATCCTGGAATATTCTGCGTGATAAATCATTTGACTTCAGCTTTGGATGCAGTTGTAAAAGAGCACATGAATTATGCTACAGTCTTTAAAGGTACAGCCATAGAAAAAATTATTGAGCGCTTTAGGAGAGCAGAATATTTCTAAATCCCACGTCGTGCTGCTGCGCGGCTTAAACAAGTCGATATTTCCAAGAAGCAGCCTGAGTTTATTGATAGTCTCTGTTCTATATGTCGGACACGCAAACAGGCTGTGTCTCGAATCACCACTTGTATTTGTATCTGCTCCTGACAATGAAAGGGGCAGTATAGCAAACTGCCAATAGAGGAATGTAGCAGCAAAGGAAATATATCACATAATAATACATCGGAGCCAACAGAGGGTTGAATTCTCCAGTCACTTATTGGCCACTAATTTACTTTTCTTTCCACGTTGAATAATAAATTTCTTGAAAAAATCCTTTCTGACTTGCAGTCCTATCCATTTTTAAGTAAATCTAAGTTAAAACAGAACTACAAATCATTTATTCTCGAAATGGTTTTGAAGAAATGAAAAGTGCAATAGCCCTTCTAAAGTTTTTAATTGAAAATAACCTGCAAGAACTCTTTGGTGATGTTATGAAATTGTTGAAATTAGTAGCTACTATTCCAATGACAACGTGTGACGCAGTGAGATGTTTCTCCACTTTGTCTGGATCAAAACATTTCTTAGAAGTACCGTGGATAAAGATGGCTGTCTGCTCTTGCCATGCTGTCTATTGACAAGGAAATAATCAAGTCTTTCATATTTCAACGAGTCATAGATTCGCCAAGCAAAAGGAAAGGAGGGTGAGGTTTCTCAACAAATATACCTTTACAGGAGATTCAACCCCATCAATGTCATCAGGCTCGTTTAAGGAATTTCGGAGCTACCGAAATACGGTATGCAATTTAGAAAATCAAACTATTTAGGGAGGTAAACTACATAGTGCACTAAAAGAAGTGAATCCCCTGTTATTTTAGGCACCAGCCGCCACTGCTGCTGCACATTCTGCTTAATTTTACCTTAAAAACTTCTCATTAAGTGATCTTCGGGATAAACAATAAAGGAAAGAAATATGCCAGTTCTACAAAAATCAGTCGGTATTTTCGAGGAAGATGGAAGAACTACGAACTGCTTCAATTTTACTCTCCTTTAGAAAACCAAGAAGATCTGGGACCCCAGACTGAAGAAAACAAAGACGAAATACTTAATGAGCAATAAATAGACACAGATGTAATGCCAAATGAAAGAAAAGCTTAAGAACTAGGAGTCATATTTTTAATAATGCATCTTAATTTGCTCTGTAATCAATCGACAGGTGCCTTTATTAATTCTAGATCTAACTTTTTAGATAGCTGAAGTTATGAAAAATTTACTTTTATGTTACGCGGGTAATAGAGCCTCTTTTATTGTTACACACAGTTTTAACATACTTTTAAGTACTTCATTGTTCAGTTTCAGAGACTACTAGATCCCAATTTTGGTATCAAACGCCACCACATTGAGTTTTCCTGAAAGTTATTTCTGAAATATTTGAAAAACCACATTCCAAAAGTACTTTATATTTTAAAATCTCATGTTAGATGACCCGTTTAACATTTTAACATTGAAGTTAACTTATTTTATTTTCGGCAGTTTTTTGGAATAATCGAAAAATTAGGTGAATGAGTTTAGCGGCGCTTGATGCTAGGCCCCTCATTTATTGATAGTTTATTGCTACTCAAACCAACATTAACGATCTTTTCGTTCTTGAATACTTAGAGAGGGAATATTGCGTTTAAGATTTGAAGGAACGGGTTCATAATTTCTTTTATTTGAGCCTTGTTTCACAATTCAATATGATGCTGAAAATACATTCTGTTATGAGATGTTATAATTCCAATCGACACATTTTAAAAGCTTACGCCCAGTTTTTCTTGTGAGCTTATTTAATACCAAATGGTTCTCGTCAACGGCTTAAAGGGTAAACATTGGTACCAGAAAGGGTCTCTTGCTGTAATCTGAAGAAGGGTCGTACATAAATAGTTCAACATTTGGCTTATCGTGTGTATAAAACAGTAACAGTATTTGGATTTCAACTGAGAACTTCGTGTTCCCCCATTTTTTTTAGCAGAGCTCTATTTATAGTCCGCCTTTGACTGAAATGGTTTTATCGGAGGTAGTTTTGTTTTGGAATATATTGCCTACCGAAAATGGTATTTACTGCACACACACATGCACACACACACACACACACACACACACACACACACACACACACACACACACACACACACCAAGCATCCTGACACACTAACGAATGAGCTAGGAGGCCAGTCAATTTGAGTGTGTCTTACATGAAATATAATGAAAATATGCTTAAATCTTTAATCCATGCTATAATACGTCTTGTAAATGGAATTTGCTGCAATTTGTATACGAAATGGAAAAACGAAATCGCCTAATACCAACCAAAGAAACACGGAATGAAAGCATTCTTCATTGTAAATTTGTTGGAATTCAATGAGGCTTAGGGTCATTCAGGTGAAATAGTATGTTCGACCGTGCAACAGTATTGCAAATAAGTAAAGGATGCTCTTCCTGGAGATATTCAGGGAAACCACATTATTATTTCAGCTTTGAAATTATAGTCTATCGCCTTCAAGGGTAATTTTCTGATTGGAAAATAAACAGATAAAAAGAAAAAAAGCATTTTCGCAAAAATTGCACGAAAGCATGCATAGATATTGAGCTTATAGAAATACTCCAAGTGAACAGATTTTTAACTAAGATATAAATGCAAGTGTTTTAGGACTTTTCAACTACAAAACTCGTTTCCAAAATTGGAATTTCAGAAAACACGCTTTTCTTGCTGAACGAGAATACTCTGTATTTGATATGCACTTTATAGAATTTTGGGTCACATTTAAAACAATGTACTCATTTGCGAAAGATTGAGATCTAGATTCTAAATCTATAAATTATAGTTTTATATGAACATAAAGGTACGAAAAATAACAATTTCAAAATTCATATCTGAGGGGCATAGAATTTGAATTATTACAACTATTTCTTGTATTATTATTTCTCTTATTGCTCTATGGTTATTTGTTAGCTTATCAGAAATACGTCGAGTTCTGCAGAAAAAATGCCAATTAAATAAACGTATACGTATACAAAATATATGTATGTGCTACTTTAAGAGAACAATGAATCTACAATCCATTTTGTTCTTAAAGATTTTAACATCGCAATTTTAATGCAACAATAGTTAAATGCAGAATTATTCAATAATTCGCTTAAATGTGTGCAAATATATTGTGAAACTGGAGTTACTTGAGATTGCCTTCTGCCTGTCCCTTTTTGTTAGCTTAGCCATTGCCAGTTATGTTCTTGTAGCTAATGGCTATGGGAGTCTGGGTATTATATAGTGCAACTGGAGCATTGGATGATGGCATAACCATGACCTGGGGGAGCGAGAACTGGATCACCTCAGGGATAACTCTGCAAGCAGTAGTAACAACACATTCCCATCTTGTTGCATCATCGCCGGAGCGCATCATGGCCACCCACAGAAGTGGCACCCAAGAAGCAGGAAGCTACCTGCCTAGAGATGACTGCACCATTCTTAATTTGCTATCGGGACCTCTTCTTCTTAATAGGCACTACAACTTCATTGACTGAATGTTTTGGCCTTCTCTACAATTTTCTTCCATTCAATGCGATCTTTTTTCAGGTTTACCCAATTTCTTATCTTCATATTTTTTAAACCTTGGTGTATGTCGTCACTCCATCTGTTTTTAGGTCTGCCCCTTTTTCTAGATTCGAGAGTGTATATTTTTTTAACTGTTCTCTCATTTTACATTCTATACAAATGTCCGAGCCATTCAAGTCTCTGTACTGTAATGAAATTAATAAATTTTCGTCTTTTTATTCTTTTATTTAACTCTTCAATTCTCAGAGTCCTCCACTGTCCTCTGTCTTTAATTGGTCCAAAAATTCTTCTTAGTATCTTTCTTTCAAATATTGATAACTTTTACTTTTGTGATTCTTTCAATACCCGTGTTTCAGAGCCATATGTGACTATAGGTTTAATGATTGTGTTATAGATTCTTAATTTTGCACTTATAGTTATAAGTTTACTTATGAATAAGTTATTATACATAAAATGTGCTTTATTACCGTGAATAACTCTCTCTTTCACCTCTTCCTCTATGGAGTTACCATTGTTTATTACACACCCGAGGTATTTAAATGATTTTACAGGTTTTCCTACATTGTTGTTTATTATTAAATCCTCCAACTTATTTGGTCCTTTAGAACGTTTTAGAAACGAGGCCAATATCAGGACCTACGTCACAGAAAAATGCGGATGTCTATTGTCAGAGGTGTAGGGTTGCATGTAAATATCACAGTTTGCTGTATACTGGGTTAACAGTATTCATTGTTGCCATGTTAGTTCTAGATCATAAGGTTGTTATAGTCTTGTTCTTAGAATCAGCAATCTTGAGCAAATTACCTTAGTGCAGACATATTCAACTTGGGCTAAGCGACATTTAAAATTCACTTACAGTCAGTATAATATGTTTCCTGAATGATGTCAAACATCAAAAAATATTTCAGCCAGAGAGATTTGAAGCACCTTCTTTCCAAGAATCCATTTAGCTTACTCTGTTGGTCTGCCCAACAATGATAGCTTACTGCTGCGCTCCGAAATGTGTTGTATTCTTTTTTCAAACAACAATAACAGTGTCTGCGAATATACGTTAGCGACTTCCCGAACTCAGTGCATTTTCGTGTGTGTTATGTGCAGGCTTGTTTTCATTATTCGAAGTCTCGCATTTCATTATTTATATTTGTGAAGTGATTATTAGACTACCGCCATTCAATTTCTTTCTATTATTGATTTAGTGAACTACATATTTAATGTTTGTTACAACATTCTTTTTAAGAAGAGTAAAATGAATGAAACACGTGATAGTGCGGTTAATTTTGAAACAGTGCCAGTGAAAGTTGCAATAACGCATGTTTCATTGTGAGACATCGGTGAAAAAGCTTTTGAAGTTTAAACATTATAGCAAGTCTAAAAGCCCCAGAAATGTAAAGTGCAGATATTACAGTAAATATGGATTCTTGTCAAATATGGGGATTGACTTTTTTCCCTCTGAATAATTTGTGACCTAAGTCTGTGAAATAAATCGATAAAGCACTTGACAGGCACTTGGTAACCAAATACGGAGATGATAAAGAAAACTTTGTCTACTTTTTCGGGGTAAAAACAGAACATTTGGATAAAATTAATAATTTCTATGCGCGTGTGTGTCCAATCAGTAATATATGTAGTTGATGTATTCATTTCACCAGGTGACCCACTGCAGCTGGCCCCACCGTAAGTAGATAACCCTTCGTGCGTTAAAGTAGTTGCGGAAGTTCGCGGGGGAAGAGAGGCCAGTGACGTAGCTGCTTCTTAGCGGGACGCGATGCGAGAGGAAATTGAACCAGCGTGTGTACTTCGTGGTAATAGACAATAACAGGATAAACAACCGAGAAAGTCTCATTCCACTTACGGAATCTTTATTTTCCAGGGAATATCCTCACTCTTGTATATGCTGCTATTGTCTAACACTTGAATTACAGATTATAAAGAGCATGAAGGCACGTAATGTTTCACTGGTATTTCTTCGTTTCTTATTAATGTTATTGTTGTATTTGTTTATATTAATAGTTATTGTTTCTATTCGTATTGTTACTTTCTTACTATTAATTATTATTAATTGTTATTTCCCATTATTTTTATTAGTGTGTTTATTAGTGTTATTATTATTATTATTATTATTATTATTATTATTATTATTATTATTATTATTATTATTATTATTATTATTATTATTATTATTATTATTATTATTATTATTATTATTATTATTATTATTATTATTATTATTATTATTATTATTATTATTATTATTATTATTATTGTTGTTGTTGTTGTTGTTGTTGTTGTTGTTGTTGTTGTTACTTTTACTGAGGAAATCAATGTACGCCGTTAGAAGGAGGCATTTTCCAACTCTACCGAAGAACGTAGACGAATTTTATAACACACTACTTAGTTTGCAGAATGGGATCACGTTTCAAGATGAGCAATTTTGTTTGGTCAGTATCGAAACACAGATTGTATTGTTTACGTATAAAGACAATTTGAACATGTTATGTAAACAGAGAATAGTATTCGGGGACGGAAAACGTTCATACTCGCCACGTTTCTTTGCCCAGTTGTACACCATACACGTTCATGTCAACAATTTTATATGTATAATATACCAGTGGCGTATTGCCTGTTACCCTCCAAATCATACTCTACTTAAATTAACATGTGGAGCAAGCTTAAAGGCATAGCAATATCTTTAATGGGATCAGAATGTTTTATCCATCATTTCTACGCAGATTTCGAAAAAGCTGCGCATGCTGCTACATTCGCTTCCTTTCCACATTGTCGGATTTCTTCATGTTCGCTCCATTTAGAGCAATGTTTTTATCGCAAAATTCAGGAGGAAAAGATCCTATGGCAAGCATATTCAGATACTTGGTTAAAGAATTTTTTAGACTGTCTTTCATACCAGCTTCTGAGGTAGGCGATAGTTTCGTCGTGTTAATGTCAATCACTCCTATTTCTGATATGGGATTTGCCGACTACGTTTTCAACACCTTTCCTCCATCTCTGTGTGCTGCTCCACCATCTGACGGACCACGCACGACAAACGGAGCACAATCATTCCATTCGTTCTACAATAGTCAATTTTACTCTCTAAAACCAAACACTTATAAAACAATAGATATTCCAATTAATTCTGTCAATAAGGGAAACTGTGTCCAGAAAAAGGCAACGATTGACATAAAATAAAACATAGAATGAAAGGAATGAATATAGAGCCAACAGAACTACGCTATGAAGTACCAGTTGAAATGCAATTCCATGCAAAACAACTTTAAGAAACTGACAACATGACAAAAGTTTCACACAACCTTTTTAACCAAGCCATAGATAGTCCTAAGCCTGTGAAATTGGGAAGGACAATTGTTGTGTTCTGTTTGTTTACCCTTGAATCAATATAACTTGAAATGTGAAATGTTGTAGTGGTATTTCGCAAACGGGTTCACAAATTACCCAGAAACGTTTCGCTATCGTGCTTTCCTGGGACAGAGGGCCCGTCGACAGCAAGGTCATTTGGGTCCGCCTGTTGCTAAAAGAATATAGCGCTTTTACGTCTTTTTAGTATTTATTGCATTTAACTTACAATTATTATAAATCATTCATCAAACGAAAGAGCAACTCAAACAGTTTTGATATGTATACCTGTGTGTATGCGCATTCTTATCGTTTGTAGTTGTTACAAGCTCTAAAGCCTATATGTACACTACGGTTTACGTGCCAAGTTTGCAAACGAAATGTCGCTATATACAAATAGTTTTCACGTCATCTTGAGAGATGAATCGACATTTCACCTAAATGAAAATAGAATACTCACGGTGTGCGAATTTTGGGGGACAGTTAATATCCGCGAGATGGTATAGATGCATCGGTTTTTTATGCCATATCCCGAAGCAAAGATTACAGACCTTTCCGTTTCAATGAAACAAGTGTAACTGGTGTTTCTTACCTTGATGCACTACAACTATCAAGGCAACTAGAATAGAGAGGTAGGCCATTCCGGCGAATCGCGCTGCTATTGGCTGTCGCTCATTACGTCATTAGGAATACTGGCGAGGCTCGCGTGAATCTCAGGCTCTGGCCCGGGGTGATCAGCTGATAGCCGGGAACCGGGTATGCTAACAAACATGGCTACCAGTGTGGAATGTTATGGGGCAACACGTGCTAGTTTTGTTTAATTGAAAGTGAATTAGTGGCGGTATATGTTGTTTCAGTGATTGTGTTTATTCGTAAATATTGTAAATTAATCAAAATTAATTTTTCAGTAGTTTTCTTGTTGTAGTACGAGAATTATAACAGATGTTCTTCGCTGCAATTTTTAACGGTTTCTTTTGAGCAACTGAACAGTTTTTCGCCTGGTTTTCGTAAGTACTACTTGTTATAGTTTAACTATTAAACTAAAATGATTATTTTCATTTATAGTGTGTAATTTTAAGTGATTTAAGAAATGGTTAATTCTTCAGTGAAGTTATTCAAGAGTTCATAACCTTTATTGTAACATGGTGATACCATGATACTGAAAGGTATGTAATTCTACTTTTGTTTTAGATGTCGAGTTGAACAATATGGGTCGACGTTGTAGTGTGTATTGATGTAAAACTAGTTAGGACAGTTTATATATATATATAAATGAAACACTTTGAAAGGACAAATCTACACCCAAAACTGTTGAACTAAAGATGGTATGGGTTGGTTTTTGTTAAACCATTCTGGCAACAGTTAAATGCAATGAATGTTAACAAAACATTTACCAAGTTAATCAATAAATTTAGAAAACAGGCAGTAGCTAGGTCATTTACATTTTTCCCACCTACATCAAAAAGGGAAAACTATTATACTTGTGTCAAATTTTGTCCTCTGTCTTTACTCACACATGATGGAACTATGTAGGCAATGACACCTAGGTTAATGTGTACCTATATGAACAGGATGACAGAGTCTTGTGTTATCAAAATTTAGCCTGTGTTATCAGAGGCAGCATCCACACCTGCCATCAATAATAATATGCAACCCTAACCTAACTTTATAACATATCTCAACTCTTTCTCCACTTTTACAAATTCACACAGGTATCACAGCTTAGCCTATTGTTGATAATTGCTATTTATGTGCAAATTTGCCAAACCAGCATGGTAAATGTTGATAGACTGAGTTTAATTAGTATTTTGCTTCCATTTCTGAGATGCCTATCTAAAGGACAAATCCACACCCAAAAACTTCTTGGTATGGTCACCGTATGGGTTTTGTTAAACCCAAAAACAGTAAACTTTGTAAATATTTACAATTGTAAGTGAATGTTAATTTTAGCCTGTAAGCCGGGTCCTTTGTAACGGCACCAGGCCAAACTTTCAATAAACAAAACTGAAACTGAGAAAACTATATATGCCCCGCTGATAATAAATTAATATTTATAGATTCCATCATTAATAAATATTATGTAAGGTAAGTGGATACATTGGTAACTACTTTATACAAGTGCTATTGAAAAATAAGTCTTCCAGCTTCTCCGGGGTAGGCAACATATCAATATTACCATTATTTTGATATGATTGACTAGTTATAATAATATATCGGTTAGTCACAATGGGCCATTAAAAATCAAAATATTGAGGATGGAATATTTCCATTTACATGTATATATTCAGATTTAGTGGAATTAAGTTTGGCAATAATCACGTGCCTCATGCTTAAACTTTGATGATAATAACAGCAACTATTGAGATAGATAATTAATCTTTATTATATTGATATGTGATTTATTATTTATGTAACGTATTATAATATTGTGCAGGTATTTTTGTTACGTGTTTTTATTTTCAATAATGAGTGACAATTCAATGGATATCACTTCTTTACGCTGTTCCTCCAAACGGAGAAGTCATATTCACGTTCGGCTTCGGTCGGTTCCCTTCGATCAGCTGTTTCAAAGATGACGCAATCGGACCGTAGCCTGTATTTCGCGCGAGCCACGGAATACTGGTTTACCGCGATAAAGCACTGCATTGGTTTGTGCTATTGCCCAGTATAAAACGTCGCATAAGTGTAAAAATAGACGGAATATTTCATTAAGTGTAACGGAATAACAAGCCCTGCGTGCTACAAAACATTTTCCTCTTGTCATAGGACATATATCAGCACGAGATCGCCGATGTGAAGAACGAAAGGTACGAAAGAGAGAATTTTCTAATTTATCAGCTTTATCCCCAAAGAAATCTAAAGTTGAACAGTCAACAAGCATATTAATATCATATGTCGTATAAATTAAAAAATTATAATCTGGTTATTATTATTATTATTATTATTATTATTATTATTATTATTATTATTATTATTATTATTATTATTATTATTATTATTATTATTATTATTATTATTATTATTATTATTATTATTATTATTATTACTAGTACTATTACTATTGTTATTGTTATTAATATTGTTATTATAATTATTATAATTATAATTATTATTATTATTATTATTATTATTATTATTATTATTATTATTATTATTATTATTATTATTATTATTATTATTATTATTATTATTATTATTATTATTTAAATATCGTCGTAATTATCTTCATCATTATACTTAGACAATGTCTCTAATCCTCAAATGTATAAAACAAATTCGAAATTAATTACATACAGAAATACTGTCTTAAGAATACGCATATTTATTAATTGCCAGCTCATTGTCCTTGCTGGTACTTGCCACAGCAGTCTCCCATGTATCTCCACGCCAATTTGGAATCCTTGTAAACGCACAGCATCGCTTTTTAATTCTCTTCTTAATGTCAATCCTAGAAGCTTGTGTTTTAAATCCCGTTCGTAATCTTCGGGAAGGAAATGAACTGAATAAATTCTTACATTAATGACATTAATTGGATCAGCCGTTTTACACCGAGACACCCATTCATGCTGTAATGTTACATCCTTAGGAAATTTATGATAAACTACATCCGTAGTTTTATATTAAGCATATTTACACGCAGCAACAGAGCAATGGTTTCTACTTTTACTGATTGTACTACAGAAGGTCCACCACCAGGAATATATACTGGATAACTGCAATGTGTTGTTTATTTTAACAGATAGGTCTGGTATTGGTATATTAACAAAGAGCTTCATGTTGTAAAAGTACCCTTATTTCACTCGGTCCCGTGTATTCCGAGCCTCGTGTGTATTCCCAATGACGTCACACTGCTCCGGTACTGTTTGCGCGGGAAGGCGATTCTGGCCTGCCCTGACAACTATGGCTCAACTGGTAGATTCAGATTCAGATTTGTATATTAACTAATTTGGTCTGGTGCTGGTACAGCAGGCCCACCTTACAGACTTACATTATCATTATTTACAATTTTTTGGTTTTTCATACTATATACAGTGGGTCTTCTAGGAAACCCATACAGTCTTTGGGCCACCGAGAACAGTTCCCTCTTGAAATGTCTTGGGTTTTCGTTTATAGTGTTTTTGTTAATTTTTTTTTTTTTTTTTTTTTTTTTTTTTTTGTTTATATACATATATACAACAATTTATTTACACGCATGCACTCCCGCATTCACTCTGACATATCGTGAGATATGCCCTTACTCACACACACATACACACTCACATATGCACATTAAAAACACTATTTACACACGCTATATACATATTTCCGCCGTTTTTCTGGGCGGGCAGGTTGCAGCTCCTGACTGGTTCCCTGGGGTGCAGGCCTCTGAGGTAGCGTGTGTGCGGCCTAGGGCCCCTCTTTGCGCGGACGCACATCAGTCGGTGAGCCGAGCGACATCTAAAACATCTTAATTCCGGCGTGTTTTCGATGTTTCGGCTCACCTTTGCCAATATTGGCAATGACGTAGTAAGCTGAATTAGACAACTTTATTTGCCAGCAAGATGGACAGTGCCTCACTGCGATTGGTGAGACGACATTGTACACAATCTCTGGGTTGTCATCAAGGGGACCAATGACAGAGCTTGTTTTTCACGGCCTCTATATTCACCCGATAAAACATCATGCGGCTCTGACCCTTGGAGATCAACCATTAACATTCTTTCCATGGATGGAACTCGCATCGTCCACACCCCGCAGCGACTACTGGACCACTGGTGGAACCGTATAGCCAACAGCGTGACCTCTCGCCAGGGAGCAGCATTTACGCGCCGCGCCAAAATTCTAAAGAGCACTTGCCAGGCCGGCGCCACTAGTTTTCGGAGTGTTCTATAAGAGACCTGGCCAGCAGGTTTTAGAACACTCCAAAGCTGAAGAAGACGACACCACCAAGGCAGCTTTCCCGGAGATGCCCCAACCCGGGACCGGCAGTGGGCATTGGCCCTCTACTCGCCTGTCTCGTGGAAGAGGCTCATGGAGCTCTTCCACACTCCAACCAGGCAGGAGGAGACTCGGTACTACTGACCGACGAACTGACGATACCGTAGGCCCACAAGGTCATAGCCAAGGGTCCGGACTCAGTCTGGACCCGGGGTTCGCCCCATCAGGCGCGTCGCAAGGCGTCCGGCTCTCTGTGGGAAGCCGAATGGCACCTGCAATGACTAAAACTGACATACCGAGTTCCAGCACGATGCAGGTAAGACCTGACAAAATGGTTTCGACATCCCAACCCTCTACCTCGAACCCCTCACTCGGTCCCCGAGTGAGCATCGCCAAGGCGAAAGCCAAGGCACTTACTAGGACCAAGATACAAGGCTGAAGGTGAAAAAGGCCGTGGGCCTTGTCAACCAAGGGACAGTCGTCCCTTTAACACCGCCAGCTCCTGTCAACCCAACTCCAGCACTGCCGGACGATGATGGCTTTGTAGTGGTGCAAAGCTGCAGGAAAAGGTCCTCTGGTTCAAACCCAGAGCGACCCGCTCCTTCACAGGGACCTGCAGCGTCCCCCCAGCACCAAGCCGCACAAAAGGCGGGAAAAATCCCGCAAATTGTGTCTGACCCCTTCCCTTCAAAGTAATGAAGGAGCTCAGGGGAAACCTAAGGGCAGAGTTTCAGGCAACGCGGCATTCCGGACCACTTCCTCTGAGGACCATGCGGCCATATAGGAGGTACTGAAAGCGTGTGGAATTAAATTCCACACGTACTCGCTCCAGCGACCCCACGTGGTTCGCAGGGTCATCAAGGGTCTTGATTCCGAGACAGACCCCCAGGATATCCGTGCCGGCCTAATGGACGAACACGGAATCGAACCCAGATCCGTGTTGCAACTCACCACAACAAAGGTGAAGGAGGGGAAACCCACCAAGGTGCCCCTACCACTATTCCTAGTGGCCATCATTAAACAAGGTGAGGGAACCCCTAAGATCGACTAGGTGACTCGCTTGTACCATATGCGAGTCACAATTGAGCCCTACTACGGCAGGGAGGGGCCGGCCCAGTGCTACAAGTGCCTGGGTTTCCACCACACCAGTTTTGCCTGTGAGAGGGCACTCAAGTGTCTCCGCTGTGCGGGTGAGCACCTGGTGAAGGATTGCCCGACACCAGTGGAAAACAAAAGGTGCGCTAACTGCGATGGATGCCACATAAGCATCTATCGCGGGTGCTCTAAGGGACTTGCAATAATGCAAGGCAAACAGGGCAAGGCTAACACTGAGGTTAGGCAGGGGGTCTCTTTCGTCACGGCCCTGGCGGGATACGAAAGTGCCCTCGCACAGACCGAGGCCTCGGAAGTGGCCCCTAAAAGTCAGGTTGCCACTACAATGACAACGCCAGTCTCAGATAGCGTCATATCTAAGGTTGCGAGCAAGGAGAGAGCTCCAACACCTAGCGTCGCTCTCAAGGAGCAACGTCCCCCTAAGAAGGGGAAGGAAAAGCGCTCTGTGGCTAAAAGCACAAAACAACCTGCTGTGGCGAAAGATCTCAACAGAACTGTTGAGAAACTTTTCCCACCACCAGCATCTACAGCTCCAGCTGCGTCAGCCAACCAGCGACCAGCTGAGCCCGCCAACGCTGGCCCGTCCTCCCGGACCGGCCCAGCCACAGTCACAGTCATACAAACTCCCCATACTAATACACACTTAGCAAGACAATCACACTCAAGAACAGACAAACGTTGAAAAATTAAAATTATTTTGTTGTTTAACGACGCTGTCAATTGCCAGGATCACATCAGCGTCGCCGGTGTTTCGGAATTTTGTCCCGCAGGAGTTCTTTTACAGAGCATGGAGCTGTCGTTTTTAAGCACACTTAAAAACCATCGGCATGGGCCGGGTTTGAACCCGCGACCTTGGGATCAGTAGGCCAGCGTCTAACCAACTGAGCCACCCAGACCGACTCACAAACATTGAGACACACTCACACTATCACATAGAAACACTACCAAAGCGACCCGGGTTTGATCCCAGGCAACCGCACGTGGGATTCGTGGTGGACGAAGCGACGCTGCAGCGGGTTTCCTCCAAGTTCTCCGGTTCCCCCCCCCCCCATCTCATTCCACCGGTGCTCCATCTTCATTCCATGTATAATGTGTGTTATCGCCTGCGGTGCCGTAGTAGTAAAACCGGGCGTTAAACACTACAAAAAGGAAAACGAAATGAAAGAAACGCTCACACATATACAGCACACAAACACACACATAGATCATACGCATAGAATACACACAGTCATACACACAAACACGCACGCGCAGAGACAGCACACTAAGGAACTCTCATAAACACACAGACTCTCATACATAAAACACACAACTCTAATACAAATGCAACACACACGAGCACAGACAAACAGAGACACTCATAAATACTCAAAAACATATAATACAAATACATACAAACTCATACAACACATATATTCAGCATTCACAAACACTCGCACTAAGATACAACATTCACGGGACCTCGGAAGAATTGTAAAAAGGGCTAAGGAATTACCTTCTGGAGGTAACCGGCAAAACCAATTCTGGCAAAAGTTTGCTCCTTCTCTTTCTTTATCAAGTACACAACCAGAGCATTTAGAAGGAGAAATGTGATCACTGCTGTAGTTCATGTGTTCCGCCACACAGATGGCAGTGCAACTGCTAGTGCGGTACAATGCTAATATAAACATTAGCGTTTAGCAGGAGATTCACCTGGAAAAGTAGCAAAGGAGAATAGTGTCGTTTAACAATAACTAATTCACGCATGCACATTCTGACGGCCATTCACAGAAATCCAAGATAATAATGTTACCACTAGAATGCAAAATGGCATTAAAGAAATGAAGTAAAATATAATTTCCTGTGAATGAAGAGTTAACTTTGCTGCAAGAATAGTACAAGCCACTTGTATTTCTATTGGGTCTTGATTTAACTTGGTTGTCAGTAGGTATTTCAGTCCATTTCTCCTCAAATGTAATATCCTTTCAGAAGTAAAAGTATTCTGTTCTTCATTAAGAAGTGATTTCCATCTCGTAAGTATATCGGCTTTGTTTGAACCTTTGTACAGCTCATTTATAGGCAGTGGTGCATTTAATATATCTACGAATCTCTCTGGTGAACTGTTCCGTTTTTTCACTTCCTTCAAATCCAGCAAAGTGTGGCTCCCGGAAGAATTTAATACTTAATACCATCAGCCACAGATCGGCTAAACAACTGGAAAGCAAGCCTCTCATTATTTTTGAAAAATGTATTTGGGCTGATATGAACTTTCGTAAGTTTGCGGCAGACTCTCATTCCCTAAAACTGAGAACAAGAATCAGCTTCATAAAGTCGTCGATAGCACAGAAAATGTACGTTTTCATTGCTGTAAGAAACTTCGTACTTTTTGTGCACATTATTTCTTATGCATTTAATTATATACACAAAGTCTGAAAAAGCCCAAAGTCGCCTGCTTGTATTTGCAGGATGGGCTACCGAACGTTTAACGTTATTACGTTTGCCACATACTCCCAAACAGTTCCACAGTTTCTTGTTAGACTGGCTCCCATCTGATGTAAAACCAAGTATTCTAGCTCCTGAACCTTCCATTTGAATGATAACCTGCATTAAAATTTGTGCCAAAATGTCCCCCGGAGTTGCGTTTCTACTTACGTAGATAGCTACAGGTTGCACCCAATTATACAATAAAGGGCCATACGTAAATACCAGGACGTGATTGGCCAGTTCATTTTTACTTTTTTCGGGGGTTAAATCCCCAAGTCTACAAACCCATCCACTTTCAAAGAATTAGAATCAAATCGAACTTCTTTTATGTTTACTTCGTTAAAAATTAAAATTTCACATCGTTCGTTTTCATTCTCATCCTTTAAAAATTCAGATACTGCATTTCCAGCATGAATATTAATGTCGTAAGGACATTTAAGACCTTTGTTTAACTTTCTTAAATGTGATTCTGATGGAAGTTGAAGAAGATTGTGAATTAAACAATGTATGTATCCTTTGGGTGACTTGATTTTTAAACGTAGGCTATCTAAAGGAAATTCTTCATATTTCATGCCTTTCTTTTTAGTTGCCTTTGATATTTTCAAAATTATATCAACAATGTTTTGTTTTTACTTAGGTATTTTGTTCCATCACATTCATCGATATTGCTACTACTACCATTTACTTAGTTTCCTTTCAAGTACTTGAATCTTGGCATTGGATACTTTTATTTGGCATTTTAGTCTAATTATATTACGGTGTTGTTGATTTGACCTTTTCTTAAGTAGGCATACTTTATTACTAAAATGTTTACTGGTATCCCCTGCGAGGGGAAGATTAACAGTCGTATTTTGAAAGCCTTCTGCATGATTCCCACTGTCTTCTAAATTGGAATCACTTTGAACCCTTTTTGATGGTCTCTGTGAAGGAAGTTTACGGGAATGTATTGAGCGTGATAAGTATTTAGGGAGATTAGGAAAAAGCAATCTCTACATTTTGTCGATTAACTAGAAACTTGTCTACCTTTAACAAAAGTGCTTCTGGAAAATGTGAATTACACACGTAAATATTAGAAGAAAGGCACTTGTCCTTTCTTGGTACGGCCCTCTTCCATTTAGAAAACAGTAGTTTATCTTTTGGAGGTGTAAAGAAATGTTTACCTTTAGAGTTGTTATATCCAGATCTACAACCAGGCACGAAATACATAGGCATGTCGATTATTTCTATAAATTCACAGTTTCATAAAAATTAACCACAATTCATCGCACTGTAACAAACAGAGCAACCATACACAACAATACTCCAACCCAATATCCAGCGAAACGTGCTGTAAATAGCCACACTAAAGCCTTTGCTGCCACCTGACGGAGGCGCCAGGTAGCTCTTGTATAGTCATATGGAAGAGCAGTGGAGTGATCACACTTTGTATCTCTACTCGCTCTGACACAACCAAACGTCTGACTAATTGCATTTAATTAGTAAAGCACTACAAATGATCACCATTTGCAAAGTAACGAAACATGCAATAGGCTAAATAACCTGCGTATGGTGTCTTGACTGTTAACTGATATATAAATTCGAACAAAATGCAACACTTGCCCTTCAGGTATCATACATTGCAAGTTACAAAAGCTCTCCAATTCAACTTAAAATTTATATTCATATTTGCAAATCGAAAAACAAAGTGAAAGTTTGATAGCATGGGTCAGTAATCCACACAATGCGCCCTTTAAACAAGATGAATGGCGAAATATACAACTGAATGACAAGTTTACCCCATACAACTTTGGGCGCGTGTTCGAGTCTATTTGAAAACCCTGGTTACTGGTATACATATATTACAAATTCCCAAGAATTATTTCCCAAAACAATTAACATATTCTGCATTAAAAGTACAACCCAGGAAAGTTCATGGTCGGAAAGGCCATTTTACAAAGTACAATCTCGTGCTTTAAGCCCGAACAATTACTACATTACTTACCACTGCACGGCAGGGAGAGAGGATCACTTCTGAGCTCGTCTACTCAGGCCCGCGGCATAGAATATCAACTGGTAAGCGCGCAATCCCACGGCAAAATTAGGAGTCGCGAAACAAATGAAACGCAAGAACCCGAACAAGGTAAGTGCAATCTGCACACTCAAAACACATATTTCCGGTTAAATCTTGTTATCAGTTTTGGGTGGAATACAATACTTGCTCTACTTACTGAAGGTGCGTAGTAGAGAAGGCAAAAGTGACAAACAAATTGAAGGTTCGACCAAACACGTGTATATATTTAATACCTATGGATAATACTACACAAGACCTGTTTGAAATAAACTGTGTACTTTGTAGACAACTACGTTTTATACCAAATGAAGATGGCTTCCCAGGCTTAACTCATTCCTTTGTAATTAAACCCGCTATATTAATTTTTTGGAAAGTCCAAAATGAAGACAATAGAGCTTCTATGAAAATTAAAGTATTCTTATACTCTTGCAGGGTGCAGAAATTAAACCTTTAGCGCTGTATCTAATCATATTTGGTATTTGTGCCATTCTGTGCAGAGGCACATATACACACACGCACACACATACACATACACACAGACACATACATTACAACATCCAAATCGAATTTTTGGACGGAAATTTCCTTATTTGTTATAAGTACGTAATACAGACAATAAAATTAGTGAATATTCCATGAGCTGCTTCCTTCCTCATTGTGGTTCTTATCAATATCCTGTTAAAGGCCCAGAAATGGTGAATTCCACGAATATTATTTTCCGGGTAAATCAGGGTGCTTTGAAACATACACTGGGCAACATTTGATTGTTATAGCAGTTTTCTGTTACGAGTAACCTTTTCCCATTATTTTGTATCTTATATGTCAACACAGATAGGTGTTAGCGCTAGAAGCGTGCTACAAATTGGGTGCCGAATAGTGTCTTTGGGGTTATTTGGACCGAAAGTGCGTATTGTAGCCCATGTGGTCAGCTTTGGTCATGCCAACACCTAACAAATAGTGTCTTTGGGGTTATTTGGACCGAAAGTGCGTATTGTAGCCCATGTGGTCAGCTTTGGTCATGCCAACACCTAACAAATAGTATCTGGTAGTATGAAGAATGTGACGTATCGCACTCACATGGCTTTCTCTACTCTTGTGCAAACTGCTCTTACAAATTTTATTACTCTATTCATTTTACTACTCAACATAACTATTATCTAATTGATAATTTACTAATATTTGCAAGTTTGATATGGAAATGCTATAGGCTTTAAGCGGTACCCAAAACTTTTAAGAGCAAGCCGCTATATGATAACCATGTATTCTGTTCTTTTTGCATGGTCGAGAAATAAAGTGAGAAACAACCTATTCCTGTTATAGAAAAACGCAAATATTAGGCAATTGAAATCCACAACAAGGAATACCTCGGAAACGGTTAACTACAAAAACCTTAAAAGACTACGAGCTCAGCATTTTTTGTGTAGTAAAATGTTATCTATCTGCTAGAGAACATCAGAGGATATCTTCAGAAAGTTTACCATACCTTCAATATAATCCCTAGAGCGTCTCCTCAATGCAGAGGTTACCCTCATCGCCCAGCCCAGCCAAGACCACAGAGGAGTGCAGGTTGGGGGTGGCGGACCCAGCACGCCGACTTCCTCCACCGTGAGGCGACTACTTCACCTTTTAGGTACGCTACCTTTCTATAAAAATAGCTCCCCAATTGGACCCTCAGGGACCTAACGAGGCTGAGTGCACCCCTACGAGATCTCCCAGCGGCGGAACATCACTGGGATTGAACCCGGTTTCTTCGTACCAAAGGCAGGCGCGCTACCAACTGCGCTACGGGGTGGTCCACTATACCTATATGTTTCATTTTTCTTGAAAATGTTTTAATGGTTATTTAGACAAAAATAATTATATCGAATTTTGATAACGTCAAAATGTTGGACAAATGTTCCAAGTAAATGGTATTTTGGGATGGTGGAAGTCTTTTAATATCTTCCTGTGGCGTCCTTAGGAGAAGCTTTTCTGAAACGTAAAGTTCCATATTTTTATGCTTTGTGTAATGGGTTATGCTTTTCACACACAGACTTACATCCACACGCACTGATAGGTTTTGGGGATATTAAAACAGGTATTTACGGTGAAATATTATTTAACGTTTGGGTGTAATATAAAAATCCATGTGCTTAACGTACGTACCTACTAAAAGAACTTAAAAAAAAAAACGAGTAACTACTTCTCATTTAATCATATTTAATTTTATTTTGACTTATACTAACAGTTAGATCTATAACATACTTACCTATTTATAAGTTTCTTCTTTCTAGAGACATTTTTCCTTTAAATCAGAGAGCTTCAAAACAGATACAGAGCAACTCATTCGGTTGTTTTACCAGTTTTCTGTTGCAAGGTAACGTTATTTTCCACTATATATCTACATAATACATATTGGTAGCACGTGCATTTCAACTACAGAATGTCCCATAGGATTGCTAACATAATGTAACATTCTAAGATATCACTTGCATTTACCAGATGTAAGGAAATATTGTATGTGATGTGGAGTGTTCCTGAATACGAAAATGATAGAAAAAACTCCCTGTGTGTGTCTATGTGCGCGTGCCTTTGAGACCAGAGTAACGAATGCGTAATAAATTTATATTTACTTGGAGCAACTTTGAAATGTCCAGCACAAGGTTATCAAATTATCCCTTTCCCAATATAACATTTACGTTATAGGCTTTTGGAATTTCTAAATTTTGAAAGTTTATGGAAATAGCCTTTTAAGTGTCCTCATTTCAGAAGACATTTTGTATAACCAGTAAACTCTAAGAGATTAACAAAACAAACACTTACACAAATAATGTAATAGACATTAAAACACAGTTTCTTTCAAATAACATTGAGATTTTAAAGTAAGAACAAATTAGAAACTAAAAACTTCACTTATCTTAGTAATGTTGTTATTCTTTAGTGAAGTTTTTAGTTTCTAATTTGTTCTTACTTTAGAATCTTGTTGCTTCACTGTTAATAGCTTCAATGTTCCTTAATTTAACATTGAGATATTTTCGACTTACAGGAAATACTTATTTGCAATTTTTCATTTTTCAAAGGGCTTTTGGTATTCATCACAATGTTATGGAAAGACATGGAATATGAACCTGAAGCAGCACTTATTGGTATTTAACAGAAGTGTGATTATATTAAACAAGTAAATCGAACAAACCGTTAACATGTAAACAAGTAACTATAGGGCCATGTGTATCTATTACTCTATCAGTGAACAGCTTAACTGAAAATCAAAACCAGTTAAATACCAACATTTGGATCCGACAAAAACATTTTCAAAGAAATCTACCTGTTCTAACTGCACCTTACGTCAAAACTTTCTAATAATATTTTAAATGTATAATTAATGCATGTGGATATATGATTATAACTAGAGCACAGATTTTGATCACTATTCATCATTTGTCTAATGATGCCCAGTGGAGGTTATATGGGAAATATGTCTGGCTTTTTGAGTGAATTTAAGTTGCTTTCAAGAGTCATGTTTTTGTCTTTTAGTTATCTGATAGGGCATTCCTTACAGTTATAGGCCTTCTTTATCGAAAGAAATTCAAGGTTTCACAAAACTTTGGCGAGTGTGTTGTATTGCTTCAGAGCCTTAAAATCCAAAACCTCTAGGAAATCTATTGAAATATGTTATCTGTATTCATATATTAAATATTTGCTCTCGTGAACCACGGCTTAGAATGTCCAACTAAACGTTGTACATATATTATTAAACGGACCTGTCCTCTAAGGGAATTTGTAGTGAATCTACCTGCTACTCCTGAGGGGCGCACGTTGACTGCAGTTAGAATGCACAGCACAAGGCACTGATGGGGGTCACTTTTATATTTCATCAGGTTCAAAGTAAAAACAAGTGATGCCGTGAAATTGAAAACAAAACTTGTCTCTGCTAATATGGAAAATACATTCAACAACAGTAGATAAGATACAACTTGAAGATTGCTGATGTAGTGTCAGGTAAGGGGTATTCCCTTGATGAAGAAGAGCTGGAAAGGAGATCTGTTATTTTAGCATGACCCAGTTTCTTCTATGGGTATTGAAAGATGCCTTTGTATGCGCAATATCGTAATAGTTCAATAGAGAGCCCTAAGTGTGCCAATCTTTCAAAAACAGTGCGTAACGTATTGTAATTTAGTTCAGTTATAATGTAAAATAGTCCAGTGCATCAACAAATGAAGGTAACTTTTAGCCCATTCCTTGTCCCTTTAGGTAATTTTAATACATTCTAAGGTCATAAACTCATCCTTTTAAGGTCATTTGTGATACTGTTTAGTTCACGAAAATATGGGTCCTAAATACTATACGTATTTAAGTAAAGCACATGAGGAGTAAAATATACATCTTGAACTTTCTGTGAAGTCCTCCTATTTCAGAAGGGGTATTGCATAATTTTGTATAACGGATATACCATAAAACACAGACAAAAACATACCTTGTAAGACATGAGTATAACGTTAAACACTTTAATTGTATTTCAAGTAGCAGATGCTTTAGTTACATTAGTCACTTCCGAAATGTTGGTTATTATTGGTTTCAGTTATTAATACGTTGTCAATTTCAAAGTTCAGTATTTACTGTCGCTTCACCAATGTAACTTAGGTAAGTTTAACTGTCAGCTCACTAACATAATTCAGTTTCACTTTCATTTCAGTTTTTCAAGTGGCTTCGCTTGTGTGATATAGTTCACATTTCAGGTCACTTCAATTATGTTACTTAGCTCAGTTGTCAGTGTCACTTCACTGTTGTTCAATTTTCACTGTAATATACTTACCCACGAAGTTCACAACAATGTGTCCCGAAGTTTGTAACTGTGCCAGCATTGTTTGTTTTATTGTAATATATGCTACTAACAAATATTGTGAAGCAAGACGCAACTTCAGTAATGTTTCCTGAAGTATCTTACTGGAGTTTGTTAACAAGAACATATGTTCTTATGGTGTTTATGCTAAGTTGTAGACTAGAACTAAACCATTCCAGTTTTGGTGCTAGACTTACAGAACGTGAGCACGCATCAGCCGTGTATTTGCTATAGCTGAGCTGGCTAAGGCGTGCTCTTTCAAATGAAAGGTGTGGGATGACATGGATTTGAATCCCATTTAACATGTTCCCTTTTTATTTCCCTTTTTCTTTTTTCTTTCTTAACGGGAATATTATTTTTATACAACCCATGCGAAATATAAAATTATACAAACTAAGTGACTCTATTTCTAATAAAGCTCCTCCGTTAGGTATTTTTATTCTGCGTACTGTTGTACCTTTCCCGCTGTCTTATAAATGCAGCAGTATGATTGAAATTTTACAAATGAATGCTTTCTAAGATATCAATCGCTGAAAATGAAGCAGGGAACACGCATACCTCAATTGTCAAACATTCCTCTTGAAATTAATATTTCCCTTAGAACATTAACATTCAAAAGCACCTCTATGAATTTCATAGGCTATAACCATATTAAAATATATAAGCGTGTAATAGTGTAAATTACCATATCTGGATGCTAGTGAGTATGATACATTAAACAGAACAGAATGCAGTTGTTGAAGCAACCTTTGCACCCAGCAAGGTTGTCATGTCGTTATTTCCAAGCAGACACAAAGTTGCCATGTCCCCATTAACTTAATTTGTAGCAATGTGTCTTCATCTGATTTTCCGTTCCTGATAAAAAGCTATAGAGAACTAAACACGTTTGTTAATCTTGTATTACAGAAAATAAACTTGCGAAAGGTGAGGATCGAACCCCCGTCAACTAGCAGTTCTGAACTTCACAGTCAACGACGAAGCGCTCTTGGCTACACGTCAGCTGGACCTTTGCACTGTATCATATGATACTAAGCTTGCTGTCACTACCTTAGCAGCTAATTTCACTGCAAGGCGGAAAGTTCGTGTGCACCTTTAGAAATGGTTTAAAAATTTGCGTTTCTCTTTCTAAGTACTCACTTACATTTATTTAGAGGAATAATGAAGGAGAATATTCCTATAACAAGCATGAGTATCGCAGTATTTACATAGTGTGCAGTTTAAGTTCGTTTAATTTATTTTTATTAATGAGAGACAAATTTGATGGAAGTCATTAATATTAGTAATCAATTTATGTGTATTACCAACTCAGAATATACGCCTATCTTCAAGAACAGTAACATCCTTGAGACGTTACCTGTCTTGGAGAACCCTTTTAAAAAGCCTCACTTTTGAAACATTCATTTTATTTAATATTTCTAACACTTAAAAGTGCTTCTAATGGAAGAGCCTCATTTCTTCTTTGCAAATCAGGTGATTATCACAGCACATTTTAATTCCTTCAGTACACATAAAACTTGTATCATCAAAAACTTTGCTAAAAAGTTGGACCTAAGTGGACTGGCATTCAAATACCTAGTTAAAAAACTTGCATTATTGATGCCCAGTTAAAGGAAGAAATTTTTGTTGCCCCACAGGTTCATCAAGTTCAACAAGAACAGATAATTGAACACCTTTTAAATGATGCTAAGCAAGAGGCTTGGATTTCTTTCAGAGAAGTCGTCAAAACATTTTTGGGAAACAAAGGAGCTGGAAACTATGATAATCTTGATATAAATTTGCTATCATCTTATCATAAAATGCCATGCATTTAAATTACACTTTTTACACTCCCATCTAAATTGTTTTGCTTAAAGTTGTATAGCGATGAACTTGGCGAATATTTGCACAAATAAATAACATTAATGGGAAAACGCTACCAGGGAAAGTGAAGTGCAAGAATGCTTGCTTACTACTGTTGAACAGTCATCAGGGATGTTCCTCAACTCCACTACAAGAACAAAACAAATAGAAAGCATATTTAGTAAAGGTAAGTGAACACGAATATGTTTTACAAGACATCAGTTTTCATATAAAATATTACTGTTGTGTTTCTTCATTAATATTATTCTCAAACCAGAACCAGTCTAGTATTCTTGTTGTCATATTCGTGTTTAGCGTGGTGTAACCCATAAGAAAAGTGCGGTGTCATTCATGACCCAAACAAAAGGTAAAATTTTGTTGTCCAGTGTAATCTTTCAGAGCGTGATTATTTAAAAACCTCAACTGAAGATATGAAACAGTTAAACAGTTTCGGTTGCAAATGAAATCAAAGTGATTATTGGTGCTCCTTGTTTGCAGGACGTTAAAACACAAAACTTTGTGCTGTGTTAATCAGTTGATTTGCACAGAAAAAAGAGGCTCTTGCATTAAAAGCACTTTTAAGTGTTAGAAATATTAAACAAAATAAATATTTAAAAAGTGATGTGTTTTAAAAGGGTTCTGCAAGACAGGTAACGTCTTAAAGACGTTACTGTTCTTGAAGATAGGCGTATATTCTGTGTAGGTAATAAATTAAATTAATTATTGATGTTAGTGATTTCAATCGCATTTCTATATCTTATATATTTAAACGAGCAATTCTTGTATATATATTTATTCCGTGCAACTTGGAAACGACTCTAACGATTTCGATCAAATGTTGTATTCAGATAGAGTTTTGCTTTGTAAGTTCATCTTTAAAGGTGTAATTCCCGAAAAAAACGCGATTTTACATAAAAAATTACATTTTTAAATTCCCGCTTCTACAGTGCAATTCTTGTATATTCCCGGGGTTTCAGAAACGGCCCAAAAGATTTGGTTAAATTTTTGTATACATGCATATTACGTTCACAGTGTTTTCTGTACTCACTTTTAGGTAAGACATTCACATCTCTTTCTCTACTCAGTCTTCTGTAAACAATTTTCCATAGAAAAACATGATTTTGTACCAAAAACATTTTATCCCCACTTTTAAAATAAGCCATACCATGTTCTGTATGTTTGAAACAGAAGTGCTATTACATTCACACTGTTTTCTCCTCTCACTTTTAGGTAACACATTCACATCTCTTTCTCTACTCACTCTTCTGTAAACAATTTTCCATAAAAAGTGTGATTTTGCACCGAAAAACACTTTTATCCCCACTTATAAAATAAGTCAAACCATGTTCTGGATGTTTGAAACAGAAGTGCTATTACATTCACACTGTTTTCTTCTCTCACTTTTAGGTGATACATTCGCACCTCTTTCTCTACTCACTCTTCTACAAATAAGTCATGCAATTTTCTGTATGTTTGAAATAGAGATGCTGCATATTAAATTCACAGTGGTTTCTCTGCTTAAGTACTTTTAGGTAACACATTCACATATCTTTCTCTACTCACTCTTCTGTAAACAATTTTCTATAAAAAAAACATGATTTTACACCAAACATCATTTTTGTCCCCACTTTTAAAATAAGTCATACAATTTTCTGTATGTTTGAAATAGAGATGCTGCATGTTACATTCATAGTGGTTTCTCTACTTAAGTACTTCTGGGTAACCAATTCACATCTCTTTCTCTACTTAAGTACTTTTGGGTAACACATTCACATCTCTTTCTCTACTCTTCTACAAATAAGTCATGCAATTTTCTGTATGTTTGAAATATAGATGTTGCATATTACATTTACAGCGGTTTCTCTACGCACTTTTAGGTAACACATTCACATCTCTTTCTCTACTCACTCTTCTGTAAACAATTTTCCATAAAAAACGTGATTTTGCACCAAAAAACACTTTTATCCCCACTTTTAAAATAAGTCATACCATGTTCTGTATGTTTGAAACAGAAGTGCTATTACATTCACACTGTTTTCTCCTCTCACTTTTAGGTAACACATTCACATCTCTTTCTCTACTCACTCTTCTGTAAACAATTTTCCATAAAAAACGTGATTTTGCACCAAAAAACACTTTTATCCCCACTTTTAAAATAAGTCATACCATGTTCTGTATGTTTGAAACAGAAGTGCTATTACATTTACACTGTTTTCTCCTCTCACTATTAGGTGATACATTCACTTCTCTTTCTCTACTCACTCTTCTATAAAGAAGTCATGCAATTTTGTGTATGTTTGAAATAGAAATGCTACATATTATATTCATACTGTTTTCTCTACTCACTTTTAGGTAGCACATTCACATCTCTCTCTACTCACTCTTCTAAAAATAAGTCATACATTTCGTGCATATTTGAAATAAAAATGCTAGGTATTACATTCATACTGTTTTTCCTACTTGCTTTTGGGTAACACGCTCATAACTGTTTCTCTACTTACTCTTCTAGAAATAAGTCACACCATTTTGTGCATGTTTGATATAGAAATATCCTTCTTTAATCCTTGATTAAATGCATGAAGCATTTTCCTCAAGCACAAGAGTATATAAGATGCACAAAAGCCAGAGGTCATTCACAAAGGACTTCATAACAGCAGCATAAGCGCGACTTCTGAGCAGCGTAACGTAAGTATCCTTGGTTCAATATGCAGGATGGAAAGTACTGCTTCGGCCACACGTTAACCATGGATTCTACATGCTGAGTGTAATAAATATGAGCCATCTAGCTTTTTGACGAATGGATATAAATGGTTTATTATTTCACGAACTGTTGCACAAACATAGTGTGAACAAGGTTGCAATGCTTTTTAATCTTAATTCGAATGAATTTAGCCACAAGTTAATGTTAAAGTGTCATGCAAAGTTTAATTTCTGCGCGAAGTATGGCAACCTCGTGGGCCACACGAAAAGCAGATGTCGCGTGTCGGGTTGCTTGTGGGTGAAGGAGGGAGGGGGGGGGGGTATCGCGTGGCATTTGGTGTGAAGGGGGTGGGAGGAAACGGGAGCGCTAAAGTACCATTGTCTGTAATACGAAAGAATTTGCCTTGTGCTCATGAATCCCTTCATATCAAGGGAGTACTTAGACATGGTGCTACTAATTTAAGAAGGAAACTCCCTTTGAGAATAAAAATAAATAAAGAGTTACAAACATAGACAAAAGACAATAAAAACATAATATTCAGATCACGTAAATAAAGGCAGATGTTCCCATTCTCGTCATCCCTTATCTAGCGAAATAAGCCAATCTTTATTTCCAACTCTTCATTCAAAAGCAAAACAAAAAAAAGTAAGAGCAAATTATAAACTAATAGCTTCACTTATGTCAGTAATATTACAAGTTTTTTGATGCTGACACTGTTTCGAGTTGGAGTCAAGTCGAAACGTGTCAGCACCAAAGAACTTGCAATATTACTAAGATAAGTGAAGCTTTTAATTTCTAATTTGTTCTTACTTTAGATTCCTGCTGCTTCACTGTTAATAGCTTCATTATTTCCTTATAAATAATATCGCCTATTCTGAAGTGAAATGCCACTCAATATTAAAAACTTTAATTAAGTAATAATAAAACCTAAACAAACACTACATAATAGGCATAAATTACGTACATTTTCAGTATTTCTTGTTGTAAAGTGCTTATAAATGTATTTAGACAAGGTTATGGAATTTATTTCAAAATGCTGACTGGTACTTGTGTTCTTTGTTAAATAGTACTTGTAAACGTAGCATAATCTTAACTATACTTCAGTCCCATATTAAATACGGATTTGGCTTGCCATATGTCTAGAGAAACTTCAGCGGAAGGCTTTTATTTATTGTGTATTAAAGACAATTACCATTGTTTTAGCTCGTGATGGATAATGATGATGATGATGATGATGATGATGGTGGTGGTGGTGGTGGTGGTGGTTGTGGTGGTGGTGGTGGTGGCGGCGGCGGCGGCGGTGGTGGCGGTGGTGGGGGCGGCGGCGGCGGCGGTGGTGGTGGTGGTGATTAGATTAGATCAGTTTGGTTTAAGGGCGCTCAACTTCGAGGTCATCAGCGCCCTTAAAAGATTCATGGCAATAGCCAGATATAAATTTCACTCAAAAAATAAAAATACTAGCAACAAGAAAAATATACAAAGGTAAAAAACAGTGGCAATAGCCAGATATGAAACAAGGTGATAAATATGTCAAAAATCAGAAACAAATAATTAAACACTTAAATCCTCAAATTAATTTTGCATTCCGCTAAAAAATTAAAAACTCTATCGACCGCTGTTTTGTCGTCCACTAGGACTTCATCAAGTCTGGCAGGCAGCTGCAGAGAATCTCGAAGGTGCGCTAGACAGCAACACTCTAGCAGCACGTGGCGAACCGACAAAAGGTTGTCACACAGCGGACGTAGAGGCGCAGGGTCCCTTTTAAATAGGTAACCATGCGAAAAATTGCAGTGCCCTATTCTTAACCGAGCTAAACTAACCTCCTCGCGACGAGATGTGCGGCAGGAAGTTACCCAGTTTATCGGAAGTTCTTTCACTTCTCTAAGCTTATTACCGCGGAGAGCTGACCATTCTTCGTGCCAGCACGACAGCACCGCTCTCCGCACTTCAAGCCTGAAGTCTTCCGAAGTAACACGTGAGATGGTAATACTAGCTTCTGTAGTTGCCGTCTTTGCTGCTACATGTGCCATTTCATTCCCCGGCAAACCTACATGACCAGGAATCCATGCACACACCACGTCAACACCAGAAGCGTGTAAAACATGCAGGGCATCCTGGATACGTTGTACAATAGGGTGGGGGTTGTACAACTGACAAAGGCCCTGTAGTTTAATAAGGGAATCGCTCAAAATCAGGCAGTCACCTAATTTACGACGGCAAACATACAAAACGGCTCGATAAATTGCATAAAGCTCTGCAGTAAAAATGGAAGTGCTATTTGGAAAACCGAATGTATATGGTTCGGTTCCATAAACATAAGCACATCCAACACCGTTGGAGCCCTATGACCCATCGGTGTAAATATATCGACGGTCAGTGTAGCCTGACAAAAATTCTAAGAAACACGTGCGAATACTTGAAATAGGCATCGTGTACTTCTGGTGTATGGTCATCCCAAGATCTACATGGGGCGCGCCAGATAGCCAAGGGGGGTAAAGCCCCTCGCCCTTGGCGAACATCCCAGGCAGTTCCACTCCAAGCTTCAGTAGAAGGTCTTGGAAATGGAACCCCGCACGCTTAGGACTAAGGGTGCTATTCCTATATCGTTCTCTTAGCGTGGTGGTGAAAAAACAAGCGAACGTTGGGTGCTTAGGCATACATCTAAGCGCACAACCATAATTTGCCAAGAGAATATCACGCCGGTATTGCAGAGGAGGTTCTGCGGACTCGGCGTAAAGGCTCACCACTGGGCTTGTTGGAGAAGCTCCTGTTGCAATGCGGATGCCCCTATTATGGACCACGTCTAATCTTCTCAGCACAGATGGTCGTGCTGACGAATAAACAATACACCCATAGTCTAGCTTGTGTCGGACCAATGCGCGATATATTCGCAATAAAATTGTCCGATCCGCTCCCCACGATTTGCCATTCAGTACTCGCATGATATTTAGGGAACGGTTACATCGTGCTCTTAGCTGTGCAATATGCGACGACCAACTAAGCTTCCTGTCCAAGATCAAACCCAGGAAGCGCGTCTCTTCTGCGAAGGGAAGTGAATCTGGACCAAATCGGAGCGAAGGTGGTAATCGTCTCCTACGGCGCCAGAAATTAACGCAGATTGATTTCTCAGTTGAGAAACGGAAGCCGTTTTTCACGCTCCATTCTCTAAGGTTGTCCAAACATTGCTGCAGGCGCCGTTGTAAGAACGCCGTGCGCTGATGGATGGATGAATGGAGTTTAGGGGCCCGTCGACAACTAGGTCATTTGGGCCCTAGGTCAGAAAATAAAAAATCTAAAACTCGCCTAAAAACTGCCTAAAATGTGAAGGTTAAAATGGCAACTAAAAACGCAGACAGATAAAAACACCAAACGGCACTAAGTTAAAACTTGGTAAAACCATTCATTAAAATGTGTAAAAGATCGAAGCTAAAACACATTAAAACTAAGCACTTAAAACACTAAAACGTAAAACACAAAAAATATGTTAAAACGCTACAAAAAAAAATTTCGCACACTAAAAACACGTTATACTTGCTTTGCGAACCCAATTTGTGCAACGAACCGCAGCGCCTTACAGGCAGACACAGGGTCGTCACCCAAAATTGAGGCAAGCGTACACCCCAGGCCAACCAACTGGCGCTCACGAGCGTATTGCGGACAGTCTATAAGGATATGGGCCACAGAAAGTTGGATGTTGCACGTAGGGCAGACAGGCGCAGGGTCGCCACGCAAATGGAACCCATGTGTCG